>JAKWJD010001761.1:34851194-35178490 GCA_027705065.1 Solanum peruvianum
TACAAGTGTCTATGAGTTTAACAGCTCTCACATAAATTTTATCCGAAATGAACACGTAAAACTCGACGAAATATGCCTAGAAACACAAGGTCATTTCAAGGCGCATCTTTCGAACATCATGGACGTTCTTGGACGTTTGACCACCAAACTCCACGAAACTCGACACACTGACTATAAATGCTATAATAACTCATTTATAGACCTTAAAAACTCATTAATCACACAATATCTCATAAAACCACATATGAGGCACATAGGTGACTTAGTCTTCAAATGTCTTAGTCGTCCCTTGACGTTTGACTTCCAATACACCTAAAACTTTAGATACTGCCTCTATACCATATATTAGACCTATTTACGACCTTAAACCATCAAAAATAACATGTTAGTATCTAATTCACCTAAGTCATTTTTGGGGTTTAGAATCTCCTCCACTTGGACAACATTCGTTCTCGAATGACACTTGCGTTGTCCGAACACTTCCAAGAATAGAATTCAACTGCAGCTAATAACAAAACCATACAACACATAAATAAATAAGAAAACTTCAATTTCATATAGTCAAGAGAATCACAACACAACAAGAATCTAAAAGACAATTATATAACGCATTATGCTATAAAACTCACATGCTTCATTCCAAATAGTAAAAACTCATTTTATAATCAATATCATACTTATATAAATCAATTATAATCATATTACAACAATTTAGATCAAAGAATCAAATAGTCATTTTTCACAAAATTTTACAGTGAACAGTTCAAGCATACTGTGATTTTTAGCAAATTTTTCAAAAATGCATTTTTTAAGAAATTCATAATATCAACATGCTACTATGCAAAGTAACATTTTATAAACACATCTTACAATATAATCATAGCTTCATAAAATACACAATGTAAGAAGTTAATGAAATTCAATTTTAACAAAACTCCTAAATACGATGCAGATACAACATACTTCTACACCATTCTATCCGAATTACTAACCACACTGCCCCACTTAGAAGGAACTCATATTACAACAAGAAGAAAAGGTAACTTACCAACATCATTATCACTCTCATCCGTCTTCTCCCTTCTAGACCGCAGTGCGTAGAAACACCTATTTATTGAAGCATTTTCTTTTTGAACACTAGGAGCAACTCGCTTACCCTCTCTTCCTCTAGAAGCAATCATAGGACAATCTCTCACCATGTGTCCTTCCTTACCACAACCAAAGCAACTCCTGATACCCAATAGATACTCACCATAATGGTTCTTACGACACTTGGCACAAGTAGGATTTACTTTTTGAGAACCACCTCCTTTCTCCAATTTCACATTAGAACTCTTAGGTTCTTCCCGAGTTTGCCCTCTTCTTAAACCTACTTTGCTCTTGATTATTAGCACCACTCCTTTTCAAATTTCTATCCATCCTTTTAAGTTTAGACTCTTCAATCATTGGTGCATACACCATGAGTCTAGATAGGGTCCTATCATCGTGTAGCATAGCGGTACGACATTCCTTTATCACTATGTCGGCTACCCCTATCACAAAACGACTCATTTCATGACTTTGATTAGACACAAGAGAAGGGGCATACCTAGACAAAGTTGAGAATTTCAAAAAGTACTCCTCAACACTCATATTGCCTTGTTTGATATTGATAAACACCTCCACCTTAACTTCTCTCCTCTCTCGGGGAAAGTACTTACCAAGAAAAGTTTTTTTGAAATCTTCCCACTCAATAGGACCCGATTCTTCCGGCCTATTATACTTCCATTGAGTGTACCATATTTGAGAAACATCGCTCAATGGATACGAAGCCAACTCCTCCTTCTCCCTAGATGTAACCCCCATAGCACTCAACACCTTGTACACTCCATCAAGAAACTCTTGTGGATCCCCCCCACCCACTTTAGAGCTAAGAAAAATAGGAGGATTCATCCTCATAAAGTCTCTCAACCTAGTAGTCACAGTGCTCTCCACAACCTTAGGCATCATACTCAAATTAGCTTGCATAGTCAGGGCTCGGACTATAGCAATCAAAGCCTCTAATATCCCTATTAGATATCTCCGGAACCTCAATACCTCCTTCCACATTAGGAATAGGATCACCTTGGGGAGGCACTTGGGCACCTTGAACACCTTGGATTCCTTTACCACCTTGAGGAACTTTCTCAACTTGCTTTACTTGAGGAGGAACCTCCTTATTCATCCTCTCCTCTTCCAACCTTTTAGCGGCCACCCTTCTAGTATTAATCTCCTAGAAACACAAGGAAACACATTAAGAAGGATAATCATAACATTTACTCTACCGCAAGACATAGTAGTAGAAAAGAAGGGAAACTCTATCGTCCTATAGCCTCTCGCCCATAGATGTGTCGCCACTCACACCGATGGTCAAGACTCTACTAGACGTGACTTGATGAGACTTTTCGATTCCTAGTACTACTTTCAGAAATATGTGCTCTGATACCAATCTTGTCACATCCCAAGACCATACCCAAGAATTTATGGTACAATCTCGGATTGTAACTGGCGTACTCAACCTCTTGGAAGTCTTATATGAGCCCTTTCATTTCATTTATAGCATAAAAATAGTGTAAAATAGGGCGGAATTAAAACATTTCACAAACATAATAAAGTCTTCAAAATCTCTTTCATATAAAAGTAATAGGAAATACTAAGTCTCAGTATCATCATCTTAAGACAAAAGAATACTTGGGACACGGACCATGCTTCAAAATATGAATATAGAAATGCTTAGTCTATTACAATACTTCGAATAGAAAACATAAAAGACATATATGCCCTCGAGTCAAGTGAGGACATACTTGAACTTTTATTGAACGATCTTATATGTCCAAGTCTTCTTCCCAAATCTCTTCACATACCAAGAACTCTATAGATAGATAAAAGTATCAAATTAGTACAACCATATGTACTATGTATGACATTATGTATAAAAATCATGAAAATAAACTTTTATTAGAAATATGCATCTTTTCATTTAAAAAGCCTATTATAATCATAAATACAACATTTAAAAACTTAGAAACACATAGGAAAACGATTAAAAAAAATATCACATTTTTAGAGAACACATTCCAGTGAACTCGAATCACTGTACAGTGAATTCCTTCACTATTACAGTGAATCACTTTACCTTCCATTAACCAACTTCTAGCATGTAATTCCCTCACTAAAAGATAAACTAAGATTCACTTAAGTCATACAAAGAGAGACCACCCATACATCCTCTCTAGATGTGCCTAAACGATCCTTAAGATAACTTATAATGAGTCACATACACGCATACAAAATATCATAAACATCAAGGTAAGATTCTTCTACCGTAGGTGACTCTAAGTCTCTCTTGAGTGAGTTGTGAAGTGGCCGCCCATACAATCCCTTACACACACAATTAAGAGATCCTATAGACTCCCTAAATTAGAATCATTCTCACTTATCATACCAACACATAGATGATATGACATTCTCCTTCCAAAGGCTATAAAAATACCTACTGAAGTAAATCAAGAAAATAACGTCCATAATGACCTATGCAAGATTACCTAAATAGTCCTTAAGACTACCTAAGGCTTAGATCATATCCATAACATCAAACATCTTCCCTAACTAGAGTCATCCTCAAGACTTCCAAAAATAAGACATGAAGAGATCATCTCTTATTCCCTCTTCATACTTTAGCTAATGAATCCTTAAGTCACTTTAGATTAGGTAATTATTCATTTACATACTTCTAAACATAATTCATTAGTTCATTAGTTCATTAAGACTCATACATCACAAAAAGGACATTCAAATAATGGTATTAGAAAAAACCTAGGAACTCCAAATAACACCTTCAAAGTCTATTATGCAATGTCTAGATAGCGTCCCGTACCACCACTTAAACCTCATAAGCTTCTTTATTTCTAATAGGTATTCCATATGATAAGAATAGGCAATAACCGACATAGACCTTGATAGCAAGACATGGAATCCGGTGTTCTATCCTACTTCGATGAGGTTGTTCTACTTGCCAAGGGTAGAACTTAGACACATCCCATGTAGGCACATGGTTAAGGAATATGAAGGGAATACTTTGTAATCTATTCTCATACTTATCTAGTACTAATTTCCCTTACCATTCTCACTCCGTGCTAGCCTTCTTTATCATAGAGTAATTCGTACATTAGGCTCACATAAAAGGGTTCCATAACAAGTTCATAACCCAATCACATTTATCCTACCAAAGAAGGTTTCCTAGGGATACCTCACAATGGAGACAAGATGCTCATGATGAATTTCCTAAGGATTAATATGATGCCAATCCATCCAATTAACCTTAAGTCTATCATTCATTTACTTGGCTTACAACTTCAACAATCTCAACATAATCACTAAGTCAAGGTTTTCACATAAAATACTCTCTTAAGTTCATTAAGGTTACATGTTATTCATACATTCAAGACTAAGAGTTATAACACCATAAATAAAGACATACCATATTTATAATGATATCTACATCAAGTAAGGGACACAAGTCAACCAAGAAAAGACACCACATACTTCACTTTTACCCATGATGCAATTCATTCTAGAAGCACCTAGAAATAACCCTTACATCTTCAAGTAATATTATATACTATCATAACATCATCAGTGTAATCAAAATAGACATCATATAGCCAAGTAAGAATAACCAAGACTCTCCAACACTTCACATATAATGTCAAAGACATAGTCTAACATGGATACGTAAGATAACATGAATAGAAGAATACATATATGACTCCACATGTAGATAGATATTTTCATGCTTCACATAATCAAGCTACACAAATTGTCATATTAATTCAAGTAGTTGTCAACAAGTCCAAGATCATCATATTGCATAAAATAACGCCGACAAGGCCACATCAATAAGTAAAGCACATAACACCGCCACCATAAGTGGACCATACTAATCACAATATAATTGAAGTATAAATAGCATCTAATTAAAGAAAATAGGGTAGCATTCCCCCATATAATCCTCAACACTTCAATCCAAAGTCAACTTACTCAATTTGATAACACAAGACCCTTACCCAAGGCCATAACTAAAATTTCAACATAAACACTACAATAATCGATGAACTAGGTCAAATAAATATAAATTCATAAATCTAACACAACCTAGATATCAATTTACTACAATTGTTACATCAATGAGTAGACCACATAAAACTACATAAGAATTCATCAACATTAGATCAATATCAAGTAACCTAAAACTTAGTCAAAAACTAGGGTTTATCAAATTCATGGGTTCATAGGTAATTTATATTGATATCATCAATACAATATAAATATAATCCATAATAGACGTTTACAAAACAATTGATGCAAGAACCCGTGGTAGAATCATGAAATTGGACAATTCAACTTTAGAAACTTTGAAAACATCTGTAGAATTGGGGCTCCTTGTTGAAGAGACATTCAAGGATCAATATCGATACCTTTATGAAGCTTATTCTTATTTTTGATGAAGAATTTCCACTTAAAGCGTCACACCAAGCTCTTCCTTGATTTTGGACTTCAATGGAGACTTGGTATTTCTTAAGGGATTTTGGTGTTTTGATTTGGAAGAATGAAATCTTCAATGTGTTTAACACTTATATACACATTAAAAATACTTAATATACCTCTTAGTAACCTCCAAAGTATATTTTTGGACCATATATTAGGCCTATTTAGGACCTTAGAATGTCAATACTAACATGTTAGGCTATATTTCACCTAAGTCATTTTTGTGGTCTTATAGATGTCATATTGGGTATGGATTGGTCGTATGCGTGCTTTGCCTCTATAAATTGTAGATTAAGGGTGGTGAAGTTTAACTTTCCAAATGATCTCGATTTAGAGTGGAAAGGGGGCGGGAATTATATTCCTAGAAGTCGTATCATCTTTTGTCTGAAAGCTTTTAAAATGATCTCTAAATGGTGTTTCTACCATATAGTAAGGGTCCAAGATTTAGACTCTGAAATTCCTCCCGTTGAGTCGGTCCCCGTAGTGAGGGAATTTCAATAGGTCTTTCCTAATGATCTTCCCGGTATTTCTCCCGAATGGGAAACTTATTTTGTATCGACTTGTTACCGAATACAAATCCTATTTCAATTCATCATTAGTGGATGGATCCGGCCGAATTGAAAGAGTTGAAGTCTCAAATCAAATATCTACTAGACAAAGGCTTCATTAGACCTAGTATTTCTCCATGCGGTGCTCCAGTTTTATTTGTGAAGAAGAAGGATGGGTCCCTTAGTGTGTGCATTGATTATCGCCAACTCAATAAAGTCACTATTAAGAACAAGTATCCTCTCCCTCGGATTGACGACTTGTTTGATCAACTCCATGTGCAAGCTACTTTTCTAAGATGGACTTGAGATCGGGGTATCACCAACTTAGGGTGAGAGGTGAGGATATACCAAAAATGGAATTTCAGACTAGATATGTTCACCATGAGTTTCTAGTGATGTCATTTGGTCTCACTAATGCTCCGGTGGCATTTATGGATCTCATGAATAGGGTGTTTCAAAGTTACCGAGGCTTATTTGTCATTGTTTTCATTGACGACATCTTGGCATATTCAGAAAATGAGGGTGAACACATGGACCTTTTGAGGGTGGTGTTACAAGTGCTTAAGGAGAACCAATTCTTTGCCAAGTATAGAAAGTATGAATATTGGTTGAGGTTGGTGGCGTTTCTTGGTCATATCATCTCTAGTAAGGGAGTTGAGGTTGATCCAAGAAAAATGGAGGCGGTGAAAATTTGACCTAGACCATTGAATCCAACCGACATTAGGATTTTCTTGGGTATAGCTAGTTATTAGCGGAGGTTTTTGGATGGTTTGCGTCCATTGCATCTCCCTTGACAACTTTTACCCAAAGGAGTAAGAAATTTGAGTGGTTGGAGGCATGTGAGAGAAGCTTCTAAATATTGAAAGATAGGCTGATGTTGACTTTATTGGAGGTACAAAGGGCTTTGTTGTATATTGTGATGCATCCCAAGTGGGTTTAGGGTGTGTTCTTCTTCAACATGGGAAAGTGGTAGCCTATTGTCACGGACTTTTGAGTGTTCGCTAAGACTCCGTGCGGCACTTGACAACTTACTCACGATTCTTTCACGATCTCGTAAGCTCAAGTAAGCCTTTTTAACTCGGAATGCTAAGAGAATAAGAAGAAAGACAAAGAAAGATTTTGGTAGAGAGGACTTGTATTGATTGTTGGATTATTGGATGCCTTACAAATGAAATGACCCTCCTATTTATACTACTCCCTAAGGCCTAAGAGTAAATAAATGTTGTTTTACAAGTCCCTAAGTACATGCACTTTAGTACATGTTCTACATTCCTAGAACATGTCTCTAGCTCTTCCAAAAGTCTCCTAGAATTCTCTAGTCTACCTCAAAGTCTGCCCCAAGAATCTAGAATGCTCTAGAGTCTTCTACAAGCCTCTCCAAGGCTCTAGGGCCGCCTGCCCCATCCGGATGCTGCAAAATGGCTGGAAATGTGGCGGGACGTCACAATCTCCCCCACTAAATGATGCGACGACCGATGCATCACTGCAAGAACTCCTGGACTTTGTCCTTGAATTGCCACAAGTCTTCGTACTTCTCCCATGTGTCTTCTTTAGGAGTTTGTCCCTTCCAATGTACGAGAAACATAGCGCTGGCTTGTTGTCCTCGTTTCTTTTTGGCTTGGTAATCTATGATGGCTTCAATTTCTTGGTCATGCGAGGTAGTGACAGTGATAGGGGCCCGTTGCTATTTGTTCCGGCTGGGATCGTCCTTATCTTCATGATAAGGCTTAAGGACGCTTGCATGAAAGACCAGGTGGATCTTCAAGTGTAGAGGTAACTCCAACTTGTATGAAATTTTGCCCACCTTGGCAACAATCTTGAATGGACCCTCATATTTACGCACTAAGTTGTGATGGACGCCTCTTAGTGCCTTAAACTACTTCAGATTGAACTTTACCAAAACCATGTCACCTTCTTTGTAGTCCGTGGGACGACGCTTGCGGTCAGCAAACTTTTTCATCCTCTTTTCTGCCTTGTCCAAGTAAGACTTGGCACTATCAAGTTGTTCTTCCCACCCCTTGGCAAGATGGTAAGCGCCCAAACTCTTCCCCTCAAACGTAGTTGGCAGTGAATGCGGAGTTTGGGGTTGCTGACCCGTTGCCAACTCGAATGGTGTGCGCCCGGTGGATTCACTCCTCTGCAAATTATAAGAAAATTGTGCCATGTCTAGGAGCTTAGACCAATCTTTCTTGTGCGCACTGACATAGTGCCTAAGATAGAAGTCAAACAAGGCGTTGACGCGTTCAGTCTGGCCGTCAGTTTGCCCGTGGAAACTTGTGGAAAAGTGAAGTCTTGAGCCAAGAATTTCGAAGAGTTCTTTCCAAAATTTCCCAGTGAAACGAGGATCCCGATTGCTGATGATGTACCTTGGCAGCCCCCAATATTTCAATACATTTTTGAAAAACAACTGAGCGGTTTCCTTGGCGGTGCAACCGGCTGTGGCAGGCATGGAGGTAGAATATTTGGAAAATCTGTCTACCACGACCATAATCGTGCCAAACCCGTTTGACTTCGGCAAAGAAGTGATGAAGTCCATAGTTATGCTCTCCCATGGACGATCTTCTACGGGTAGTGGCTCTAACAGCCCTCCCGGTTGCCTCTTCGCTACCTTGTCTTGGTGGAACACAAGACAAGTCTGCACATAACGCTCAATATCGTCCCGCATACGTGGCCAGAAGTAAAGAGCCTCAATCAACGCCCTGGTTTTTCGCTGCCCTGGATGCCCAGCCCATGGTGTATCGTGGCTTTCTTTTATAATACACCGTTAGATAGATCCGAAATTGGGTGCATAAACTCTCCGTCCGGTGGTAAGCAAGAATCCATCTTCTACCCAAAAACGCTTGATTTGGCCTTAGGCAGCCAGCTCCATTATCTTCTTGGCTTCCGGATCGTGCTGCATACCATCTTTGATTGCGTCTTGTATTTCACAACGGGCTGTGGAGATGGTCGCTAGCTCAGCCTTCCTGCTAAATGCATCGACCACTACATTTCCCCTTCCTGGTTTGTACTCCAAGACATAGTCAAATTCCGCCAGGACATCTTGCCATCTAGCCTACTTTGGTGTGATCTTCTTCTACGATTGAAAATAGCTAGTGGCAACATTGTCGGTTTTCACCACGAATTTGGAGCCAAGTAGATAATGTCTCCATGTGCATAGACAATGTACGATGACCGTCATCTCCTTTTCTTGCATTGTGTACCATCGTTCATCTTCATTTAACTTTCGTCTTTCAAATGCTATTGGGTGTCTCTCCTGCATCAAGACTCCCCCAATGGAAAAATCAGTGGCATCCGTATGAATCTCGAAGGTCTTTGTGAAATCGGGCAGCATCAAGAGTGGTTCTTCTATAACCGCAGTCTTGAGACCTTCAAATGCTCCCTGGAACTCCTCTCTCCACACACATGGCTTATTCTTCTTCAATAGCTCGGTCATTGGGGCGGCTTTAGCGGAGTACCCACTAATGAACCTACGATAATAGTTCGTAAGTCCAAGAAATGAATGCAGCTCGATCACCTTCGTAGGCGCTTTCCTCTCTTGGATCACCTTAACTTTTGCCTCGTCCATCCGAAGTTCGCCTTGGCTGATAATATGGTCTTAGAAATGTACCTTGGGTTGGGCAAACTCGCACTTCTCCCGCTTGACGTAGAAATGGTTCTCTTGCAAGATTTTGAAGACTTTCTTCAAGTGCACCACATGTTCCTCCAAGGTGTCACTGTAGATGACTATGTCATCTAGGTATACCACCACAAAATAGTCTAAGTAGGGATGCAGAATCTCGTTCATTAGCGTGCAAAAGGTGGCAGATGCATTGGTTAAGCCGAAGGGCATTACCAACCACTCATATGCTACGTATCTAGTCACGCATGCTGTCTTTGGCTCATCCCCCTCTGCGATGCACACTTGGTAGTAGCCTTTCCGGAGATCCATCTTGGTAAAGTACTTGGCCTGTCCAAGACGGTCAAATAAATCTGCAATCAGCGGGATCGGGTATTTGTTCTTGATTGTGACCTTATTGAGCGCCCTACAGTCAATGCACAAACGCATCGACCCGTCTTTCTTCTTTTGGAACATCACTGGCACGCCATAAGGTGCTTTGGATGGACGGATGTGACCGGCTTCGAGGAGCTCCTTCAACTGCTTCCTTAGCTCGTCTAACTCGGGTGGATCCATGCGGTAAGGTGCATGTGCAGGTGGCTTGGCTCTAGCCTCCAACTCTATCTTGTGGTCTACCTCGCGCCTTGGACGTAAAGTCTTTGGCAGCTCTTCTGGCATCACGTCTTTGTTTTCCTCAAGGATAGTTTCTATGATCGGTGGCAAGGACTCCGTAGCACCATGGTATTCTCCCGAACTTGCAATGGTGGCTAAAAATGTCGGTGCTCCTTTCTTTAGGCCTTTTACAATCTGCATGGCCGATAAGTGGGCATGTCCATCTTTCTTTGGCACCTTAACAAGAGGCACCATGCATGATCCTTCCCGTTCCACCACCATGAGTTGTTGAAGGTAGGGATCAATCATAGTGTGGCAACGCTGAAAGAATTCTTGCCCAAGAATGATGTCGAATATGTCCAAAGGAGAGACGATAAAGTTCGTTCTACCTTGCCATTTTCCCAACGTGATGCTTACTCCAGGAGCGATTCCACATACGGGAGTCGGTGGGGATTGACCGTCTTGATGTGGTTGTTGCTCGAAACAATGTTCAGACCCAACTTCTCTGCCATCGTCTTGGTCATGATATTTGCTTCAGCCCCAGAATCTATCATGGCACGAGCTTGTTGTCCATTGATGGATATGTCTACATATTGCGTGCTGAAGTCTCATGGCTTGTCTGTCTGTTTGGCTATGGCACTACACAGTCCAACCATGCCTAACTGCGTCATGCCCGCCTATTTCCCCTGCTCTTGTGCACCCTTTTCCTTCCGCTCACGTAGGATGGCACCAAGGATCTTCATCTCGGGGCACCTGGCATAGCCGTGTGGTCCTCCGCATATATAGCACCCATCTCCTTTGCTGGACTGCGTCCGCTTTTCCGTGTACTTTTGACGTTCAAACCGTTTGCTGTCCGGTTTGAGTGTCATGCTGCTTGGAGTGTGCCTATTATTCCTTGCTTCGGCCACAGTCTCCCCCACCTTTAGAATTAATTCTTCTTATCTCCTTACCCTTCGCCTTGTCATGACGATCATGTTTGAAATCTGTCAAGGCTTCGGCTTGAGTGATGGCTTCATCTATGGTCTTAACTTGGCGCAGCTCCAACTCTGTCTTGGCCCAATTCTGCAGTCCTTCCATGAAGTGGAACAGCATGTCTTCATCCGTGAGGTTGGGAATTTGGAGTGTTAGAGTTGTGAACTCTTTCACATATGCCCGAATACTTCCCGTCTGTTTCAGCTCTCAGAATTTGCGTTTTACCTCATAAACGACGTTATTAGGGAAGAAAGCTTTCTTAAATTCCTCACGAAATTGTTCCCATGTGTCCATGGTACATGTTCCTTTCCCGATCTCGGCCTCCTTGCGCTTCCACCACAACATCTCCATCTCGGAAAGATACAACAAGGCAGTGTTGATCTTGTTTCCATCACTCCTCACCCGATTACACTTGAAATAGTTCTCCAAGTGCGATAGGAAATTTTCCACCTCTTGGGCGTCGCGGACACCTTTGAATATTGGTGGCTTGGGAGCCTCGACTCTGGCCTCCCTTTCCCGGTCAAGTGATTTTTATCCACCAACCTCCATGTCTTCCTGGAGAGTTTTCACCTCGTTCTTCAGCACCTCAATCGTGTCAAGGGCTTCCAAGAACTGATACTCTAAGGATGTAATGGCATCCATCTCGAATTCGGCCCGCTGTCGACCCTCCAACTCCTTTCGGATGTTCTCAATCTCCTCAAGGGCAAAGTCTTCAAGAGTTCTGAATTTGCTATCCGTCCCGTTCAAGCACCGGCCTAAGATCTCAACGGCCTGCCTCGCCATTTCTACCCTTGCAACCCATTCTTCTCCGGCAGTGACGTCTTCGGCATCCTCGCCTATCTCTTCGTCACTTCCATCGATAATTGTGGGTGGGTGAGATGTTTGCGCCTCGCTTGGTGTGGGCTCGTGTAGTGTTTCTCCATTTCCCTTCTACTGCTTCTTACTTTTCTTGTTCTTCTTTCCTCCATCCGTGCGGACGTTGGTGGTGCTAGTGCCGATGACGTCTCCTACGATCGTCATTCTCTTACGATCAACCTGCTCTGATACCACTTTGTCACGGACTTAGACTGTTCGCTAAGACTCCGTGCGGTACTTGACAACTTACTCACGATTCTTTCATGATCCCGTAATTTCAAGTAAGCCTTTTTAACTAGGAACGCTAAGAGAATAAGAAGAAAGACAAAGAAAGATTTTGGAAGAGAGGACTTGAATTGATTGTTGGATTATTGGATGCTTTACAAATGAAATGACCCTCCTATTTATACTACTCCCTAAGGCCTAAAAGTAAATAAATGCTATTTTACAAGTCCCTAAGTACATGCAATTTAGTACATGTTCTACATTCCTAGAACATGTCTCTAGCTCTTCCAAAAGGCTCCTAGAATTCTCTAGTCTGCCTCAAAGTCTGCCCCAAGAATCTAGAATGCTCTAGAGTCTTCTAAAAGCCTCTCCAAGGCTCTAGGGCTGCCTGCCCCATCCGTATGCTGCAAAATGGCTGGAAATGTGGCAGGACGTCACACTATGCTTCTAGAAAACTTAAGGTGCATGAAAGGAACTACCCAACTAATGATCTTGAGTTAGCAGTCGTGGTATTTGCCTTGAAAATATGAAGGCAAATACCCAACTAATGATCTTCATATTGACGTGTATACCGACCACAAGAGTCTACAATATATGTTTACTCAAAAGAAGTTAAATATCTGACAAAGAAGGTGGTTGAAATTATTGAAAGATTACGACATGAGTGTTCTCTATCACCCCGTCAAGGCGAACGTGGTTGTGGATGCTCTAAGTTGTATGAACATGGGCAGTATGTCTGATGTAGAGGAATCCAAGAAAGACCTAGTGAAAGATGTTCATAGCCCTCTAGGGGCCTAGCCCTCTTTCTCCAGTCGAGTCTGAAGTTCAGCGGCTTTCATCGTTGATGAACACCTACGCAAATAAGACAAAGAAATGGAGGTTGGCTAGATTGGGTGTTAGGTTGGAAAATTCTCTGAATGGTGATTTTATGCTCCACCATAACTCCAAGTCATCACTAATGGTTAAGTTAAGTCTTAAAAACACCTTGATAAAACATTTATGGAGTTGAAGGAATTGGTTCCTTGTAAGATCAATGTGTCATTCTCCTTGGGGGGGATAGTGTCTTGAGGTATCAAAGAAGGTTATGCGATCCAATGTAGATGGTTTAAGGAACATTATCCTTGTGGAAGCTCATGCCTTTCGTTACTCCATTCATCTGGGTTCGACAAAGATGTACCATAACGTTAGGGAAGTGCTTTGGTGGGAAGGTTTGAAAAAGGACAAAGCTGAATTTGTTGCTAAGTGTCCAAATTGCCAACAAGTGAAAGCTGAACACAAAAAATCAGGTGGTTTACTTCAATAAATCCAAGTTCCTACTTGGAAGTGGGAAGACATCAACACGGATTTTGTGGTTGGCTTGCCTCGGACACCGAAGCAATGTGACTCTATCTGGGTGTTTGTGGATAGGTTGACCAAATCTGCTCATTTTATCCCTTCATGTCTACGTGTTCGGTGGAGGATTATGCAAGGATCTTCATAGATGATATTGTGTGTCGCCATGGTATTTCGTTATCCATCATATTGGATCGGGGTGCACAATTCACATGTAGGTTTTGGAGGTCATTCCAAGAAGGGTTGGGTACCAAACTAAAGTTAAGCACCGCTCTTAATCCCTAAACGAATGGACAAGTGGAGCATACTATTCAAACCCTTGAGGATATGCTTAGGGATTGCATCATTCATTTCAAGGAAAATGATAAACATTGGACTTTGGTGGAGTTTTCTTACAATAATAGTTTCCATTCATCCATATCCATGGCTGGTAGGAGGTGTAGGTCTCCTATTGGATGGTTTGAAGTGGGTGAGTCTTCACTTTTGGGTCCCGATTTGATTTATAAGACTTTGGAGAAGGTTCATATCATAAGGAACCAGTTGCAAATGACCTATAGTCAGCAAAAGTCTTTCTCGATCATAGGAGAAGGGAATTAGAGTTTGAAAAAGGTGATAAGGTGTACTTGAAAATTTCACCTATGAAATGGGTGGTTATATTTGGCAAGAAAGGGAAGTTGAGTCCTCGTTATGTGGGTCCCTATGAAATCTTGCAAAGGGTTGGTAAGATTGTCTATGAGTTAAGGTTGCCTAGTGAACTGGCTTCAGTTCATCCCATTTTCCATGTTTCTAAGCTTAATAAGTGTAGCGTTGATCCCGAGTCTATTCTTCCTATTGAGAGTCTTGGTGTGAATTATAACCTCTCCTATGAGGAGTTTCCGGTTCAAATCCTTGATAGGAAAATAAATGTCACATTCGGGTTTACCCCCCAGACATAACCGGCGTTGTCGCCCTCTTTGAGGACTAGGACTAGCCTCTTAGTCTTACATCATCACATTCATTGATAAAAAATATGGAATAAATAAAACTTTTTAACTATATCTAATCGGAGGTTAACATAGACCTCTACATACACATATTAATATTAATATCGAGTATACATAGACTCGTTCGTATAAGAAGGTTACATGGCCTTCTACTTTTATTTCACACACTTATATAAGATAGAATAAAATCTCAATGATTGTCTCATCTCATACCCATCTAATCGATTATCACAATATGGGCATAGCCCTACATCAAAAGTAAGAAGCCACATATAGGCTTATACAAGTTGTACACAATAAAAATAGAATGAAATCAAAGGAGTCTTAAACTCATAACAAAGAAACTCCATAAGCAAGATATCGACATCGTCCTCGTAAAGTGAGGACCTACGACTTGGATGAAAGGAGATATCGAAGTCTTCAATAATGTTTCCTTCCAAAGCCTTCAACGACCGGAACCTAAAATGTTGGGGAAAAGGGAAGAAAATGGGGTTAGTACTCCATATGTACTATGTAAGAGACCATATGCACATATAACATCAAAGCATGTCAAAAGGGACACTTAGTTAAATCATGGCATTTTACCCCTTTAAAGACTTATGCACAACCAATAGTTAAGGAAATCAAAGGTATATCAACATGCTTGAACTCATAATCTCATATACATTATAACCAAGTAATATCATCTCAAGCATAGATAAGAGTTATCACATAAATAGAAAAGTAAGGCAACAAGTCATAAATTCCCATAGAGTCAACAAGTGCAGTGACCAAGTAGATCCCCATAACCTTACTTAATCAAGTCACCCAACAAGAACTATAATTAGTATCATACTTCACACAATATAACCTCATATATTCATAAATTCATATATTTAATAATTAAGACCATCAAGACCATTTGCATGTTCATAATCATCATAATCATCATATAAAAACATTTACATTTAACAATATCCATAAACATAATATTAACTTCCCAAAGCTCCCATCAAGGCAAAGTAGCGCAAGGCATAGGTAGAGTCCCACACCCCTACCTAGACTAAGTCTAACCCCTCAAGTAACTTTAGTTAGTCTATACTTCATTCTTTCATTTTTGTTTAGGGAACACTCTCTTTAACCGACATAGACCACATCAGATAAATGTGGAATCCGGTGTTGTAAGACCTTACACCGGTATAAGGAGGTCCACTGGCCAAGGTAAACCTAATATAAACATAGCTTCCTCGGTGGATCCACTAGCTAGTATCCTATGGTGGCAACATAGTTTATGGAGCTTGGGGTATAATGTGAATATTAACTCTACACACTATATTGGGTCATGAGGCTATCCACCCCGTGAAGACCATAATGAACCATACCTTCCCTAGTTGGGAAAGTGTCACTCGCTCACCTACAAGATAACTTGGTGCTAATCTAAGTCTCTTTATTAAAATGTCTCTGAGTGTTTATTAACCATCATAACTTAGTTTAAGTCATAGGGTCTATCCCTTTTATATTCATCATCATAGCTCAATAGGAATTTCATGAGTAATAGTTCTTTCATCACAATTCATGTAAATGAGGCTAACCCTTTACAAATCACATCAAAGTAGGGCACACTAATACACATCGCCATACTTATAACATGTACACCCTAAACAACCTCACAACCAAAGTATAAGATATTTCAATTCAATCATCATTTCATCCTATAAACCCTAAATAAGACATACTCCAACGCAACATCATGACTTGATAACAATTAACCACAAATTGGAGTAAGAAATAGGAAAATCAAGACTTACCAAGCCTTCTCCATATTTCATCATAAGGGTCTTACCATCAACTCACAACTCGACTCAATTAAGGGAGTATCATCATCCACAAATATAAACAATACTATAACAAGACCAACAACATCACCATAACACAAATCAACACCATATTATAGTCTAAAACAAGATTCACAAACCACTTTACAATATACTTCATGCCCTAGATCACCTCTTGAGAATTGGAATAATAGACCTATAATTCATCTTTATTTATTCATATAAACACTATAGTAAGTAATCTAATCAATAACTAAATCAATTACAAGATCACGACACAATATAGGTCAAGATTACCAACTAGGGTTAGGGGTTGAGATCATGCTTTTCAATTATGCCAAGCCATCACCAAGTATTACAATTAAGTAAAATTACATGTTAATCTACTCAATTCAACCTAAAACAACAATTAACAACTAAATTCATAACTTCAATTTCGTAATTGAAAGAAGCCCGTAACAAACTCAACCTTTGAAAACTTATGTTGAAGGAACCCTTTGAGGAAAGAATCTCAAAGGTGAATAGATCCCATAACTTTATGTTTGATGACAAATTGATGGTGAATACACCCTTTTCCAGCCCTCAATCTACCTTGTATACTTATCTTTAATAGATTTTTCCCAATAGAGAGAGAATGAAGAGAGAAGATAGAGTAATTTGATTTTGAGTTATGTTTAGATTATGTGAGGTTTGGGACTTTATAGGGCGACTAAGTAACTTAATTAGATCCCCTTTAATACCTTACTTAACTACCTAACACCCCTTAACTAGTTAAATGAATTAATTAAAACGTGAAGAACAACCTGCATCCTAACAGATGAGACCCCGTCGATAGGCCGTCTGTAAGTCGACGGTTTAGTCCCCCTCCGTGCTGCACATCTGTTGTCTCTGTCAGAGACTTGTGCAGTCGCGGAATTTCTCAAACATTCTAAGCTTGGGACGACGGTGGCATCGACGCCCCATCGATCCACCCACGGACCGTAGCCTACTCCTCTACACTCCGTCAATGATTCCAAAGAATGTGCAGGTGAATGGACCTTCTCCACTAGACTAAGTGTGGACAATGGTAGAATCGACGCCCTGTCAATCCACACACAGGCCTTCTTCTGTCCCATCGATGCATACTGCAAAGCAGTGCTGCATCAAGCTATAGGGGTCCTCCTCAAGGTTCCTTAGTTGGTCCTTGGGGAGTCCTACCCGGATGTTTCAACCATGGAAAAACTCAAACACCTATTAACTACTTTTCCCCCAATTTTTCGTACATTTTTGACTCTTAAAAGTTAGTCAAAAAGGCCAAGGCACACTAACATCCCTATGAAGCAACTTCCCCGACACTTTGGACATTTTGGTTTTTAAACCTCCTAAATGAGCTATATTCATTAAAAATGGACTTAGAAACAGTGTTTAGACTTTATGACACCTAAGTTAGGCTTTACAATGAGTCTTAGATTTTGAAGGTGTTACATTATCCCCCCTTAGGAACATTCGTCCCCGAAAGACACTAAAATTATTTTGAAGGAAGGAACAGACTTAAGACTAGCAGCCCAACACAATGACCATATCCTAGAACATAAGTCATATCATTTCAACAAGGCAAACTCAACATTCCAATTAACACACATAATGTTCAACCACTACATCATGAGGAACCTTTTCCTTCTCATCATATACATGAGCTTATATACATTTCATGAGTCAATTAGCATAAAAAATCATCTTATCCACTTGATACATATTACTTTAATAAGACTCACCATATAAAAATGCACAACGTAACTCAAAACAATAAAAAATAAAAAATTTCTAGTTCCCAAAACAAAACTATAGTGACTTCACAGTAAAAATTACTATGAAGTTTTCAAAAATGCAATTTTTGTAACACTTCACCCAAAAATCAAGAAACCACATATTCTTGTCATAATTATATACTTAAAAATAATGGCTAACCTTAATTCTCTAAAAGATGAGGATAACGGGACTTCATATCGGCCTCAACCTCCCATGTAGCACCCTCAACTAATTGATTTCTCCAGAACACTTTTACGGATACAACCTCTTTATTCCTTAACTTCTTGACTTGACTATAAGAAATTTGTACCGGAACTTCATCATAAGAGAGGTTATCTTTCACAACAAGACCCTCAATAGGAAGAATGAACTCAGGATCACCTATACACTTTTTCAACACAGATACATGGAAAACCGGATGAACAAAAGCTAAATCATTAGGAAGTTCCAATTTATAGGCCACTTTACCAAACCTTTGCAAAATTTCATAGGGCCCCACATAAAGAGGACTCAATTTCCTTTTCTTGCCGAATCTAACAACAACTTTCATTGGTGAAATCTTTAAATACACTTTGTCACCATTTTCAAACTCCAAATCTCTTCTTCTATGATCGGCATAAGACTTTTGCTTACTATAGGTCGTTTGCAACCGGGTCTTTATGATGTGAACATTCTCCAAGGTCCTAAAAATCAAATAGGGACCTAGAATCGAAGGCTCACCCACCTTGAACCAACCTATAGAGGACCTACATCTTCTACAAATACACTTTGTCACCATTTTCAAACTCCAAATCTCTTCTTCTATGATCAGCGTAAGACTTTTGCTTACTATAGGTCGTTTGCAACCGGGTCCTTATGATGTGAACATTTTCCAAAGTCCTAAAAATCAAATAGGGACCTAGAATCGAAGGCTCACCCACCTTGAACCAACCTATAGAGGACCTACATCTTCTACCATTCAAAGATTCATAAGGAGCCATGGAGATGGATGAATGAAAGCTATTGTTATAAGCGAACTCCACCAAATGCAAGTGCTTATCCAAATTTCCTTTAAAATAAATAATGCAAGCCCTAAGCATATTCTCAAGGGTTTGAATAGTGCGTTCCGCTTGACCATCCGTTTGGGGATGAAAAGTGGTGCTCAACTTCACCTTAGTACCCAAACCTTCATGGAATGACCTCCAAAACCTAGATGTAAATTGTGCACCCCGATCCTAAATAATAGACAATGGAATACCATGACGACACACAACCACATCAATGATGATCTTTGCATAGCCCTCTGCCGAATAAGTAGACTTGACAGGAATGTAATGAGCGGATTAGTCAACCTATCAACAATCACCCATATCGAATCATACGACTTTTGAGTCCGTGGAACCCTACTACAAAGTACATATTAATGTCCTCCCATTTCCAAGTAAGAATTTGGATCTCTTGTAGTAAGCCACCCGACTTTTGATGTTCGGCCTTTACTTGTTGGAAATTCGGACACTTAGCAACAAAATCCGCTATGTCCTTCTTCAAACCTTCCCACCAATAAATATCCCGTAGGTCATGGTACATCTTAGTCAAACCCGGATGAATGGAGTAGCAGGACCATGGGATTCTTCAAGGATCTGATCCCTCAGATCATCTACATCGGGAACACACAGTCTCCCTTAGCACCTCAAAATACCATCACCCCTTGGGAGAATGTCTTACTAAGTTTGTCAAGGACTCCTTCTTTAAACTTCATTACAGATTTGTCGAGGAGTTGTTTGGACTTCACCACAACAACTAAAGATGACTCAGAGTTATGATGAACTATAGCACCCCCATTTGGAGAACCTTCCAACCTCACTCCCAACCTAGCCAACCTATGTACTTTTTTATCTAGATCTTTCTTAGCTTCATAAATGTGGGATACACTACATTAGCTTTTCAGGGGTGATAGAGGACACTCATATCATAATATTATAACAATTCTAACCATCTTCTTTCTCGGAGATTCAACTCCTTTTGAGTAAACACATATTGGAGACACTTTGGGTTGGTAAAGACATTAACATGAACCCCATACAAGTAATGCCTCCAAATTTTTAAAGCAAACACCACGGGCGCTAGCTCAAGGTCATGAGTAGGATAGTTTGTCTCATGTAACTAGAAGCGTAGGCAATTAACTTCCCATTTTGCATAAGCACACACCCCAAACCCACATGGGATGCATCACAATACACAACAAACCCCCTTTAACCCTTTAGTAAGGTCAACATCGGAGCGGAAGTAAGCCTATCCTTGAACAATTGGAAGATTTTCTCACACTCCTCCGACCACTCAAACTTCTTACATTCTTGAGTCAATGTATTCAAAGGAGATGCAATGGTTTAAACCCATCCACTAATCTCTGATAGTAACCTGCTAGACCCAAGAAACTCCTAATGTCTGTTGAATTCAATGGTCTAGGCCAATTCTTTACCGCATCCGTCTTCCTTGGGTCTACCTCAACTCCCTCACTAGAAATGATGTGCCCAGGAATGCCACCGACCTCAACCAAAACTCACACTTACTGTATTTGGCAAATACTTGGTGTTCTTTAAGGGTTTGCAATGCCACCATCAAATGACCCATATGATCCCCCTCACTCTTCGAGTATACCAAGATATCATCAATAAACACAATGATGAATGAATCTAGGTAATTTTGAAACACCCTATTCATTAGGTCCATAAACGCCGCCAGAGCATCAGTGAGTCCAAAAAGACATTACCAAGAAGTCATAGTTCCCATATCAAGTCCGAAAGGCCGTCTTTGGGACATCCTCACCTCTCACCCTAAGTTGGTGATACCCCGAGCTCAAATTTATCTTTGAAAAGTAACTCTCCCCTTGGAGTTGATCAAATAAATCATCAATCCGAGGAAGAGGATACTTATTTTTGATAGTAACTTTGTTGAGTTAATGGTAGTCTATACACATTATCAAAGATCCCTCTTTCTTTTTGACAAATAACACCAGAGCACCCCATGGAGATATACTAGGCCTTATAAAAAAAATCTTTGAGTTGAGCCTTCAACTCCTTCAATTCGGCCGGTGAAATCTTATATGGAGGGCATGAAATGGGATTTGTTTTCGGTAGTAAATCGATACCAAAATCAATTTCACGTTCGGGAATAATACCGAGAAGGTCATTAGGAAAAACCTCCAAAAATACACTCACTACGGGGACCAACTCAATAGGAGGAATTTCGGAATCAAAATCTTGGACGCTTATTATGTGATAAATACAACCCTTTGAGATTATTTTACATGATTTTAGACAAGATATGATGTGACCTCTAGGAATAGAATTCCCACCCTTCCACTCAACAACAGGTTCATTTACGAAATTAAATCTCACAACTCTTGTCCTACAATCAATAGTGGCAAAACTATGATGTAACCAATCCATACCAAAAATGATATCAAAATAAAGCATATCTAGTTCAAATCTATCCACAATATAAACTTTATTGGGCAACTAAATAGGACAATTTCGATAGACTCCTTTAGTAACAACCGACTCTCCCACAAGTGTAGACACTAGAAAAGGCTCATGCAAAATTTCAGGTAAAGTATCAAACTTTTTAGCTAATAAAGGTGTAACGAAGGACAAAATAGCACCTTGATCAAGTAAAGCATAGACATCAAAAGTAAAGATTTTTAACATACCGGTCACCACGTCAGGAGAGGTATCTTTCTCACCCCTAGAACGAAGAGAACAGAAGTGGTTCTTCTTTGGAGTATCACTAGAACAACTTGGATGTCCAATCTTCTCTTGCCCCTTAGAATTAGGACAATCTCTAGCCTTGTGCTCTAACTTCCCACAACCAAAATATTTGTCTGATCCAAAAATGCAAGCACCAAAATGCTTCTTTCCACATTCCTTACAAGATGGTTTCTTAATAGACGAACTCCCAATCTTTTCCTTTTGGACTTTCAGTCTAGGGTCCTTTTCATCCCTAGCCTTAGGAAATTTGGATGGAACTTGATTTGAGAATCTCTTAAAAAATCTAGGCTTGTCTTGAATCTCAAGATCTGTTCTTGACAAATCTCTGAACTCATCGACAAATGTGCAACACGGAAGGGAACAATGTCCGTCTAATGACACATGAGGCGTCGATCGGGGTCTCATCTATGAGGGATTGGTTTTGATGAACGTTTTAAATTAATTCATTTAATTAGTTGGCTTGGTTAGTAGGTCAACTAGGGGTTATGGGAGGTCTAATTAAATTAATTAACAACCTATATAAAGCCCCTAAGCTAATTAGACTAACCTAAGTTCTTATAAATTTCAAAACCCAAAACTCTCTTCCTTCTCTCTCTTTCTCTCTCAAGTTGAAGAACTCCATAGGAGTCGAGGTCAAGGTGAGTTCTAGGGCTTCAATCACCATATTTTATCCATCAATATTCATTAAAAAACAATGTATAGTATTCCTTTCACCTTTGAGACCTCTTTCCTCAAAGGTTCCATCAAATTGTTTTCAAAATTTGAGTTTTCATGTGGGTCTTTTCCAATCTAGAAATTGATCTTGTGAATTGATTTGTTTATGATTTATTTTAGATATTCTGAATATATTAACATTTATTCTAACTTAATTATTTTATCTCTTGATGGATTGGTCTAGTTTGTAGAAAATGACCTATTCCCCGTAACACTAGGTTGTGATCTTCCCATGAATTGAGTAATGTTGGTTTATTTGAATTGCTTATTGGTTGAATTACTACTAGTTGATGTTATTGTATCAATTGTGAATATATTAGGATGAAATAGTCCTATCATGCTTGTTATTGAGTAATTGATCTAGATTATGACTTTGACCTAAGTTCCTTATCTTCAGCTATGAACTAGTGATGGATTGTGATGTAGTGATTCAATTGGCTTGTTTTTCATGATTGGTTATTGATATGTCATTATATTACACCCTAATTGGGTTTATTTAAGGTTTTCCAGGAATACCTTGATGATGGATCATGAAGGAGACTTGGTAAATCTTGTGATCCCTATTCTTTACTTCAATTATGGTTAATTGTGATTAAGTCATGATGTTTTATTGGAGTATGTCTTGTATTAAGATTGATAGGGTTGGTATGGTGTTTAATTGATATGTCTTGAATATAGATTATGTGGTGTTGGCTAAGATATAAATGTTATAAGGATGGTGATGATTTACCAATGTGCCTTATTATGAAGTAATATGTAAATGTGCTAACCTCACATGTGAATTGTAATGAATGGACTATACTCATGCAATTCTTATTGATCTATGATGATGATTTTTATGCAAGGGATAGACCCTATATCCTACATTAAGCTATGATGATTACTAAAGATATTAAAGACATTTCAAAAAGGACTCTAGCTTAGCACCGAGTGAACTATAGTGAGGAGTGTCCTTTCCCAAATCGGAAAGGTAGGATCACTAATGTACTCTTGAGATTGGAGACAATAATGTATGTAGCATAAAGATGGTCCCAACAATATATCCTAGTTCTTGAACTATGTTGCCTCCATAGGAATAATAGCTAGTGGATCCACGTAGTTGCTATGTTCATGTTTTTGTGCTACCATGGAAAGTAGCCCCCTTCCTTCAGTGTAGGGTTCCATGACATCGTATTCCACATTAGCTCATGTGGTCTATTTCGGTTAAGGCAAGATGTTATCAAAGGTAAAATGAACAAAAGGAACTAATTCTAACTATGATAACCTAAGGGGTTTAGCTTAGACTAGGTAGGGGTATGGGAATCTACCTAAACATTGCACTAGTTCGCTTTGACGGAAGTCTTAGAAGGATGTCATTATATGTGTATATGCTTATAATGTTACATGATATGTATATGATGAACTTGTTTATTGTTGATACTATAGGATGATTGGTTTCACTTAAGAATATGAGTTGGTCTTCATTGTTAAAGTATGATGAATTGTACCATTAATTCTATGCTCTGAGAAGTTGGATGTTGGTCATGATTCTTCTTCGGTTACTTGATTGAGTAAAGTTATGGGGCTTTGATTTGTCATTGTACTTGTTTATTCAATAGGGGTTCATGGGTAATTGTCTTACTTTGGTTAGTTTGTTAATGAACTCTTATTTATGCTTGTTGCTATTATAACTTGATGATAAAGTCGATTTGACTATGTGCCCAATTATGTGATATGCATGTTGACTTGACTAGGTTTTGTATTGTGGTCTTTTGATATACATGATTTAGACTTAATGAATAGGTCTTATTAATTGATATGATCTTCTTGAATGTTCATAACACTTTGTAAAGATAAAAATAGCATGTTTTCATGAAAGTTCACTTTTTAGCATTATTTAATACTATGTGTGCATATGGTCTCGTACTTTATACAAGTGATCTACTAACCCCATTTTTCTCCCTTTTTTCCCCAACATTTTTGGTTCCGATCGTTAAAGGGCTTTGAGACGACTTTGAAGAAGACTTGGAAATCCTCGATCATCCAAGTTGGGTAGGTCCTCACTTTCCGAGGGCAATGCCTCTATCAATCTTATGAAGTTGTTCTAGTTTTAAAACTTTTATGTTCTTTCCTTTTCATTTGGATACTTGACATTGTAAAGCTTATATGTGTCTCTATTTCATTGATGTATGGGCTAGGCCCAAATTGATATACTTTTGTTAGATGGCTATAAGATGAGACACCATTTGAGAGTATGTGATATTTTATATATCTATGTGCAATAAAAGTAAAAGACTATGTAATTTTCCTATACAAAGGGTCTATGTATACTCGATATATATATTATGTGTATGTAGAGGTCTATGTAAACCTCAATGTACAAGTAATGAAAAGTTTTAAAATTTTCTGTATTTTTGTCCTATGATTGTAATGATGTAAGGTAAGAGGCTATTCTTAGTCCTCAAAGAAGAATAAGACGTCGATTAGGTCTAGGTGGTGATCCATGGATGTGACAAGGCAAATGATGTGGCACCTCAGAGAGAGCCCCGGGTTGAAGTCCCTGCCTAGGGCATAAATCTTGCAGATACGGTGGAACATGTATACGACCATGACCATATCATACCAGACCACACCAAAACATCCCAGGCTTTATTTTTATCAGGGTGCTAGTAGGACCCCCAACTCGTCCATGTCCACACCAATGGCAACACTTGTTGTTATCCCTTTGGCTAGTGTCTAGAAACTAGAGGCTTAAATGGCCACTTTGTTGCACAATAACCAGCCATGGATGCAGAAATCCTTAGCAAAGTCTGAGACTCGAATAGAGAAAAGGTGGCTAAGCAGATACAGCAACAGAATCATGTAATCCACAAACGCCTGGACGCATTTGAGTTGAGAGTACCAGCATAACCAGCCCCAACCACGACACTCTCCTCCATTTAGGTAGAGCTAGTGAGTCTCCAAACTGATGTAGATTCCATTTTTCATATGCGTGTGGCTGAGCCAGAGCATGCACTGACGGAGCTGTCTCAGGATACCATCATTGAGGCCTTGTTTAAGGGATCTGTAGAGACAGCATCAGATCTACTCGTGCTTGTGACAAGAGGCACTGTAATATCCACCTTGTTGAGGCTATTGATGATGCTCGAGCTAGAAAAAGAGAGTACGTAAGAGAATAAGTCTAGGAGGGCCTCCATACTACATGAAGAACTGCACTACAGAAGGGTATGTGAGGTTGTTCCTGGGCTTTGAGCTCTGGGCCCGTAAGTGGAGATGATAGCACTACTGATGGTGTATACCGAGTAGCTTATGAAACAGTAATAGTGTCATACTTGTTTATGCGGTTACTACTGAGGCTGACCCAATTGTTGATCCAACGAGCTTCGGGAAACCGAACCCTATCGCTTGGTTATAGGTCTTCGGTGCTTTGTACCACAAGTTTGCTTAACCAAAGCCATTACTTTTTTATATGTTTTTGTGCATTTAGGGCAATTGCACTCTTTTTTTTGGGGGTGGGTTAAATAGATTGTGAGTGATAGGATGAAGTCTAAGTAACTCAACTCATAATCCTCACTTGGGGTATTTCTTGCCTTTGTTCTTTTTCCCCAAGAGATTGTTTATATTTCTATTGATTGGCATTTGTTAGGATTGTATGTATAAACTCAAGAAATATTTAAGCATGATGGTTTGTGAAAAGTGAGACTCGTCCAAAAGAAATGATATTTGCTTTAATTTGTTGGCTATGATAAGTTGAATGTGTTGGCTCTAAATATGACATGAAAATTCACCAACAACATGATCCGATACTAAAACTTGAACTACGTAATCTCATAATTTGATAATGGAATGGTGTGCCATGTGAGTATGAGTATAATTGATTGTTCAATAGTTGGTTCCAAACTAGAACTTTCTCGGTTAGTCCTGCTAAGATAGTATACCCTAGAGGCTAGGAAGAAATGATCGCAGGCCCTTGTTTGGAATAGTCCACAACTAGCCTAAAAGATTCCAACCAAATGAAGTGAATATTCCTTTGATCCAGATACTTTGAACCTTAAATAGACCACTTCTTTATAAATCCCTACTTTACCTTCCCAGCATCTAATATTTTGTCCCCAGTCCCCCCTTGGACATGTGCACCTCGACTTAGGCCTAAAGTCTAATTTGAGGGTGGCTAGTACAAACTAAAGTGACCTCATTCTTGGCACTGACCCGAAATTGGGTATTGCGCACCTCAATTCATGTAAAATTTATTAAAAAGAAAGAAAGTGAAAAATAAAAGAGCAACGAAGTTGAAAGTCTCATCTATGGTTTAAAGGTATCAAAAGAAAAGAATGGAGAAAGGTAGGATGTCGAAGATATATCAAAAAGTGGTAGAAACCCTAATTCAATGTCAATGAGGAAAGGAAGTCAATAAATGTATCCAAATGTACCACACCTAAACCTGAGTCTACGTTACAAGCTAAGAAAGTCATATAGTGATCCTAGATTCTAGTTTTGAGAGTCTAACAGTGAAAATAAGCCAAGCCTATGGCATTGAGCAATAACTGTCATTGAACTTACTTCTGAGCGTGAGTGTTAAAAAAAACCTTATTATATAAACGAGATTCATTGTGTGAAAATAGAGGATTTCGTCTGAAGTGAAGGCACTAGTTACATTGTCAGAGAATTGGTGCCTTGGTTTTAAGGAAACATTGAAGGTGGTTGTTTAGTGGTCAATCAATATTATGTTATGATATGTATGAGTTAGCCTATCAAGTTTGAGATATAAATTTGCACTCAAACAAGAGAGATTCAGGATGGATAGTCGTGTGATTTCTTGAGCTTAAATTACTTGCTTCTATACAAGTGTCGTCTAGAGTCGTAGTGCATCGCTTGAGGACTAAAAAAATTCAGTTATCAACCGTGAGTTTACTGTATGTCTAATGCATTTAACTTAAGATTTGTGTATGTCTAGAGTCTTTTTGTATTGATTTTGATGGTTTTGTATCATGTTTTGAAGGAAAGATGTTTAGGCGCGAAATTAAAAGAGAAAGCTGAAAAAAGAAAAAAGCATCCACCGAGGGAATCGACAGATCATAGATCCATTAATGCACCCGTAGATAGGTATCGTAGATGGACAGCCAACGCATTGGATGGAATCACGGAAATCTAACAAAGTGTGGAACCATAGCGAGCATTAACAGTCCATCGATCAATTGATGAAAGGTACTATTAAACCGTAGATTGTGACTATAAGGGTTCTAGTACCTTATATTTTGAAGATTCTAAGTGCAGAGTAACATAGAGGCATCGACGGACCATCGATCGATTGACAGACCGTACTAGCGGGTCCGTAGTTTGATTCAGAGAGGGTAGATTTTGGATGCTCAAATATTTTCAAGTCCAGGTTGTCTTAAGGCACTTATGGACTGTAGATCCACTGACGGTCTGTAAGTCGCTCTTGTAGATTGAAGACGCATGGCAGCAAAAACTTTCCTTATTTTTTTCTTTTTAATCAAGAGTTTTTTTATAAATAGGGTATGCAAATCTAATTTTTGCGGTTAGATGGTATTATTATTGTTCTAGTTCGAGAATTTGGAGTTCAAGTTTTGGAAAACTAAGTAACTATTGATTTCTTAAGTTTATTTTGATGATTTTGGTGTTGATATTCAACTAGAAATTCCAGATTTATTATTCTAATTACGTAACTTCATAATTATTTCAACCAAAATAATGAATTGTTCCTGTGATCATGGAAGACTAAACTCCATAAGTAGGGTTGTGGGAACCATGAGGGATTTACAACACATGAATAGTAATTAAGCAATCTTCAAATTCGGTTTTGCATGAATTGATAATCTTTGATGTAGAAGTCTCTTTAGTGGTTGCAAACGTTAAAACTCACTTTGGAAGTCTCTTTAGTGGTTGCAAACGTTAAAACTCGCCTTGCTACTACTTGTCGGACTATGAAGGTAGTTAATCATAAAAGAATTATAAACATAGTTTTAGTGTGTTACTATCTAATAACCTAGTGACAAATGGTGCGAGGATAAAAACCAAGTCACACATCAATGTGATGTCTAATATGAGGTAAACATAAGGGTTTAGTAAATTATACACATGTAACCGAACCAAGGTGCGGGGTTAAATTCTTTAGATGTCGGACCAAGGATCTAAAGATACATAACTTACCGCTTTTCATGTAATACACTAGGATGGGATTACTATTACTAAGATTACCGAGTTATGAGTTTGTGGGGAACACGTACACCCTATTTGTTTTCTCACCTTCATAAGAACTAAAGTTAACTCTTTCTTACTTGATAGATACATAGTCTTAGGAATTTGTTTAACAACCCCCCCCCCATTTTTTTACTTACTTATTTCGGAAATACCTTGACTAATGTTAAGTCTAAATCATATTCCTCGTGGGATCAACCTCGACCTACCAGTTGGGTTCTTTACTTGATAACAATCGCTTATGCTTCTTTGGGAAGGTGTAATTTGAGTGTATCACAAGCAAACAAGGATTCCTTCCAACATAGCAACTTGGAGAGCTACTGAAAAACTAAAGTTAATCCATATGGATCTTTCTGGTCCTCGAAGAAATCTGTCACTCAAAGGGAATAAGTATTATATAATTTTAATTGATGACTATACAAGAATTTGTTGGATTTACTTTCTCTGGTTCAAGTAAGAGGTTGCTGCTATCTTCTGTAAATTTAAGAAGTGGACTGAAACTCAAAATTTCTATAAGATTAAATCTTTAAGGTCCGATAATGGCAAGGAGTACACATCTGATCAGCTCAATATATTTTGTGAAGAAACTGGGATCGAACACCAACTCACTACTTCATATACTCCACAACAAAGTGGAGTTAGTGAGAGGAATAATCTTACCATAATGTAGATTGATAGATGTTTCTTGTACGAGAAGTGTTTTCCAAAAGAGTATTGGGTTAAAGTTGCGCATACTACAGTCTTTCCACTCAACATTCTCCCAACAAAAGCATTAGAAAGAAAGACATCATTTCAAGTATGGTATGGTTGTAAACCTTTTCTGAAAAATCTCAAAGTTTTTAGATGCTTGTGCTTTACTTATGTGCCACAATGGATAAAAAGGCGGAAGCTAAAATATTTGTGTGTTACAACACTATTTCTAAGGCTTACATGGTTTTCCAACCTCACAGGAGGAAAATCCTGATAAGTAGAGGTGTATTTAACTGAAGATGAACAATGGAACTGGAAGTAGAACCAACATTCATTCCAGATCAAAGTACAATGCTCCATATGAAAGAAGAATAATTGGTGGATGATATCTTGGTAAGAGGCAAAAGATCTCTCTCTGACATCTATCAGAGATACAATGTGGTTGTTCTTGAGCCAAAAAATTTTTGGTAGCTAAGAAAGATTCAAAATGGAGAGTTGCAACGAAGGAAGAACTCACCATGATTGAGAAGTATTAGACATGGAAACTTGTGAAAAGACCAGAAGAATGGAAAGTCATAGGAGTAAAGTGGATTTTCAGAACAAAGCTAAATGCAGACGGCTCTATCAATAAGCACAAAGACAGACTAGTTGTGAAGGGGTATGCTCAAATTTTTTGTATTTATTTTTATGTTACATTTTATCCTGTTGCTAGATTAGAAACCATCAAATTATTTTTGGCTAAAGCTACACAAAATGGTTGGAAAGTGTTTCAGTTGGATGTTAAATATGCATTCTTGAATGTTTTTCTTGAGGAGGAAATTTATGTTCAACAACCTGAAGGATTTGCAGTCAAAGGGAATGAAGATGAACTGTATCAGCTACAAAAAACATGGTATGGACTAAAGCAGGCACAAAGAGATTGGTACAGTAGGATTGATGAGCATTTGGTTCAACTTGGCTTTAGAAAATGCCTTAGTGAAGCTACTCTCTACATTAAAAGTAATGATGTTAATTTTATTGTATTTCACAATATGTAGATGATTAACTGGTTATTGGAAGTAATAATGAACATGTCAAGAAATTTAAAGAAGATATGCAGTATACTTTTGAGATGACGGGTTTAGGAGCAATGGTGTAATTTCTGGGGTTGGAAATCAAGCAAGAGCAAAATGGAGTGTTAATTTGTCAAAATAGCTATGCAAAAGACATTTCAACAAAGTTCAGAATGGTAAATTGCAAAGACACAGCTACTCCAATGTATCCAAAGGAGAAGTTCAATAGTCAATGATGAAGCTGAAAAAGTGGATGAGGCTCTTTACATGAGCTTGGTTTGATGTCTCATGTATATTTCTGCAACTAGACCCGACATTTAATATGTTGTAATTATTCTATCTGGATTGAGTAGTTGTCCAAGTGACGCTCATTTTCGAGCAACTAAAAGGGTGATAAGATATGTTAAGGGAACATTGAATTTTTTAATCAAGTTCTATGCGAATAAGTAGTATGTGTTCCAGGGGTATTCTCATAGTGATTGGGGTGGCTCTTCCGATGACATTAAAAGTAGTTCTGATAATTGTTGGTTCGGGAGTATTTTCTTGGTGTTCTAAGAAGCAAGTGATTGGTGCACAATAACCGGCTGAAGCTGAATTCATAGAAGCAACCGCTGTTGAAAATCAAACCTTATGTCTTAGAGAAGTGCTACTTGATATGCATTTTAAATCAAGAAAACGGCACAGAATTGTGTGTGGATAACCAAGCAGCTATTGCTATCTCAAATAATCCAGTTTTTCATGGAAGTACCAAGAATTTAATTATCAAATTATTCTTTCTCAGCCAGAAAGAAGGATCTGTTGAGTTAAAGTTGCAAGAAAGATCTTCAACTGGTGGATATTTTTACCAAAGCCTTGTCAAGGAGCATATTCGAATTTCTCTGGGAAAAAGTTGGAATTTGCAGCAGCTAAAGCAAGGAGGAGTATTAATTAATTGCCTCAATTACTGCAGTAATTAGTCAATAGACGTTGCTGGATTTTTCAAGCTTTTTAGCCATTTTAAGAATTTTAAATTAGTTGTTTTATAGGAGTTGATTTGCTATTTTTAAGAGTTTGTTTATCATGCGATCATGTGAAAAGTAGTGTCTTAGATATAGGCTTTAGATAGTTTATTTTTTCATTATTTAAACACCATTTCAGTTCAATTAAAAGATAATATTTCCACCAGAAAATATTTTATTAGCTTCTTATTGCCTTTATTTTTTGTTTATAGAGTTGAACTTCAATCAAACAACTACAACAGATGGCAACAAAAAAAGATTAAAAATGCTACAATAAAAATCATTGATGGTATTTTTATACTATCTACCTCATCTTCTATTTCTTTGATTCAGTTTGGTCTTTCCTTCTTCGAATGTGAAGAACAAGTTCTAGTGTTGTAATATCACGGTAGGATAATACATTTTCTAATTTTTGATATTTTTTCTTACTTCCAAATTTTTTATTGTGGTATACAGATTGATTTTAAGGGGAGTCGATCTTTAAGCTGTTTTAAAACTCTCTTCCTACTGTTTTATATTATAACTTGGTTATAGAAAATGCTGATTGGGTTAAATGTTGAGTTCGTAGTTGGTTTTGTCACGAGAAGGTTGTAACAACCAAGGAGCACCCCCTACAAGTTATACGGCGTACTTGACCTCTCGGAGGTCTTGTACAAGCCTATTAGATTTCATTCATTACATAGGTATGAAAAGAGTGTGTAATTAAAACTTTTCGCAATATTACTAGTAAGAAACACTGCATAATACGAAAGGAGCATGTCTCATCATCACAAGTCAACTTAGACACGTCTCAGTATTAAAGGTTCATGGCCCATTACATTGAAAGAAACATAATAAGTCTTATACAACGTCTTAAAAGAAAGAAACTAAAACAAACATAGTTCATGTCCTCAAACATATGAGGACATACCAATATTGAGAGAAATTAACTTCCCAAGATTCACCTTCTAAGAGCCTTCACTTGCCTTTCCACCTTTCTTATAGACATATAGAAGAATATGGAGTTAGGACAAACATTGTACTAAGTATGGAAATATGAAAAAACATGAAACATACTTTTCATGCTATTTTAGTAATACCTTCATGAATCAAGTTTACAAAGTACCATACAAGTCATCATTTTAACATACAAGTAATACTTCCATAATTCTCAACATTTAGTCACATTCATCAAGTAATCCATTAATCATTTAGACCTTCCAATCAAAAGTTATTCTAAGAATCACCTAGGTAAGACATAAACAGACCGCCCATACAACCTTTTCAATACACACCTAAGTGATCTTTAAGACAACCAAAGATAAGCATACTTCATTCCGACTCAACAAGTCAACATTTCATTACTAATGATACTATACGAACCAAACTTGAATTTAAGAACTTCACATAAAGACCATATTCTAAGACAACCCCCAAGTTACACTAGTGCAATGTGAAAGTAGCATCCCATACTACTACTCCCGCCTTAGTGCTCCTTAGGAATTACCCTAGACTGGGCACATCACATTCAATCATTTACATAACTTTCACGAACATTTGACATAAGATCAACATGCTTCATTAAAATTAGACTCAAATTCAACTTACTTCATTAACATCATATAGTAACCCATTCAAACATTTTCAGAAAAGGACACCCCAAGACTCCCTCCAAATGTCTACTTCTGCAATGAATAGATATTTTTCATTCTACCACCTACCCTAAGTAGTAAACCCTTAATAAGACTTAGTTCATTACTTTCATTTGTGGGTGCTAGATTTAACCCGACATAGACCATGAGAGCTAGACATGGAATCCAGGTATTCACCCCTGCCAGATGAGAGGTCCTTACTTGCCTAAGGAAGGGTCATTCTCTATTAACCTTTACATGGATCAATAGTTATACCTATGTGGGCGAATAGTTAAGGGATAAGGAGATTGCTTCTAAGTGACTCATATCAACTAACGAAGATCACTCATCTCAAAAGGTACATTAGATACAACATCTCTACTCACGAAGACTATCCACCCCATCTTCAAATCTTCTCGGTGCTAATCATAAATATCACATGGAGTCTAAGACATTCATTATATATAGATTAAGATATTTCCACTAAGTACTAAATCTTAAATTATGAAGTGTACCTATCTCTAGAGGTTGATTTTAAATGCTACATCTCAACTCACGAAGAGTATCCAACCTCCAAACTATCATTCATTCATTGGAAAGCTCTTGGGAATAATGAGGTTGCTACTAAATACTTTAATCTCAACATAGGAAGAGTTCCCACCCCAAAATCCCCCATTTTAATTCATAAGATCTCTTAGGAATATTAGGGTTGATACTAGACTCTATATCTCTACTCACGAATAGTGTATACCCCCAAAATCCCATCATTTTGTAACTTCATTAATTCATTCTTTGTGTGTGTGAGAGTATATCTGAGAACACCTTTCACATAACTACCATCACTCATCAAAGTGAAATCTAAACATGATCATACTACATTCATTATAATTCACATATTATCATGTTTAACATTCACATTATACTTCATTTAGACATAGTATCTTCAAGACAAGCATTCTCAACTTCATAAGGCATCACATGCATATACATCATAGCATCACTTTACTTCACATTCAATGCATTCAAGGCCATAATAACAATTCACATATACATTCATATACTTTAAGTAAACACCGCCACCATGAGTGAACCATACCACTCAAGATCCATTCAATAAGAACTAGACAATATTGATCAACTTACCCTTCGTCCAAGCCTTGACCACCTTTTCTCAATATTCCAATAATTCATCATAATAAATCATAAATGGCAATAGATAATACCAATACAATATAAGAAAAGAACACTTCTACCAATGTCTAATCATATTCATCAAACCCAATTCATAATTCAAAATTTGAGAATTTGCATGATCATGGGTCCATTGTGTTTTTCATCATACAGTCATCACATTACATTAAAAACATCATAATCCATCCATTAAAACTTAATTCCTACCGGAACCCATGTTTAGAATTTGAGAGAAAATGGTTCATAACAAGCCTACGTCACAAGGAGACATTTTTTCATTTTTAGTGTCAGTTGTGCGACGCGCAGGCAATGCCACAAACAGGCTGTTTTGGCAGCTTTCTTGACACACCTAGGGTCCTTCTCAAGCACTCCTTTGGTTGGTCCTTTGGGAGTTGTTCCCGGCGTTTTGACCCTAGATATGTCACTAGGTTCTAGGGTAATCCCTACTGATTTTAGACTCAAAACAACACCTACAAGCATGCACAACAAATAAGGACGCACTAGCAGATACACAAGGCTAGTTTTTGAATGTCTTGACCGTCCTTTGACGTTTAACTTTCAAACTATTCAAACTGACTTCCGAGGCTATTATTCATCATTTCAACACCTTATTAACTTATAAAACTCAAGATAGGTTCTAGCTTGTCCTATTTCATTTTAAGGGTTATAACAATCTCCCCCACTTGGAAACATTCGTCCTGGAGTGACACTAGAACACTTTCAAGGACTAAAAGACTCAACTAGCAGCTCATAACACACATCATCATGGATATAAAATTCATAGTCAATGTTCCAAACTAACAAGGAACACCAACTTCATATAATTTTGCACTCTAAGCAATACAAGCAATTTGGAACTTTTTCCACAATTTAAAGAGCATACATAGTTAATCGTTTTCATTACTTTTATGGAGGATTTACCTTCTCCAACATTATACATGGTCATCATATAATTATAAATATCAACATGTAACAATTTTTAAAATAACACTTGGAATATTTAACATAACATCTTTGGAGGCAATTCAGCAAATATCATTAGATGCACATTGACATGAGAAATATTGATTAACTACCAATCGTCTCATGTAACTATGATATCATCTAGAGCATGCAACACATTTAATCATAAAATTCACTCATAACATAAGGAGAACATGCAATTCATACCCATATGCAAGACTTCCAAAACATAACCAGACTACCAAGAATTTTGGTCTCAAGCTTAAGTAAGATTAAAAGGAAAATATAAGGATATCAACCACCTCACTACTGAACTCATTCTCCCCCACTTAGGGTAAACCTATCTATGAACAAACAAAAACAACCATAAGAAACTATGATTTACCAGCGCATTTATTCCGGATTATATCCTTAGCCCATCTCATCAATTCTTGTTCAGATCCTTACAAGAATCTTCAAGATCTCATACTTCATAACCTACTATACCTCTCATAAGGTTTGAACTCATACAAACCTAACTTATGAACATCAAGACTACCAATCAACCTTACTATCCAAGCGTAACACCCTTCTATTAGGATTTAAGCTTAGCAAACTCTCTTAAACATCACATCATTCAACTCTTAGGCACCACATAACTCACACTCATGGAATAAAAACATCCTTTTTCTCTTTTCATTCTAAGGTAGATTCATTTGGGAACCAACCATCTAGCTATATGGATTGTACTGATTGCTATCATAACCTCACAACTACCTTGCTATATAAGAACAATATCTCCCCTTTTTAGGAATAAGCCTCCACAAGAACTTCAATCCAACACAAAGACAACTATGAAACATTATTCATACAAAAGGGAAACTTCCAAATCTTCTTTTTTTCCACATTCATCTAACACTCCTCAAGTCTACACCATAACCTTCTACTATCATTGCACATCACTATAAGGTAACTCATTGTTCCTAAAAAGGACTTCCTTCAACCATTATAACTCTTATCATGCTAGAACTAATTTACAAAAAAATTCCCAACATAATACCTCCAAACTCATAGGTCACATATATACCCATAAATGGAATCACGTCAACATCTTTCAAGTCCACCTTCACATATACTTGTCTAGTCACAATCCCAAAATAAGCATCAAAACTCACATTTTCTCCCTCAAGACTTGATACCTCATCCCTACCAAGCAATAATATCTAGAAGACAACCATACAAGGGAAATTACAGAGAGAGATCATATGGAGTTAAGCTCTATGGAACCACACAACAGTAATGAAAAAGTGAAACTTCTATCATCCTATAACCTCCCGCTCATAGATGTTTCGTGACTCAAATTGATGAACAAGACTCTACTAGATGTGGCTTGTGAGACTTTAGACCCTAATACTATCTTCCATAACCTTATGCTCTTATACCAAGTTTGTAACGACTGAGGAGCACCCCCTAGAAGTTATACGGTGTACGTGACCTCTCGGAGGTCTTGTACAAGCCTCTTAGCTTCAATTCATTACATAGGTATGAAAAGTGGTGCAAAATAAAAAATTTTCACAACATAACTAATAAGAAATTCTTTCACAAAATGAAAGGAACAAGTTTCATCATCACATAGACATTTTAGAAACGTATCATTGGGTCACAACCTTTTACGTTGAAAGAAATATACGAAGTCTTATACAACGTCTTAAAAGAAATAAACAAAAAGAAACATAGCTCATGTCCTCGAACATATGAGGACATAACAATTTTGAGATAAATCAACTTGCGAAGCTTCACCGTGTAAGAACCTTCAGTTTCCTTTTACCTATATAGAAATATAGAAGAATATGGAGTAAGTACAAACATTGTACTAAGTATGGGAATATGCAAAAACATACTTAAAGAGGACGTTTTAGTTGAAACATACTTTTCATGCTATTTTAGTATAACCTTCATACATAAGTTCACAAAGCACCATACAAGTCATCATTTAACATACAAGTAATACTTCCATAATTCTCAACATTTAGTCACATTCATCAAGTAATTCATTAATCATTTAGGCCTTACTATACAAAGTTATCCTAAGACTCACCTAGGTAAGATATGAAGAGACCGCCCATACAACCTTTTCAATACACACCTAAGTGACCGTTTAGACTACCAAAGATAACCATACTTCATTCAAACTCAACAAGTCAACATTTCATTAATAATGATACTATAGGGAAACATACATGCATTTAACAACTTCACATAAAGACCATCCTCTAAGACAATCCCCAAGTTACACTAGTGCAATGTGAAAGTAGCATCACATACTACTACTCCCACCTTAGTGCTCCTTAGGAATCACCCTAGACTAGGCACATCACATTCAATCATTTACGTAACTTTCATGAACATTTGACATAATATCAATATGCTTCATTAACATTAGACTTAAAGTCAAGTTACTTCATTAACATCATATAGTAACCCATTCAAACATTTTCAGACAAGGACACCACAAGACTCCCTCCAAATGTCTACTTATGCAATATATAGATAGCGTCTCATTTCACCACCTAACCTAAGTAGTAAACTTGTAAGAAAATTTAGTTCATTATATTCATTTATGGGTGCTAGCTTTAACCAGCATAGACCATGAGAGCTAGACATGGGATCCCGGTATTCACCCCTACCGAATGAGGGATCCTTACTTTCCTAAGGAAGGGTCATTTTCTAATAACATTTACATGGATCTCCAGTATCTATGCCTATGTGGGCGAATAGTTAAGGGAGCACTAATCTGAAGAGGTACATTGGATATAACATCTCAACTCACGAAGAGTATCCACCCCGTCTTCATATCTTCTCGGTACTAAGCATAAAATTACAATGGAGTCTTAGAAATTGATTAGATAGGTTAAGAGATTTACACTAAGTACTAAATCTTAAATTACAAAGTGTACCCATCTATAGAGGTTAATTTTCAATACTACATCTCAACTCATGAAGAGTATCCAACCTCCAACCTATCATTCATTCATTGGAAAGCTCTTGGGAATAAGGAGGTTGCTACTAAATACTTAATCTCAACGCACGAAGAGTTCCCACCCCAAAATACCCCTCTTTAATTCATAAGAGCTCTTCAGGAATATTAGGGTTGTTTATAATGCAATCATGTGCAAAGTAGTGGCTTAGATATAGGCATGAGTTAATTTATTTTTTTTGTATTTAAACACCATTTAAGTTCAACTAAAAGATAATATTTCCACCAGAAAATATTTTATTAGCATCTTATTGCCTTTATTTTTTGTTTATAGAGTTGAACTTCAATCAAAGAACTCCAATAGATGGCAACAAAAAAAGATTAAAAATGCTACAATAAAAATCATTGATGGTGTTTTTATACTATCTACCTCATCTTCTATTTCTTTACTAAAAATCCTTTATATATGTTTGATTCGGTTTGGTTTTTCCTTCTTCAAATGTGAAGAACAAGTTCTAGTGTTAGAATATCACGGTAGGATAATACATTTTTTAATTTTAGATATTTTCTCTTATTTCCAAATTTTTTATTGTGGTATACAGATTGATTTTAAGGGGATTCAATCTTTAAGCTGTTTTAAAACTCTCTTCCTACTATTTTATATTATAACTTGGTTATAGAAAATGTTGATTGGGTTAAATTTTGAGTTGGTAGTTGGTTTTGTCACTAGAAGGTTGTAACGACCAGGGAGCACCCCTTACAAGTTACACGGCGTACTTGACCTCTTGGAGGTCTTGTACAAGCCTCTTAGATTTCATTAATTACATAAGTATGAAAAGAGTGTGAAATTAAAACTTTTCGCAATATAGCTAGTAAGAAACACAGCATAATACGAAAGGAGCACGTCTCATCATCACAAGTCAACTTAGACACGTCTTAACATTATAGGTTCACGGCCCATTACATTGAAAGAAACATAATAAGTCTTTTACAACGTCTTAAAAGAAACAAACTAAAAGAAACATAGTTCATGTCCTCAAACATATGAGGACATACCAATCTTGAGAGAAATCAACTTCCCAAGCTTCACCTTCTAAGTACCTTCACTTGTCTTCCACCTTACTTATAGACATATAGAAGAATATGGAGTTAGTACAAACATTGTACTAAGTATGGCAATATGAAAAAACTCCCCTAACATTTTAGTTGAAACATACTTTTCATGTTATTTTAGTAATACCTTCATGAATCAAGTTTACAAAGTACCATACAAGTCATCATTTAACATACAAGTAATACTTCCAAAATTCTCAACATTTAGTCACATTCATCAAGTAATCCTTTAATCATTTAGACCTTCCTATCAAAAGTTATCCTAAGAATCACCTAGGTAAGACATAAACAGACCGCCCACACAACCTTTTCAATACACACCTAAGTGATCTATAATACTACCAAAGATAAGCATACTTCATTCCGACTCAACAAGCCAACATTTAATTACTAATGATACTATAGGAACCAAACTTGAATTTAAGAACTTCACATAAAGACCATCCTCTAAGACAACCCCAAGTTACACTAGTGCAATGTGAAAGTAGCATCCCATACTACTACTCCCACCTTAGTGCTCCTTAAGAATTACCCTAGACTGGGCATATCACATTAAAACATTTACATAACTTTCATGAACATTTTACATAAGATAAAAATGCTTCATTAACATTAGACTTAAATTCAACTTACTTCATTAACATCATATAGTAACCCATTCAAACATTTTCAGAAAAGGACACCCCAAGACTCCCTCCAAATGTCTACTTGTGCAATGAATAGATATTGTCCCATTCTACCACCTACCCTAAGTAGTAAACCATTAATAAGACTTAGTTCATTACATTCATTTGTGGTGTCTAGCTGAGCGGACTTAGACCATGACTGCTAGACATGGAATCCTAGTACTAACCCCTACCGGATGAGGGCTCCCTACTGGCCTAAGGTAGGGTCATTCTCTTTTAGCCTTTACATGAATCTCCAATAGCTAGACCTATATAGGCGCATAGATAAAGGATAAGGAGATTGATTCTAAGTGACTCATCTCAATCAACAAAGAGCATTCATCTCAAGAGGTACATTGGATTCAACATCTCTACTCACGAATAGTATCCACCCCTTTTTCATATTCTCTCGGTTCTAAGCATAACTCCCTTACGGAGTAATAGACATTCATTAAATTCATTAGATATAGGTTAAGAGATCTCTACTAAGTACTACATTTCAAATTACGAAGTGTACCCATCTCTATAGGTTAGTTTTGAAAACTACATCCCAACTAGCGAAGAATATCAAAACTCCAACCTACCATTCATTCATTGGAAAGCTCTTAGGAATAGTGTGGTTGCTACTAAATCATCTCGACTCACGAAGAGTGCCCAACCCAAATCCCCCCTTTTCATTCATAAAAGCTTTTAGGAATATTAGTGTTTGTACTACATACTATATCTCTACTCAAAAATAGTGTATACACCCAAAATCCCATTATTCTTTGACTTCATTCATTCATTCATTTCATTGTGTGTGTGTGTGTGTGTGTGTGTGTGTGTGTATGAGAGCACCTTTCATATAACTAACATCATTCATAAAATTGACTTATAAACATGATCATACTACATTCATCACAATCCACACATTATAATGCTTCACATTCACATTATACTTAATTTGAACATAGCATCTTCAAGACACACATTCTCAACTTCATAAGGCATCACATGCATATACATCATAACATCACTTTGCTTCACATTAAATTCCTTCAAGGCCATAATCACAATTCACATATATATATATCTATATTCTTAAAGTAAATACTGCCACAATAAGTGGACCATACCACTCAAGATCCATTCAATAAGAACTAGACAATATAGATAAACTTATCTTTCATCCAAGCCTTGACCACCTTTTCTCAATCTTCTAGTACTTTATCATAATAAATCATAAATAGTAGTAGAAAATCATAATACAACATAAGAAAACACAAATCTAACATTGTCTAATCATATTCATCAAACCCAATTCATAAGTCAAAATTTGAGAATTTTCATGATCATGGGTCTATTGAACTTTTTATGATAGAACCGTCACTTTAGATTGAAAACATCGAATTCATCCATTAAAACCTTTCATGCAAGAACCCATGCTTAAAATTCGAAATAGAAGATTTTAGGATTTGAAACCCTTTTTGAAAAGCCTTTGGATTGGCTCCTTGAATGAGATAAGAATCAAGGATGAATTATCATACCTTATTTGATAGAAACCCACGAAATTAGGGTTGAAACTTGAAGAATTCTAGCATTCTTCAATGGAGATTCAAATCTTTACCAATGGAGGTTATAGGAGAAAGAGTTTTGGAGAGCTTTTGTTTTGAACTAGAGGGTTTTGTTTTGATAGGTGAATTGTGGTTTAAAGTGACTCAGTAACCGCTTACAAATAATACCCAAAGTACCCAAGAGACCCTACACTAAGTGAACTTTTTAACCAAGTCTAATTTTACTTTAAAAAAATGCGACCAAATCTTGGACATGGTTGTGCATCGCGGGGACACCTCCACATCTTGGTTCTGAAAATAATTTAGAGACAGAATGGTTCGTGACAAGACCGCGTCTCAAGGCGACATTTTTCCTTTTAGTTCCAGCTCCGCGATGCGCAGGCAGTGCCACAAACCGACTGTTTTGTCATCCTTCTTGCTACACTTGGGTCCTCCTCAAGTACCCTTTGGTTGGTCATTGGGGAGTCGTTCCTGGACGTTTTGACCCTAGATATGTTCCTCTAGGTTCTAGGCTAATTCCTACTGATTTTAGACTTAAAACAACACCTAAAAACATGCACAACACACAAGGACACACTAGCACACACACAATATTAGTTTCCAAACGTCTTGATTGTCCTTTGACGTTTAACTTTCAAACTCTTCAATTGAATTCCAAGTCTATTATTCATAATTTTAACTCATAAAACTCATGATAGGATTTAGCCTGTCATATTTCATTTTGAGGGTTATAACAAAGGTAAGTGTGGGTGCCACCCACAAAGGTCTGGGTCATTACACATTCTTGATGGGAAATTGTTTTTATAAGTTGGTAAATTAATTTAATTAATTAATATTTATTAGCTTATTTAATAAAAACATTACGCAAGAGGGAGGAATATTCTGTCGAATTGGTTGTGAAGTTGAGGGGATTTGGATGTGATTTTTGGAGAAGGTTTTGGGCAGCAAGTCATGGTTTGAACTACATAAAAGGTATGGGTTTATTACTCTTGGTCCCTTTCCCAAGAGACCCTTAGGACTCAGATGAATCTAATCTAAAAACTAGGATTATTTCCCCGTTGCATGTACCTGTCACTAGCTCCCATTGATTCATCGGTTGGGTATGCTTGCTAGTAACTATTAGGCATGTAATGTGTTTTAGTGATGAATATGTTCATGAATGTGTGTTTTGAATCGTACGAATGATAACCTATGTTTTCCAAAAATATGTGTTTATGTGTGTGCAATGTGTAGCCGTGACTATGAACACGGATTGAAGCATGAAAAAGATTGTTTTATGGTTGTATTACACGTGCACAAACTTGTATAAATCATGATGTTCATATGAAGTATAATGTTGCTGATTTGAGTGAAAAAATATTAGCTAAATGATTCACGAAATGCCCGAATAATAACTCAAAATGTTGATGAAAAGAAGCTGAAAAATGTAACTCAAATTTCTAGCACCTTGTTGGTTAATTTCAACCAAGTAAAGTTGTTTAATAACCTATGTAAAATGAAGAAAAATAAGTGAGGCCACGGAGGATCGAACCTGTGATCTCACCATGTTAAAAATCATTGAAATAATATGGCTTAAAAAGAATAAGGCATGTGCGATTCAAACCCGTGTGAGTCGATCGAAATTGAAGTACAAAATAAAAATAATAAATGAGAGGAGTGGGATTTAAACCCACCACCTCTCAGTCAGATTTAAGGAAAAGTTAAAAGAAAAATAAGAGGTTGAGGCGTGTGGGATCCAACACATGACCTCTAGGCCAAATTAACAGAATTTAGAGAGAAAAATTAAAGTGGGGTTGTGGGAGTTCAAACCCACACCCTCTTGGCCAAGAAGGAGAGAAATTAAGAAAAGAAAAGAAAAGGGAATGAGGTTGTGGGGGTTTGATCCCACACACTCTAAGTCCCAATAAACGAAAAATGAAGAGAGAAATTAAGGAAAAATAAAATGAAGGCGTTGGGGCTCGACCTTGGGTCCCAAAGACGTGTGGATCAAACCAAAACAAATAAAAAGGTAAATGTTGTCCAAGGGATTCAAAATTGGTTTCCCTTTCCCAAATTCCGTATTGATGCATAAGTCATACATGAATAAATGTTCAAAAATAATCTTGCCCATGTAGATCGAAATCTAGATCTTGGCATACATATAAGATGCATAAGTCTTGTACCACATAATCTTAGGAAGATATGAATCACTTAAACGAACTATGAATGAAGCCTAATGGCTTGTATGTATAGACCCATAAGTCTAGCATACATTTAAATGTGAGTAAACCTAAGATATATGCAATGAAATGATGAAACCCTATGAGGGTTGAGTAAGAGTGTGAAACACACTAAATGGCCAAGTGCATTGGCATATGATGAAATGAACATTCACGTAACAAAAGGTGAGTAATTATGAAAAGCAAATGTGCTAAAGTCAATGAATGTGGTGACAACATCATAAGAGGCTAATGTAAAATATGGGAGCAATCTCAAAAGAGCCTAAGTAAATGTTACCAAAACGTACTCACCTATAAGAGTGTAAACTTAAAGGAGAGACCAGTCTCCATGAACACTCTAATGAAAGTATTGAGATTAATATACACTTAATACTAATGATGAGATGAGAAATCATCTATTGAGCTATGATGTCCTCATACTAGAAGCCAACTTCCATGACTTATGAGTTGAATGTAATAGAACTTTATACTGAGCACTGATACACTAGATATGAGCGGTGATGCATTCTTTTGGGAAGGGAAGAGGTTCACGTAACTCTCATGAGATAAGACTGTCCGGCATGCCGGGTATGGATCTACTTATATCTCCTAGTCATTGAACCTATACTGCCAATATAGGGATCTAGCAGGGTTCAACCCCCTATATACGCTATCATGTTTTGGGTCACTTTGGCCGTTGATTCCACCTTTTTCCGGTGTGGGGCAGACACTGGATTTCATGATGCTCACATGATATATGTCGGTTAAAGTTAAGGTTCCCAAAGAATGAATGAGGTCAGCCTCAATGATACACATAATGAAATGAACGATACCAAAGGTGTTAGGATAGGATAATCAAGAGGTGAGCTAGACTCAAGTAATAACATTAGGTTATTCTTGATCATTGCACAGCAAAACCCGATGAGAGTCTTAAACTACATCCTAGTTATAGCTGGTGTTTACACTAGCTTATGAATGAATAAAGCAGAATCTGTGTTCGCTAAAGAAGTCTCCCTAGTTGAGGTCCCATATGTTGAGCCCTCATTTTGGGAAGTCTTAATGTTAAGTCCATGATTCCAAGGTATCATGGCATATGAACGAATGATATGAAAGATGTTATGTGCTATATGCAATATGTTATGTGTTATATGTAATATGTTATGTCATATGTGTAAGATGTTATGTGTTGTGTCAAATATGATAAGTATGATGATGCATGTAACTCTTATGGCATAACTTTCCTAATCCAAATTTGTCAAGTCCATTGACTTTCCTAATTCAAATTTGGCAAGTCCCTTGACTTTCCTAATCCCAATTTAGAATCCACTAACTTGACTTTCCATAAATCATGTTGTTAGGAAAGAGCTATTCTTACTCATGCATTTCTTTGGTATGTGCTTGCATATACCCATACTTAGTACAAGTGTATACTAATCCCATATTTTTAGGTGCAGGCACAGGTGGATGTTAAAGCTTACAGGTCGACGCTGAAGCTATCCGGACATGGAGTATTCATTCGAACTTGGTACGCCTCATGCATTCGGGATGCTTTCCTATTATATTCTAGCTTAGTTTTTGGATTGATCTAGTGGATTATGTTCCACTAGCGTTTCTTTCCTCTTTTGGCAAGTACACATTTAATGCAGTATTGAACTATTTCTTTCAGTTGATGATCTTAATGTTAGATGGTTGATTGTGAACGTATATGAATCTAAGTAGAATGATATACATGCATGTTAAGGAACAAAAAGTTCAAATTTTCCGCTAAAATTAACCTAGATGAAGTAACGATGACGTATGTAGGCTTATCTGCGACCTCTGGGAGGTCAACGACGCCGGTCTCATCTGGGGTCTAGATTATGGTCATGACAAAGTTAGTATCAGAGAACTAGGTTAAATTCCGATAATAATAAGTTCACATCAACCACATTAAGTAGTTTCTAAGTCATGGTAGTGAAGTGCACCACTATCCTTAATTAGAGACTGCATGATGTGTAGGAAAATTTCCCTTCTTCTGATCTCATTTTTCCTTTTCCTAATGTCTGATTTCTTGATGTTATGAGCGTATCTAACATCATTCCTTGTTGTTTTCAGAGAATGAGTACTAGGAGAACCATTGGTCAGAGAAGAGAAGGAGCAGTTGCTGGGGACAATCAGGTTACACCCCGAGCTCCAACTAAAGGAGTAGTTATGCCGGTTAACCCTTGTGGGTTGACTGATGCGGAGGTGTGGGAATCTTTGTCCTAGATGGCACATGACATCACTATAAAGGCCCAGTCCATGAATGGCCAGGTCTATCGGCAGAATGTTCAAAGGGAGAACCCACTACTTCTAACATGGTTGATAGGCTACGAGACTTCACAAGGATGGATCCTCTTATTTTCACAGGGTCCAAGACATCAGAAGATCCCCAGGAGTTTGTGGACGAGGTACATAAGGTTTTGGTGGCCATGGGGGCCACGGATACAGAGAAAGTTGAGTTGTCTTCCTATCAGCTTAAGGATGTTGCACAGACTTGGTGCAAGATGTGGCAGGATAGCCGAGCTTTGGGTGGAGTTCCGCTCACTTGGGAGCTGTTTAAGACAGCCAACCTGGAGAGATTATTCCCCAGGGAGATGAGGGAGGCCAAGGTGGAGGAGTTTATCAACCTTAAGCAGGGATCAATGACAGTCAGGGAGTATCCCTCAAAGTTTGTTAAACTATCCAAGTATGTTACTTCCCTTGTATCTAACAGCAGGGATGAGATGAGTAGGTTCTTCACAGGAATCATTGGAGATCTGAAGGAGTAGTGTCAGGCTGCGATGCTCCACGATAACATGGACCTCACCAGGTTGATGATGCGTGTCCAGCAGGTAGGGTACTGTGGAAGAAGAGGGGCATCTGTGATGCTAGGAGGCCTAACCCTCATGATCAGACAGGTCCTAGCAATGGGGGCAACAGAAACAACTCTGGCATCTATGAGCAGCCCAGATTCAAAAAGGGGCAACAGAGTTCAGGGAACTCTAACTTTCAGATGAGTACAACACCTAGAGGAGGTAGACCCGATCCCAAGAAGGGCAATGGAGGTGATATGCATCATCCCAGAAAGAACTGTGCTAAGTGTGTCCGTGCTCACATTAGAGAGTGCAGACAGGGCACTAATGCCTGTTTCGATTGCGGTAAGAATGGGCACATGGTTAAGGACTGCCCATAGAAAAGGGGTCAGGCTGCAGGTAATGCTCAGCCGATGCCTAATCCCGAGGATGCAACAGCAGCCGAACCTCCTAAGAGGAATAGGTTCTACTCCCTTAAGGGCAGGAAGAGTAGGTGAAGTTCGGTGATGTGGTCACATGTATGCTGCAAGTATTCTCAACTTCTGTTTATTCTTTACTTGATCCAGGGTCTACTCTTTCCTTTGTAACTCCAATGTAAGAACTGATAGACTATACAAGGATTTTCCAATAGCTGTATGTGGAAAGACCACATGTGCAGACTTGGTTGAATCACCCATGCATGATTTTGATGTTATTCTTAGTATGGACTGGCTTCAAAGTTGACACGACCCAAAGCGAGCCGCGAGTGGCACCCACACTTATCCTCCTAGGTGAGCGAACCAACAAATCTAAACCCCAACATTTACCAGTATATCAATTATGAATAGTAAAAATAATGCGGAAGATCCAAAACTTATTAACGTAATCAATGAAATAAACTTCTAAAGTTTAATACTTATTATTCCCAAAATCTGGAAGTCATCACATCAAGAACATCTATCCTCAAATTTCTAAATCTAAGAGTATTTAGGAAGCTAAAAAAAGTAAAAAGAGGGTCCATGTCTGAACTTCAAAGACATCAAGACGTGAGGGAGAGAATCCAGTACGAGCTAGGAATAATATCTCACCCTGAAATTTGATATGCTGGAGACTGGCTAGAGTTGAGGGAGAGTCGAAGTCGATGGCACGCTTGCTGCACTCCACAAATAACAAGGAAGAAAAATACAAGTACGGGTCAGTACAAGGAACACGTACTGAGTAGGTATCATCGGCCAACTCAAAATAGAAATCAGTATATATTAAACAATAGTATATAACCAACTACAATACTTAACAGGTGACAAGCAACAAGCACATGAACCATTGAAAACAAAAACACCATACTAGGTACACCATCAATCACAACATCAAGCACACCTATGAGGACTCATGCCTCCACACCATACTCATTTGGGAATTAGGTTCCTTGAGTTTGAATATATTAAGTTAATTCCATATTCCTTTCCTTTAATGTTATTGTGTCGGAACATGACACTCCGATCCCATTTATTGTGTCGGAACATGACACTCCGATCCCATAATACCGTGTCGGAACGTGACACTCCGATCCAATAATACCGTGTCGGAACGTGACACTCCGATCCAATTATCTCATCATTTTTATTTCATCAAGCCTTCTTTATTCAAGGCATCATCTTTAATAGAGAGGATTCAAGATTAGGAATTCAACATTCTCCTAACTTTAGGCCAACCACAAATCACACAATCAGAAACACACAACCACACAATCAAGTACATAGGAGACTTTACAATATTATTCAATACATATCAATTGCTATTTAAAGTTTATCTATCACATATAAAAATAAACCATAACCTACCTCCACCGAAGAATTGTGATCAAGCAAGCTACCTCTCCAATGCCTTTGCTTTACTCTTCGTTCTCTCTCTCTCTCGCTCGTTCTCCCTTTCTGTTCTTTTTCTTTTTCTTCTGCGGATTCTTTTTCTTTTACCCTAATTATCATATAATCCATTATGAAAAAATTAACCCACTATTTATTTCCCTATTATCTTCTTTAACCCCCAAGTAAATAAATTATTAAACTTACCCCACTAATTTCATAATTATAATCATGAATAGTCTAAAATGCCCATTTAAAACTTCTAGCGGAAGTCTGACCAAGTCGGGGTTACACAGCTTGTGACGGTCCGTCGTATCTACGACGGTCCGTGCTGCTGGTCCATCACAAAGTTCAGAGATTTAAATTCAGTAGTGAGGTTACGCAGCTTGTGATGGTCCGTCGTATCTATGACGGTCCGTCCTGCAGTTCCGTTGTGAAGTTCAGATAGTCAAATTCAGTAGTGAGGTTACGCAGCTTGTGACGGTCCATCGTATCTATGACGGTCCGTCCTGCAGTTCCGTCGTGAAGTTCAGAGAGTCGATCCCAGTACCCAGATTTCAGAGTTGAAGTGTTTTGGAACGAAGACCCTCGACGGACCGTCGTGCCTATGACGGTTCGTCCTACCTGTCGTCGAGGGTAATGAGGAGAGCAACAAAAGAAATTACACAAGTATGGGACGACGGAGTCCATCACGGTCCGTCGTGACCCTAACGATCCGTCGCGTGATACGTCGACCCAGTCAATTTTTATCGAAAATAATTCTACTGCTCGAACCGACTAAACAGGTTGTTACAATAGATACCAATTTACCCATCGTTCGTCCTCGAACGATCACAAGAAAAACAAGAGAGAGAGAAAGAGTACCTGAATCTGTAAAAAGATGTGGATATCTTTCTTGCATATCAGCCTCATTCTCCCAAGTGGACTCTTCAACTGTCCGATTCTTCCACTGAACCTTGATGGATGCAATCTCCTCTGATCTCAACTTGCGGACCTCTCTATCTAAAATAGCAACAAGCTCCTCCTCATAAGACAAATTCTCATCAAGAAGAACTGAATCCCAACGAATAATGTAGTTTCAATCCCCATGGTATTTTTTCAGCATAGACACATGAAATACCGGGTGCACTCCTGAGAGTCCTGGAGGCTATGCCAATTCATAAGCCACCTCCGCCACGCGCTTCAGAACTTCAAACGGACCAATATACCTCGGACTAAGCTTACCTCGCTTACAAAACCGCATCACCCCTTTCATGGGTGAAACCTTCAGCAAGACTTGTTCACCCTCCATAAAATCCAAGTCCCTAACCTTTCGATCTGCATATTCTTTCTGCCTGTTCTGAGCTGCTAGAAGCTTCTCCTGAATGAATTTTACTTTATCTAACGATGATCTCAAAAGATCGGTAACCCATGGTCTCAACTCAAATGCATCAAACCAACCAATGAGAGACCTACATCTCCTCCCATACAGTGCCTCAAATGGGGCCATATCAATACTTAAGTGATAGCTATTATTGTATGAAAACTCTACTAATGGTAAGAAGTTATCCCAATGACCACCAAATTCTATCACACATGCACGAAGCATATCCTCCAACACCTGAATCGTTCGCTCAGACTGACCATCGGTCTGAGGCTGAAATGCAGTACTAAGATCAAACCTAGTACCTAATTCAGCATGCAATGTTCTCCAAAACTTAAAAGTAAATTGTGTACCTCTATCTGATATGATGGAAAGTGGAACTCTATGCAATCGAACAATTTCTGAGATATAGAGTTTGGCTAACTTCTCTGCATTGTAAATCACCTTGACCGGAATGAAGTGAGCAGACTTAGTTAATCTGACAACAATTACCCAAATAGAATCAAACTTACCCAATGTCTTTGGAAGACCAACCACAAAATCCATTGCCATTCTTTCCCATTACCATTCAGGAATGGGCATTTTCTGAAGTGTTCATCCGGGCCTCTGGTGTTCATTCTTTACCTGCTGACATTCGGGCATTGGGAAACAAAATCAACAATGTCACGCTTCATTCTACTCCACCAAAAATGTTGCTTTAGGTCACGATACATCTTGGTTGCACCAGGATGTATAGAATACCTTGAACTATGAGCCTCTGTAAGAATAGTGTGAATCAAATTATCAACACAGGGCACACATACCTTTCCCTTAATTCTCAAAACGCCTTCCTCATCAATTATTGCCTCTTTAGCCTCTCCACGTAATACCATATCTCGACTTCGGATCAGTTTCTCATCAGTAAACTGTTTTCCCTTAATCTTGTCAAGAAAAGAAGATCTTGCCTCCACACAGGCCAAAAATCCTCCCTTCTCTAGTACTTCCAGCCTCATAAAGTCATTAGCCAGAGTCTGAACCTCTCTAGCCAATGGGCGTCTAGAAACCTGTAAGTGGGCTAGACTTCCCATGCTCCCTGCTGTTCTACATAAAGCATCTGCCACAACATTAGCTTTTCCTGGGTGATACAAAATAGTAATATCATAGTCCTTCAGTAGTTCCATCCACCTCCTCTGCCTCAAATTCAAATCTTTCTGAGTAAAGACATACTGTAAACTACGATGATCTGTATAGACTTCACACTTGACCCCATATAGATAATATCTCCATGGCTTTAATGCAAACACGACTGCAGCCAAATCCAAATCATGGGTCGGATAGTTACGTTTATGCACTTTTAATTGCCTCGAAGCATAAGCAATTACATTCCTCTCCTGCATTAGCACTGCACCCAAACAAAAATAAGATGCATCGCAATAAACAATGAAATTCTTACCTTCCACTGGCAAGGTAAGAATTGGTGCAGTAGTCAACAAGGCCTTGAGGTTCTGGAAGCTTTCTTCACATTCGTCCGACCATACAAATGGAACATTCTGCTTAGTCAAATTTGTCAGTTGGGAAGCAACAGAAGAAAATCCCTTGACAAATCGACGGTAGTAGCTAGCTAAACCAACAAAGCTCCTTACATTTGTAACATTAGTAGGTCTTACCCAACTCTTCACTACTTCAATCTTAGAAGGATCCACCATCACTCCATCCTTAGAAACCACGTGCCCCAAGAAGGACACTGAATCTAGCCAAAACTCACACTTGGAGAATTTGGCATAAAGCCTTTTCCCCCTCAACAATTCTAATACAATTCTCAAATGCTCCTCATTTTCTTAACTGCTCTTTGAGTATATCAGTATATCATCAATAAATACAATAACAAAGAGATCCAGATATGGCTTAAAAATCCCGTTCATCAGGCTCATGAAAGCAGCAGGGGCATTCGTAAGCCCAAAGGACATTACTAAGAATTCATAATGCCCATACCTGGTTCGAGAAGCAGTCTTTGGCACATCTGCTGCCCATATTTTCAATTGATGATAACTAGATCTCAAATCAATTTTTGAGAAGGTACAAGCACCTTGTAACTGATCGAACAAATCATCAATGCGAGGAATAAGATACTTGTTCTTAATAGTTACCTTATTCAGTTGCCTGTATTCTATGCACATCCGAAAACTTCCATCCTTCTTCTTCACAAATAAAACAGGAGCACCCCAAGGGGATGCACTTGGTCTAATAAAACCTTTACCTAACAACTCCTGAAGTTGGGCCTTTAACTCCCTTAACTCAGCTGGAGCCATTCTATAAGGGGGTATGGAAATGGGGCGAGTACCCGGCTCCGGATCAATACAAAAATCAATATCCCTATCCGGTGGCATACCAGGAAGGTCTGCAGGAAAGTCATCCAGAAACTCATGGACTATCGGGACAGACTCAATCGAAGGTACTTGGGAAGTATCATCCCTGAGATGTGCCAAGAAAGCTAAACAACCCTTACTAACCATTCTCTTAGCACGAAGAAAAGAGATGATATGAACTGTAGTGGAAATATAGTCACCCTCCCACACTAGCGGATCTGTCCCAGGCTTGGCCAATGTCACAGTTTTAGCATTACAATCTAAGATTGAAAAATTTGGAGAAAGCCAAGTCATACCCAGAATTACATCGAAATCAACCATCTCTAGAATAATCAAATCTACATGAGTATTGCTCCCCACAAAAGTCACAAGACAAGACCTATACACCTTCTCAACTATCACAGACTCACTAACAGGAGTAGAGACACGAATAGGCATGTCAAGTAAATCACAATATAAATCAAGACCAGTAGCAAATGAGGAAGATACATATGAAAATGTGGATCCAAGATCAAATAATACAGAATCCATGCAATTACAGACCAAAAGATTACCTGTGATAACAGCATCAGATGTCTCTGCTTCAGACCTCCCGGGGAAAGCATAACAATGGGCCCTATCACCTGTCTGCCCGTTGCCTCTACCATGTTGCGCTGCAGTAGCTCCAGCTTGCCCGTCACCCCGGCTGATTTGGTGACCACCATTACCTTGGCCACCACGTCCTCCAGAATGGCGGCCTCTCCCATGACCACCTCTACCTCTAACTATTGGGGGTATATAACTCTGTTTTGGACAATACCTCCTAATATGTCCAGTCTCTCCACATCCATAACAATTCCTGGAGTCGAGCATAGGTCTCTGTGAGAGTGACGAAGTCTGGGGATAACCTCCAAACTCAGAAAAATGCTGACTGGTCTGTGATGGACCCCCAGCTACAGCCTGCAGTGAGAACAAAATGGGTCGGGCTGGGTAACCTCCTGAACTCTGCCCTCTGGAGTAAGAACCACTAAACTCACCTCCCTTACGGAACTTCTTAGATGTCGACGCCATGGTGAAGTCGTCTGGCTTCACCCCCTCCACCTCTATCACAAAATCAACCACTTCCTGAAAGGATTTTGCTGCAGCAGCTACCTGTAAGGCTGGGATCTGCAAATCTGACCTCAATCCTTTCACAAAATGGCGAATCCGCTCTTGTGGACTGAAGCGAAGCTGGGTAGTATACCTGGATAGTGCACAAAATTTAGCCTCATAAGCAGTAACAGACATCCTGCCTTGCTCTAGGCTTAGGAACTCATCTCTCCTCGTGTCCCTCAAAGTCCGGGGTATATACTTCTCCATAAATAAGCTAGAGAATGATGCCCAAGTCATAGGTGGTGCCTGTGCGGGTTGACACTCAACATACGACCGCCACCACATTTTGGCATTCCCCTGAAACTAATAGGTCACAAACTCAACACCGAATCGTTCTACTATGTCCCTCTTATGTAGCAGCTCATGATAATCAACCAGAAAATCATAGGCATCCTCATATACAGCACCCTTGAAGACTGGAGGTTTCAACTTCAAGAATTTAGTGAAAAGTTCATGCTGATCACTCATCATTATAGACCCTGTAGTCAATCGAGGAAACGTGCCTACTTCCAATGAGGCATCCATGCGGGGAGCCACAACAGCTGCATGTTGTACTCCCGGAACCTGAGGTGCTGGTGCAGAAAACACTGGAGGTGTCTGGCCCTGATCAGATAACCCGCTAAGATAAGCAAGAACCTCGTTAATCATCTCTGGGGTAGGCTGGGGTGGTAATTCCTCATCTTGAACCTGCTCGTTTTCCCCTTCTTCACCCTCTCTCACTACCTCATCAGTCGGTGGAGGAGTCATCGCCCTATTACTAGCTGGACCAGGTGTTTGTCCTCTACCGCTAGAGGGCGTCCTCCTGCGACCTCTACCACGGCCTCTTGACACTGCTCCTCCTCGAGCTACAGCCCCAATGGTTGGCTCAGACGCACCATGTCTTGCCGGTGTTGGGGTTGGCACAGTTATTGCTCTAGCTCTAACCATCTGCGAAATAGAGTGAGGATGTCAGATACCAATTTGTATCACCTAGATACCAATTGGATCCAAGTAATAGCACGAAAGAAAGAAAGAATGGAGTTTTCCTAAAGTCCTATAGCCTCTCAAAGAAAAGTAAGGGCGTCCCCCTACCGTTTCTCACGACTCTACTAGACTCGTTCTTGTGTGATGAGACCAACAAACCTAATGCTCTGATACCAAGTTTGTCACGACCCAAGGCGAGCCGTGAGTGGCACCCACACTTATCCTACTAGGTGAGCGAACCAACAAATCTAAACCCCAACATTTACCAGTATATCAATTATGAATAGTAAAAATAATGCAGAATATCCAAAACTTATTAACGTAATCAATGAAATAAACTTCTAAAGTTTAATACTTATTATTCCCAAAATCTGGAATTCATCACATCAAGAACATCTATCCTCAAATTTCTAAATTAATAGTATTTAGGAAGCTAAAATCAGTAAAAAAACGGTCCATGTTCGAACTTCAAAGACATCAAGATGTGAGGGAGAGAATCCAGTCCGAGCTAGGAATAATAGCTCACCCTGAAATTGGATATGCTGGAGACTGGATAGAGTTGAGGGCGAGTCGAAGTCGATGGCACGCTTGCTGCACTCCACAAATAACAAGGAAGAAAAATACAAGTAGGGGTCAGTACAAGGAACACGTACTGAGTAGGTATCATCGGCCAACTCAAAATAGAAATCAGTATATATTAAACAATAGTATAAAACCAACTACAATACTTAACAGGTGACAAGCAACAAACACATGAACCATTGACAACAACAACACCAAACTAGGTACACCATCAATCACAACATCAAGCACACCTATGAGGACTCATGCCTCCACGCCATATTCATTTGGGAATTAGGTTCCTTGAGTTTAAATATATTAAGTTAATTCCATATTCCTTTCCTTTAATGTTATTGTGTCGGAACGTGACACTCCGATCCCATTTATCGTGTCGGAACATGACACTCCGATCCCATAATACCGTGTCGGAACGTGACACTCCGATCCAATAATACTGTGTCGGAACGTGATACTCCGATCCAATTATCTCGTCATTTTTATTTCATCAAGCCTTCTTTATTCAAGGCGTCATCTTTAATAGAGAGGATTCAAGATTAGGAATTCAACGTTCTCCTAACTTTAGGCCAACCACAAATCACACAATCAGAAACACACAACCACACATTCAAGTACATAGGAGACTTTACAATATTATTCAATACATATCAATTGCTATTTAGAGTTTATCTATCACATAGAAATAAACAATAACCAACCTCCACCGAAGAATCATGATCAAGCAAGTTACCTCTCCAATGCCTTTGCTTTCCTCTTCGTTCTCTCTCTCATCTCTCGCTCGTTCTCCCTTTCAGTTCTTTTTATTTTTCTTCTACAGATTCTTTTTCTTTTACCCTAATTATCATATAATCCATTATGACAAAAGTAACCCACTATTTATTTCCCTATTATCTTCTTTAACCCCCAAGTAAATAAATTATTAAACTTACCCCACTAATTTCATAATTATAATCATGAATAGTCCAGAACGCCCATTTAAAACTTTTAGCGGAAGTCTGACCAAGTCGGGGTTACGCAGCTTGTGACGGTCCGTCGTATCTATGACGGTCCGTGCTGCAGGTCCGTCACAAAATTCAGTGAGTTAAATTCAGTAGTGAGGTTACGCAGCTTGTGACGGTCCGTCGTATCTATGAAGATCCGTCCTGCAGTTCCGTAGTGAAGTTCAGAGAGTCGATCCCAGTACCCAGATTTCAGAGTTGAAGTGTTTTGGAACGAAGACCCTTGACGGACCGTCGTGCCTATGACGGTTCGTCCTACCTGTCATCGAGGGTAATGAGGAGAGTAGCAGAAGAAATTACACAAGTATGGGACGACGGAGTCCATCACGGTCCGTTGTGACCATGATGGTCCGTCGCGTGATCCGTCGACCCAGTCAGTTTTTATCAAAAATAATTCTAATGCTCGAACCGACTAAACAGGTTGTTACAATAGTTATTATGCTTACATGGATTATCGTAGTAGGGTTGTGAGATTTTGTTTCCCTAATAAAAAAAAGCTAGTCTAGGAGGGGTACAACTCGAGTCGTCCTAATCTCTTAATTGCGAACCTTAAGGCCTATAAAATGATGTCTAAGGGGTTATTATGTCATCTTGTGAGTGTTAATGATTTTGATCATGATGTTCCTTCCATAGACACTGTGCCTGTAGTGAATGAGTTCCGAGATGTATTTCCTGATGATTTGGCTGGAGTTCCTCCCCCTCTAGATATTGACTTCTGTATCGACTTAGAACCCGATACTAAACCAATTTCAATCCTCCTTACAGAATGGCTCCAGCTGAACTCAAAGAGTTGAAGCTGAAATTGAAAGATCTCACATATAAGGGTTTCATTTAATCGAGCATATCCCCTTGGGGCGCTCCAGTGTTGTTTGTGAAAAAGAAAGATGGAACCCTTAGAATGTGTATCGATTATTGGCAAATCAAAAAAGTCACTGTCAAGAATAAGTATCCACTTCCCAGAATTTATGACTTTTTCGACCAACTCCACGGGTCTAGTTTCTTATAGAAGATTGATCTCCGTTTAGGGTACCATCAGCTTAGGGTAAGGGATGAAGATGTTCCAAAGACCACCTTTCATACCCGTTATGGTCATTACGAGTTTCTAGTTATGTCATTTGGTCTCACTAATGCACCTGCTGCATTTATGGATCTCATGAACTAAGTCTATAGTGAATACCTTAACTCTTTCGTCATAGTATTCATTGAGGACATTCTCATCTACTCTAAGACCAAGGAAGAGCATGTACAACATTTGTGACCAACCGTACAGGTATTTATACAACATCAGTTGTATGCCAAATTCAGCAAGTGTGAATTCTAGCTTAGATCAGTGACCTTCCTGGGTCATGTTGTGTCCGACAAAAGTGTTGAGGTAGATCCCAGAAAGACAGAGGTTCTTAAGAAATGGCCAAAACCTCTTACTCCCACAGATATTCGTAGCTCCTTGGGATTGGATGGTTATTATTGCAGGTTCGTGGAGGGTTTTTCTTCTATTGCTGCTCCACTCACAGCTTTGACAAAGAAGAAATTCAAGTTTGAATGGGCACAGACTTGTGATAAGAGTTTCCAGGAGCTCAACGAAAGACTCACTTCAGCCCCGGTGCTTGCTGGTGAGAATTACACTGTTTATTGTGATGCATCTAGAGTTGGTTTGGGTTATGTTCTTATGTAGGGTGGTAAGGTGATAGATTATGCATCCAAACAACTCAAGGTTCATGAAAAGAATTATCCCACTCATGCCCTAAAGTTGGCATCTGTGGTATTTGCATTGAAATTGTGGAGGGACTACCTGTATGGAGTGCATGTGGATGTGTTCACAGACCACAAAAGTCTCCAGTTGTGTTCACACAGAGGGAGTTGAATCTACGTCGGAGGTGTTTGGGGCTGTTAAAGGACTATGACATGAATGTCCACTACCATATGAGTAAAGCTACTGTGTAGCTGATGCTTTGAGCAGGATGAGCATGGGAAGTACAGCCCACGTTGAGGATGAGAAAAGGAGTTGGTGAAAGATATACACAGACTGGCTAGACTGGATGTGCGGATAGTTGACTCTACTAGTGCGGATGTTCAGTTCATCCTAGTTTTGAATCTTCCTTAGTAGTTGAAGTCAAGAAGGGTCAGCATCTTGATCCTGTGTTGATGAAGCTGAAGGATTTCGTGTTAGTTAAGATGAATGAGTCTTTTGCTTTGAGAGGTGATGGCATACTTAGGTACCAGGACAGGCGTTGTGTACCATATATGAATGATTTGTGGACTAGGATTATTGCAGAGGCCCATGGTTTCAGATATTCTATACATCCAGGTTCCATGAGATGTATCATGATCTTAAGCAGATCTATTGGTGGGATGGCATGAAGAACCAAGTGTCCTAATTGTCAACAGGTTAAGGCAGAACATCTTAAGTCAGGCGGTCTTACTCAGATTATTGAGGTTCCGACTTGGAGATGGGAGGCCATTAATATGTACTTCATGGTTGGTCTTCCAAGGACTAGGAGACAGCATGACTCCATATGGGTTATTGAGGATAGGATGACTAAGTTTTCCCACTTTATCCCTTTGAAGACTACTTACAGAGCCGAGGATTATGAGAGACTCTATATTGATGAGATTCTGAGATGGAGTGGGATTCCTTTGTCTATCATTTCAGATAGAGGAGCTCAGTTCACTTCACATTTCTGGAGCTCCTTCCAGAAGATCTTAGGCACGCAGGTGAAGCTTGATACTGCCTTTCATCCTCAGACTGATGGGCAGGCGGAGCGCACCATTTAGACATTGGAGGACATGTTGAGGGTGTGTGTGATTGACTTCAAGGGTAGTTGGGACGACCATCGGCCTTTGGTAGAGTTCTCGTATAATAACAGCTATCACTCCAGCATTGGGATGGCACCGTTTGAGGAACTGTATGATAGGAGATGTAGGTCTGCAGTTGGGTGGTTCAAGGTTGGAGAGCCATCCATTTTGGGTCCAGAGATCATTCATGAGGCCTTAGAGAAGGTTAGGGTGATTAGGGAAAGGTTGTCTACAACTTACAGTCAGCACAAGTCTTATGAAGACAATAGAAAATGGCCCTTAGAGTTTGATGTTGGTGACCAGTTCTATTTGAAGATATCACCTATGAAGGGGGTGATGAGGTTTGGCAGGAAGAGGAAGTTGAGTCCAATGTATATTGGGCCATATGAGATCCTACAGCGTGTGGGTGAGGTGGCCTATGAGGTTGCATGTCCTTCGGAGCTAGCTTCTGTTCATCCAATCTTTCATGTCTCTATTATAAAGAATTGCCTAGGTGATCCAGCATCGATTTTACCTGTTGAAGGTTTGGGGGTTGATGAGGACTTGTCCTATTAAGAGGTACCTGTTGAGACTTTAGACAGACAGATCAAGCGGCTAAGGAACATGGAGATTGCCACAGTGAAGGTATTGTGGAGAAATCATCTTGTTGAGGGTAATACGTTGGAGGACGAGGCCGATATGAGATCCCCCTACCCTCATCTTTTCAGCTCTTGAGGTTAGACTTCCTACTCTTAAGTCTAAGTTTCCTTATCTCTCCATTATTTGTTGTTACTGCTTGACTGTGCATAGTGATTATGTTATGATATGACTGGCGTTGTGCTAGATTATAAGAAGTTTCATTCGGAGACGAATGTTCCTAAGTGGGGGATAATGTAACAACCCTAAAAATGGATATGCTAAGTAATGCTTAATTTGTCTAAAATGCCTACGATTGAACCGGGTTCACACGGAGTGATGCGCGTAGAACCAAACCTCTGAATCCTTGCTATAGCCAAGCTAAATAACTTGGGAGTTAGTTGATCTATAAAAGGTTGGGTCCAGCCATGTAGGGCTCTCGAATACGAAGATTTATTCGGATGAGTCTTTACCGGACTTAAAAAGGGGAAATCTTAGGTTTGGAGAGTATAGGGGTAAAATGGTCTTTTTCCAGGGTAAGGGTAGTATCGTAATTATCCTAAATATATAATTAATTATTTAATTAATAAGGTGGAGGGGAATTTTGGGGAGAGAGGGCCAAAAATTGACTTTTTGAGTGAAGTCTTGCTCCACCCGTGTTCGAACCTAGGCGGAAGCGATGATTTAAATTGTTTTTTTTAAGTTGGTAAATTAATTTAATTAATTAATATTTATTAGCTGATTTAAGAAAAGGGAAAATCAGATTTTTATTAAAGATTCGAAAGAGTCCTATTTTGACTAATTCCCACACTAAAACTCCTTATCCTAGGAAAACTCTCACTTCTCACGTCTATCTCCTCAACACTCACGATCAAACCATTCTTTTTCTCACCTTCTGCCTAAACCACGTACAAAAACAGAATCATAACCAAAAATCTTCACACTTGAAGAACTCACGACGAAAATTATAAACAAACAACTAATAAAAAACGTTACACAAGAGGGAGGATTATTTCGTCGAATTGAGGGGATTTAGATGTGATTTTTGGAGAAGGTTTTGGGCAGCAAGTCAAGGTTTGAACTACACAAAAGGTATGGGTTTCTTACTCTTGGTCCCTTTCCCAAGAGACCCTTAGGACTCAGATGAATCTAATCCGAAAACTAGGATTGTTTCCCCATTGCATGTACCTGTCACTAGCTCCCATTGATTCATAGGTTGGGTATGTTTGCTGGTAGATATTAGGCATGTAATGTGTTTTCGTGATGAATATGTTCATGAATGTGTGATTGGAATTGTACGAATTATAACCTATGTTTTCCAAAAATATGTGTTTATGTATGTGCAATGTGTAGCCGTGACTTTGAACACGGATTGAAGCATGAAAAAGATTGTTTTATAGTTGTATTTCACATGCACAAACTTGTATAAATCATGATGTTCATGTGAAGTATAATGTGGATGATTTGAGTGAAAAAATATTAGCTACATGATTCACGAAATGCCCTAAGAATTAACTTAAAATATTGATGAAAAGAAGCTGAAAATGTAACTCAAATTTCCAGCACCTTGTTGGTTAATTTCAGCCAAGTAAAGTTGTTTAATAAGCTATGTAAAATGAAGAAAAATAAGTGAGGTCATGGAGGATAGAACCCTTGACCTCACCATGTTAAAAATCATTTAAATAATGTGAGTTAAAAAGAATGTGGCATGTGCGATTCAAACCCCTGTGAGTCGACCGAAATTGAAGTACAAAATAAAAATAAGAAATGAGAGGAGTGGGATTCGAACCCACCACCTCTCAGTCAGATTTAAGGAAAAGTTAAAAGAAAAATAAAAGGTTGAGGCGTGTGGGAATCCAACCCATGACCTCTAGGCCAAATTAAGGGAATTTAGAGAGAAAAATTAAAGTGGGGTTGTGGGGGTTCGAACCCACACCCTCTCGGCCAAGAAGGAGAGAAATTAAAGAAAAGAAAAGAAAAGGGAATGACAAATTGTTGGATAATAGATTCAACATTTGGTTTACAATATGTGAATAGTATACCTAATTTCAATAATAGCTATCTCAATTTCACACATAATAGAAAAATTTATTGCTTTCTTATACAATTTTTTTTTTTTTTTTTGCATTTTGGAGAACGCAATCTCTTCATAACACTTATATTATATGAACTTCCTTTCAAATTCTTTTGTTCATGTGAGAACTCTTTGATGCCATGATTATCTCAATAAGAGATATGATACATAGATTTTTTGTTGAATGAATGTGTAAATATCGAATTAAAGTGAGAACAGACGACAAAAAATATTTATACAAGCGAAAACAAAAAATTATTACGACATAAATGCACAAGTTACTATACTTAATGACCAATGTATTATACATTTATATGTGCTTCAGGATCTATACATTGCATATGAAAGATGTTAAAAGAAAACGTTTGATTAATATAATATTATAAAGATTTTATTAAATTTTTATTTATATCAAATAAAAGTGTACATATTCAAATTTTTAATCAATATCATAGATTTATAAATTGAAAAAATGAATTAATTTTTGATATTATATTAAAACGAAGATATAAATATAATTAAAAATATAAAAAAAAAAATTAAAAAAGCATTCCACAAATTAATTTACAACATATAAAATTCCACCTTTAAAACAATGAAGTATAAGAGATACATTGATAAATATGTACACATCACAGATACATTATGGTCTTGAATAAAATTAATTTTCTATTTTTACATTTCTTTTAAGAAGTAAATTTTTTTAGTTTCTTCGCAACATTAAAAAAATATTTTTGCTTCCAATTGAAAGTTGTTGTTTTTTTTAAAAAATATTTGTTTTCCTTAAAATAAAGGTTTTTGTTCTCCTAATAGCATAGCCAAAAAAACAACTCGTGTTTTATTATAGCATTATTTTTGAGAGGCAAATTTTTCTTTGAAAATATCAAGATATTTGGCCAATCAGTGGAATTACTTTTAAATAGAAGAAGAAACAATATTTCTGGTGTTGAAAAGAAGCTAAAAGTTTCTATTTCTTAAAAAAAGCTAGGAAATTATTTTTTCTAAACCAACTATCCTTATCATAAATATATTTTTACCAATATATTTTATATATTTATTTATTTTATTTATTTTTGTGGTTAATTTTAGTATGTAGTGATTTAATTTGTGGAATAATTTTTAAATTTATTTTGCTTGATATTTTCAAGTATACTTAAACTATTAAGTTCATATTTAAATTTTTTTAATCTATGTATAATATTCATTGAAAATTTTAATCTGCACTTATTAATTTATGAAAATCCTAAACTTAACTAAAATTTTATTAATAATATTAAAAATAAATTCTCTCTATAACATAATCTTAGCATTAAAATTTGCATCGAACTTGTCTTTTGCATAATTTGACCTCACAAATACCTTTTAAAATGTTCTGCAAAAGATAATTTGGTTATCAAAAATACTTTTTAAATAATTAGTTAAACATAGATTGCTATTTTTCAAAAGCTCTTTTTTAAAAATTAAAATAAAATCATTTTACACAGCAATTTCAAACACACTCTAATTATGTGAAATATAAGAAGGTATTTTAATGAAATAAATAAGGAAGATATGAAGTCAACATTTTAACTAATTGAATAATATTGTTGAAAATGCAAACCAATGCTATTAACATAATATTTAAGAACGCAAAGGAGAAGTGAGAATTATTTAGAAAGAGTATAAGGAAGATACAAATTTTATACTAACAATAATGATAAATAGCAACATGCAATCAAAATAATTTATATTTTACGAGCATTAATTATTCTATGTAATGTAACCATTAAATATAACATATTCATTTCATACTATGGTATAACTTCTATAATTCTATTTTCATCAAAAAAAAAAAAAAACCCTTTTGAAATTCTATGCTTACATTATTTAATTCCCTTGAATTTCTGTTGTTCTTGTGCATGCTGTATGAATTTCAATTCATGAGGTTTTTGAAGTTGAATGAAGTAATAAATGAGTATCTTATCATAGACTTATAATACGATAGAAGATTTTGGAGAGCCTGATGACTTCTATTCATGTACACAAGTTCCTTTTATTGAATTTTATATCTCAATTGTTGATAGTGTGAGTTTTATATTTAAACTATTACACAATAACTAGCGAAACACACCTACATGTTGACTGGAACAAATATTTTTCCATAAAAGCTTCTAGGCATGTTTGTCCATTAAATCCTCATTGTCACGACCCAAAACCGAGCCGCGACTGGCACCCACACTTACCCTCCTATGTGAGCGAACCAACCAATCTAACCCTTAACATTTCAATATAATATCGACAGAAAGTAATGCGGAAGACTTAAACTCATTAATAAAAACCAATTCATTAACTTCTAAAATTCAACATATATTATTCCCCAAAATCTGGAAGTCATCACCACAAGAACATCTATGATCAAATTACTAAACTAAGAGTATTCTAAGAAGCTAAAACAAGTAAAAAGCTAATCCATGCCGGAAGTTCAAGGCATCAAGACTTGAAGAAGAAGATCCAGTCCAAGCTAGAAGCATTAGCTCACCCTGAAGATCCGGTGTGACGAAGACTGGCTAGAATTACTGTTGAGTTGAAGACGACGGCACGTTTGCTGCACTCCACAAATAACAAAGAAGAAAACATAAAGTAGGGGGTCAGTACAAAACACGGGTACTGAGTAGATATCATCGGCCAACTCAAAATAGAAGACAATATATATCAAGTAATATTATAAAATCAACTATGATGCTCAACATGTAGCAACAACAATACTATATCATTAGCAATTACCGTTAAGTTCACACATGAGGACTCAAGCCTCAATACCATACTCATTTGGAGATTAGATTCATTAGATTGAGTATATTAGCATCGTTCAAGATTCATTATCTTTAATCCTCTTGTGTCGGTACGTGACTCTCCGCTCCCTCATTATCTTTATTCCTCTTGTGCCGGTACGTGACACTCCGATCCCCTACTACTATGTGTCGGAACGTGACACTCCGATCCCCTAAATCTACGTGTCGGTTCGTGACACCCGATCCCCTAAATCTACGTGTCGGTTCGTGACACCCGATCCCCTAAATCTACGTGTCGGTTCGTGACACCCGATCCCTTAATTCTATGTGTCGGAACGTGACACTCCGATCCCCTAATCTCATTCTATCAATTCATCAAGCCTTCTCTTATACCAAGGCATCATCATTCTCATTACTTTAGTTCATCAAGCCTTTTCTTATACTGAGGCATCATCAATCTCATTACTTTTAGTTCATCAAGCCTTCTCTCATACCAAGGCATTATCATTAACAAAGAGATTAGGGTTTTGCAAGATTTGGGATTTCAATAACTTCATCATGCTTATATAATCACAATTATATAATCACATTTATGCAAGCATACAGTTAAGCATATAGCAGGGTTTACAATACTACCAATACATATCATTCGCTATTAAGAGTTTACTACGAATAGCATAAAAACCATAACCTACCTCCACCGAAGAATTTGATCAAGCAAGCAATTTCCAAAGCTTTGTTTCTCTCTTCTCATCCGATTCCCTCTCTTTCTCTTTGTTCTTTCTAGTTTTCTTATTCAAACCCTCTTTCTCTTACCCTAATTAGTATATAATTAAGTATAAAAGATGTCAATAATCACCCACTAATTAACTCAAAGTTACCTCTTTTATCCCCCAAGAAACTGAGTTATTAATGTTAACCCACGAAATTTATAATTATAGCAGAAATAGTCCAAAACGCCCCTTTAAAACTTAACAGAAATCCGACCCCGCCTGGGATTTACGCAACCTGTGACGGCCCGTCGTGCCTGCGACGGTCCGTCATGCAGGTTCGTCAGAGACTCGATTTCCTCAAGGAGTCTGTGATGGTCCGTCATGCCTGTGACGGTCCGTCACGCCTGTGACGGTCCGTCCTGCACTTCCGTCACGACGTTCAGAGAATTGTTCCCAGTTCCAAATTCTCAAGAGTTGAAGTGTTTTGAAACGGGGGCTCACGACGGTTCGTCGTACCTGTGACGGTCCGTCCTGCAGGTCCGTCACAGAGTTCAGAGAGTCGATTTCAGTACTCAGATTTCAAAATTCCTAAGTGTTTTGGAGCGAGACACCCTCGACGGTCCGTCGTGCCTATGACGGTCCGTCGTGGGTTCCGTCGACTCAGACAGTTTTTCCAGAAATAAAATCTGCTGCTCAAAACGACTAAACAGGTCGTTACACTCATCCACCTACATATATAACAATTGTATTTACTGGCACATTAATTTTTTTAATTGTTTTCTTTAAAACTCTAAACTCTCCTCTTTCAAGTCGGGGATAATGATGTCATGATAGAGATGAGACACAATTAAGAAGGTGGAGAAAAAGATGATGGATGTCGATGTTGTAAATAAATTAATTTATACAGAGATAATTTTAACATTTAACTTAACTTTTAATCTAATACTAATTTACTTAGATTTGTCATGCTGAATTTTTTTTCACATGGAGTATCACATGAAAAACCTTTTAAACAGAAGAGTGTACACTCATCATCAGAAATTGGTATATATGTATGCATATATATATATATATATATATATGTATATATGTATATGTATATGTGTGTGTGTGTATATATATATATATATATATATATATACATACATATATATATATATATATATGTATATATATGTATATGTGTGTGTGTGTATATATATATATATATATATATATATATATGTATGATATCATTAAAAGTGAAAATCATCATCTTAGTAATAAAAATCAAAATTATAAACTAGATTTCTAAATTATTATTAAAAAAACTAAATCATTATTGTGTTATTTATTTATTTATATATTTATAAAAAGGTGTTCGGGCCAGTTTTGTAATACCTGAATTTGCAAAAGGAAGAAAAAAATTATAGCACTGAAGTCTGATTTTACGGGTCTCATCTACGAACTGTAAAAGCTTCTACATGTCGTGGATGACAGCCGTAGCATAAAATGATCAAAGCAATTAAAGATCTTAGTCTTTTTTTCTTCGTTCTTCCTTAAAATGAAAAAGAAACCATTCGTACTCTCATAACTCAAGTTGGATAACTTTCAAACAGTTCAAAGGAAAATCTTTCGGCAATTTCATTTATGAGCGGTCTTTCCTCCTTTTTTGTTTTTTTACTGAGACCAGCTTGTCACGACCCAATTTCTCGAGCCATGAAGGCAGTTACTATAACCCACCAGTAGGTAAGCCAAACCACAACCCAAAACAACACGTAATGGGTGTGAGGGTAGAAACTAAACAAGACTAAGCAAAATTACTATAACAACATAAGCAAACCAAAACATAAATACAATAAGGATTCCTTTCAGAACCTGGAATTCACTAATACAGAGCTACCAACAAAACGAGTACAAGTCCCAACAGTGGACCACCGAAACTAGACTGTCTCGAAAAGTAAAAGATAAGTCTTTATATAAGCGGATGGAGATTGAAATAGTACAAAACGTTGTGTGCTCACCCCTGTCTCCAGACCAGAAATGCTCCAAACTCGATCAGCGCTGATTACTGGTGCTCGGACCTGCATCACGAAAATAGATGCAGAGCGTAGCATGAGTACCAAATAACAGGTACCCAGTAGGCATCATAGGCCGACTGAACTAGAAAAGTAAAGCACTTCGAAAAGACGGAATCACAAAACTAGAGGTCAAGAATGGAAGGCTAAGTAACACAATAATGCACACAAGTGTATAAAGATCTAACTAAATTAATATAAATAAGCTAACTACACCTAACTGGACCCACCATAAGCCCAGAAGGTACACTCGTGCGCAAGTTTAAATAAAAATCCGAACGGACCCCCATAAGCCCGACGAGTACACAAAATATCTATAACTTAAGGAGAATAGGACTCGAGGCCAAAGAACACGGAACCAAAAAGTAGAATCTGACGGTATGGAGGTCGGGCCTTGAACGGACGCTCACCAGAATTACACAAGTAGCCAATTGCAAAATATAAGTAACTGAGGCCGGACCTCTAACCAGATGCTCTACATACTTGAGACCGGACCTCTAACCGGATGCTCTACATAAGTATGTGGATGGTCGAGGCCGGACCTTAAATCCGGATACCCGACAAAGATGTCGATATAGCTGCTGAAAGAGTCTTTATCTACCCATAATCATATATACCTGTGGAACACCATCCAGACTTAGCTAATCAATGTAAGTTCTTAAAGCCGAATCGAAACTCAACTTTGAATCACGGAGCGGAATTTATTGTCACTGATGTAACTCGAGAAGCCGTAACATCAAAGAGATAAGAGTAACTATCGCTGGAGCGAGCTCATCGTCTAGCTAAATCCTAACTATCAGACTCAAGTCTGCAACCCGAGCCCAAAGAAGGAAAAGAACGGACTAAAGCGAGGAGTTCATTAGCCATACATAGTTAAGGAGGATGGGGGTCAACCTCTTTCAGGCCCCTTTGATATCTTATTAGTCAAGCGCTAGCGCCCCTTTAGAGTAAGTCTTTTCTGTTATCAATGAAATCGAAAGAAAGAAAAAAAAAACAAGAAAAGGGAAAATATTTTTTTTTAAAAAAACAAATCTTTGAATTTTTTTACGGTTCACCATGATGGTCATGTCATCCTATGTACGAGTCGTAGATAGGTCTTGCAGGTGAGTCCCAACCTTAGTAAAAATTTAAGGGTCAAAGTTGGTTCTGCGGACCCTAAAAAGACCTACAAATTGTAGAACTATTCCATCAAAATATAGGTGAAATCATGATCCTAGTACTTAGTATACGATTGACTAGTACGAACCGTAGAAAAATCTACGTCCCGTAGGTTGAGTCGACAATAATTTTTAAAGGCTTTTGGGTGTTTTCCCTAATTGTTTTAAGTCAAGCTATGTAGTTCTACCCTAAGCTCTAGTATATTGTTTCAAGGCCCAACTTTACCCTTTTCTATCCATTCTCCTAAACTTTCCTAAACAACTCCCCAAATTCTCTCGAGGCTAAGGAAGAAGGAGAATAACTAAGGTTCATTGAGGTCTTCAATTCTCTATCATTTTTGGCTTAAAGGATCAAGGTATGTGGGTATTAATCCATGGAGTCCTTTCCTCCATGGGTCCCCAAGGTTTTCAAGTTCTCCCTTCAATTTCAATTGATTCAAGTTAGGATTTCAATTCAATGTCATGTGTTTCATTCAATTATGATATAGTATTGTCGATAAAGTATTCTAATGCATGATTCCATGTTAATTCATGATGTTTAGTTGAAATTATGTTGATCCGTGCATGATTCATGATTTTTTATCAAGAACTCATGATGAAGGTTATGAACTATCAGTTGTGAATCTAAATCTATGGAGATATGTATACTTTTATAAAGTTATTATAAATGATTTAATGATGCTTTTAAAGGGAAGTAAATGCTATTACGAAAAGTTTTCTCACATGTTATTATGATCATGATTGTGAAAGCTATTTTTCACAAAAGGATTAATGAAAGTTTTTCATCCATCTTGAATTATGTTTAAGGATCTATTCTAGGTTTTGATCTTGAAAAATGTGAAATGGTATTGGCGATTGATTTTCTAATGTTAAATTGATAATTGACTTTTATCTATTTCGTTGAAATTTATACCAAGCATAGAGAGAGCTTTGAAGTGGAAACTCAAATGGGATAGTTCCTAATAGAAACCTCGAGTCCCAAATTGCGTGCTCCAACATGGTGTCTTAAATGACCTAATTAAAGGATTCACTTTAGAAAATGGTGATATATACAGATTCTACCTTTGAAACTAGATCCCCCTTCTTTCGGTATGAGGGATATATCAAATTTCATGATATAGCTTTCATGGTCTTATTGTTGGTTAAACTAAAATCCCACAAATGACTATGTTTTTTAATCTTTCCTTATGTTCTTTATGTTAATATATTTGGCTATGTTTTATCATCTTCATGTCATATCTTCTCTAAAAGCTGTTAAATGTTTCATTGTGGTCATGGCTACACTTTAAAGTCTTTTATGTTATCATGCCTATGCTTATGTATATTGTCTTCTACTTAGTACATTTCATGTACTAACACATACTTATGCCTATATTATCTCATGAATGTAGGGTCCGAAGTTCCTGTTAAGCACACTCATGCTAGACATCTATTGGGTACTTCATGTGATTAGTGAGTGATGTGAGGCCAAAAATATACATTTTAGTAATTATTTGTCTCACATTTAATATTTTTATTCCCTAAGCAATGTACTTTATTTGTAGGAGTAAATTGATATAAAGTTGAAGAAGTTTGGAGCTAAAATGAATTAAAGAAGGAAAATTGAAGAAGAAAATCAAGCAGACAACTTAATGGATTAAATTCAATATAATCTATATATATAGAATAGGAGAGGAGATGGCGCCTACATATCATCACAAAAAATAGCGTCATTTTAAAAACGGAAAATGCACAAGTACCCCCTCAACCTATGTCTGAAATCCCAGAGACACACTTATACTATACTAAGGTCCTATTACCCCCCTGAACTTATTTTATAAGTAATTTTCTACCCTTTTTAGCCTACGTGGCACTAGTTTTTTTAAAAAAAGTCAACAATCGTTGGGCCCACAAGATAGTGCCACGTAGGTCGAAAAGGGGTAAAAAATTATTAATAAAATAAGTTTAGGGGGGTAATAGGATCTTCGTATAGTATAAGTGTGTCTTTGAGATTTCAGGCATAGGTTGAGGGGGTACTTGGGCATTATCCCTTTTAAAAAAAATTATATGATTGTAAATTTTTAAAAAATAAAATAATAAAATTGTATTTAAAAAAATGCATGTGTGTTAGTAGTTACTTATTATTTAAAAATTAGTGACATCAGTTCAATAAAAAATATAATAATATTTTAAAATAGTTTTGAAAAAATGAACTAAAAGAACATTAAAAACTGCAAACCTCGAAAAAAATTTGGAGAACACGGTAAGAAAATGAAACTAAACTGTCAAAATAACAGTATAATAATAATAATAACAATAATATTGATAATAATTAAAAATAGTTTAAAAAAATAAAATTAAAAACTGAAAACCTACAAAAAAAATTGTAAAACACGGTAAAAAATAAATATTACATTAATAATATATTAATATTAATAATAATACTATATTTAATTCACACATAAAATTTAAATAAGCAGTTTAAAACTTCCTAGGAGTATTACATTCCCACTTATATACAAACTCTAAAAACTAATTAAAAAATATTAATTTTCAATTAATTAATAAATAAGATAGAAATTCAAAACTGTTTCAAAAAGTAAGTGACAATTTTTTTAAAACTAAAATATATAAATCTAATAAAGTTCACATTAATCTAACTTTCCATATTTCTTGCCAGTTCTATATATTGGTTTTCTTTATAACCAAAAACTTCATTAGACAAGTTCACAAAATAGATTATACAAATTTTCCTCAATAAGGAGATTTTAATTCTTCTTTCTCCAAGATAATCATTAAATTAGGTAATTATTTTTTTTAAATAAATTTTATATTTCGATTGCTTTCATATTATAATTTGATAACAACATAATTATGATGAGAGAATAGTAAGAAAATGTTGGCACATCATGATATGATATCGACGTGATCTTTCAATTTTAAAATTTTCAAGTAGGTTGAAAGTTAAATTACGTTGATATCAAAGTGAATAGTTTTGTTTAAAAGAAAGTGCATCACAAGTTCTACCATTAATGTAATGGTCTTTTTGAAATGTTACCAAATGCATTGTTGGTGTTGAAGTTATCAAGCAGGATTGTACCAGCGTAATTTGCAATACAATAATTAATTTAAGCATAATTATGACCTATGAACTTTCTTTCGTATTTATCTTCATTTCATTACAAATTATTTATTATGAAAAGAGGAAAAATCGATCATTTATTGTTAATTGCAATTCTGATTTATGTCATTATCATTACTATTTGCAATGAAATAATTTTTTTAAACATAATTTATGACTTATGAATTATCTTTTGTATTTATCGTATTTTTTTATATTATTTTATGAATATTAAGACAAATCCACAATAAGAAAGTTACATGTAAGTTTTTTTTTTGTTATGAGATTTATCAGAAAATTGAATCTTATTTTATTGATTTAATATATTTATTAAAAATATGAAATATAATTTGGATATGCGTTGTTAGTGTTAAAGTCATCAAGCAGGATCATAATTCGTGACAGTATAATTTGCAGTAAAATAATTAATTTAAGGAGAATTATGACTTATAAAAAAAATTTCGTATTTTTCGTAACAGTCATTTATTGTTTATTGCAATTCTGATTATGTCATTATCATTGCAATTTGCAATGATATAATTCATTTAAGCAAAATTTTTGACTTACGAATTATTTTTTATTCAGGAGATGTGTAATTCAATCACTATCATATTTTTATTTAATTTGTATTATATTTTATGAATATTAAGACGACTCCACAATAAAGAATTTACATGTAAGTTTTTTTTAATATGAGATTAACCATAAGATGGAATCATCATTATATTGATTTAAGATATTTATTTAAAATATGAAATTTTCAAAATTGGATATCTATTTAAAAGGAAAAATATTTTTTAAATTTTAAACAAAAAAAAGTACAAGAAGATAAAATCAGAAAATGAACAATAAATATGGGGCTATAATAACTATTTCATGCATGATGAAGTCTTTTAAAATATAATTTATATTTAATTAGCAAAACTATTTTAAAATTAGAAATTAAAAATTAAAACTAAAATTATTTTAAAGGTAATTTACATACAAGAAAATAAAAGTGATATGTTCCATTTCATTTTCATATACCTAATATGATATTTGGTTGTATCAAAAAGTAAAAAATATTTCAAATAATTGAAATACTTTTTAACTCTAAACAAAAAAAAAATGATTAAGATAAAACATAAAAGTTACAAAAAAATGTTAACTAACTATTTTCAAATACATGGCTAACGATGGAGTCTTCTTTAAAAATTTAAAATCTAATCTTAAAAGTATTCAAAATCTAAAAGTCTAAAAATCTTTATAAATGAAAAGGATACTTTTCGATTCCAAAAAAAGAAGAAGATAAAATCAGAAAATAAACAAAAAATATATTAACTAAGTATAAATATGGATTCTTCTTCCATGCATTTTTGTCTTTTTCTTGTAGGCCTAAAATTAAGGAATTATATTTATTTATTTTAAAAAATAGTGTTTGGCCTTTCCTTTTTTATGTTATATATAATAAATAATAAATAAAAATAATTGTGTATTTAATTCTTTTAACGTATAATTTATAACATTTTTTTTGAATATCAAAATAAAATATATATATATATATATATATATATATATATATATATATATATATATATATATATATATATATATATATATCATAGAGATGACTTGATTCGAACATCACTAATTATCAACAAAAATATAATATTATTTCAATTAAAACATAATTCATAGTAGTAGACCAGGCGTAAAAAACACATAAAGTATTTGCTTTTTGTTGAATTGAATTAAAATAAATTAAAAATTAAAAAATTCGTATAACACCCAAACACATATACTAGTAATATAATATATATGGTGCAAAGATTGCATACTGCAATTTCCTAATTGCGAATCAGCTAATGGAAGTAGTGCCACGTGGCAATGTATGAAGGCAATAGCCAGTTAATTAAAGGCGTTGAATTAAGGCGGTTCGATAGATCAGGTGTACAACTTCGGATATCTAATTCCGTTTGATTGAGTTTCTAATTTGTAACGACCTGTTTAGTCGATTCCAGCAGTGGAATTACTTTTGATAATAACTGACTGTATCGACGGATCACACGATGGACCGTCATGGTTACGACGGACTGTCGAGTGTCGTCGTGCCAAAACACTTAAACTCTGAAATTTGAGTACGGGGATCAACTCTCTAAACTTTGCGACGAAATTGCAGCACGGACCGTCGTAGATACGACGGACCGCCACAAACCCCTTTACTGAATTTGAGTCTCTGAACTCTGTGACGACCCTGCAGGACGGACCGTCGCAGGCACGACGGGCCGTCACAAGTTGCGTAACCTCGACTGGGTCAGATTTCTGCTGAAAGTTTTAAGGGGTGTTTTAGACTATTCATGTTTATAATTAGGAAATTAGTGGGGTAAGTTTAATAATTTAATTACTTGGGGGTTAAGGGAGATAACCTTGAAATAAATAGTGGGTTACTTTTATCATCTTTTATACTTAATTATCTGATAATTAGGGTAAAAGAAAAAGAGTTTGAAGAAGGAAAAATAAAAAGAACAGAAGAGGGGAGAAACGAGCGAGAGAGAGAGAACGAAGAGGAAAGAAAAGGCATTGGGAAGTAGCTTGCTTGATTACGATTCTTCGGTGGAGGTAGGTTATGGTTTATGCTATTTCATAGTAAACTCTAAATAGCGATTGATATATATTGGGTGGTATTGTAAAGTCTTCTATATGCTTAATTGTGTTGTTGCATGTTCTGATTATGTAAATGGTGATGGATTATAATGATGACACTGTGGAATCTTAAAAACCTTAAATCCACTCTATTAATGATGATGCCTTGATATAAAAGAAGGCTTGATGAATTAAAATAATGAGGTTAATGGATCGGGTGTCACGAACCGACACGTAGTATTAGGGGATCGGGTGTCACGAACCGATACGTAGTATTAGGGGATCGGGTGTCACGAAACGACACGCAGTATTAGGGGATCGGGTGTCACGAACCGACACGTAGTATTAGGGGATCGGAGTGTCACGTTCCGTCACAAGAGGAATAAAGAGAATGAATCTTGAATTCTAGTAACATACTCAAATTTAATGAACCTATTTCCCAAATGAGTATGGTGTGGAGGCTTGAGTCCTCATAGGTGTGCTTGGTGTTGTTGCCAATGGTTCTTGTACTTGTTGTTGTCACCTGTTAAGTATTGTAGTTGATTTTATATTATTGTTCGATATATATTGCTTTCTATTTTGAGTTGGCCGATGATACCTACTCAGTACGTGTTTCTTGTACTAACCCCTACTTGTATTTTTCTCTTTGTTATTTGTGGAGTGCAGCAAATGTGCCATCAACTTCGACTCGTCCGCAACTCTAGCCAGTCTCCAGCATATCAGATTTCAGGGTGAGCTATTATTCCTAGCTCGGACTGGATTCCTTCCTTCACGTCTTGATGTCTTGAAGTTCGGACATGGACCATCTCTTTTACTTATTTTAGCTTCTTAAATACTCTTAGATTTAGAAATTTGAGGATAGATGTTCTTGGTGTGATGACTTCCAGATTTTGGGGATAATAGTTGATAAACTTTTAGAAGCTTATTTATTGGTTATATTAATAAGATTTTGAGTCTTTCGCATTATATTTTGTTCATTATGGTTGAAATATTGGTAAATGTTGGGGTTTAGGATTGTTGGTTCGCTCACATAGTAGGATAAGTGTGGGTGCCACTCGCGGCTCGTTTTTGGGTCGTGACAAACTTGGTATCAGAGAATTAGGTTCGTTGGTCTCATCACACAAGAACGAGTCTAGTAGAGTCTTGAGGAACGGTAGGGGGACGCCTTTACTTTTCTTTGAGAGGCTATAGGACTTTAGGAAAATTCCATTCTTTCTTTCTTTCGTGCTATTACTTGGATCCAATTGGTATCTAGGTGATACAAATTGGTATCTGACATCCTCACTCTATTTCGCAGATGGTTAGAACTAGAGCAACAACTGTGCCAACACCAACACCGGCAAGACAGGATGCGTCTGAGCCAGCCACTGGGGCTGTAGCTCGAAAAGGAGCAGTGGCAAGAGGTCGTGGTAGAGGTCGCGGGAGGACGTCCTCTAGAGGTAGAGGACAAACACCTGGTCCAGCTAGTATTAGGGCGGTGACTCCTCCACCGACTGATGAGGTAGTAAGAGAGGGTGAGGAAGGGGAAAATGAGCAAGTGCAAGATGAGGAATTACCACCCCAACCTACCCCAGAGATGATTAACCAGGTTCTTGCTTATCTTAGCGGGTTATCTGATCAGGGCCAGACACCTCCAGTGTTTTCTGCACCAGCACCTCAGGTTCCGGGAGTACAACATGCAGCTGTTGTGGCTCCCCGCATGGATGCCTCATTGGAAGTAGGCACGTTTCCTCGATTGACTACAGGGCCTATAATGACGAGTGATCAGCATGAACTTTTCACTAAATTCTTGAAGTTGAAACCTCCAGTCTTCAAGGGTGCTGAATCTGAGGATGCCTATGATTTTCTAGTTGATTGTCATGAACTGCTACATAAGATGGGCATAGTAGAACGATTTGGCGTTGAGTTTGTGACCTATCAGTTTCAGGGGAACGCCAAAATGTGGTGACGGTCATATGTTGAGTGTCAACCAGCACAGGCACCACCTATGACTTGGGCATCATTCTCTAGCTTATTCATGGAGAAGTATATACCCCGGACTTTGAGGGATAGGAGGAGAGATGAGTTCCTGAGTCTAGAGCAAGGCAGGATGTCGGTTACTGCGTATGAGGCTAAGTTTCGTGCACTATCCAGGTATGCAACCCAGCTTTGCTTCAGTTCACAAGAGCGGATTCGTCGTTTTGTGAAGGGATTGAAGTCAGATTTGCAGATCCCAGCCTTACAGGTAGCTGCTGCAGCAAAATACTTTCAAGAAGTGGTTGATTTTGTAATAGAGGTGGAGGGGGTGAAGCCAGACGACTTCACCCTGGCGTCGACATCTAAGAAGTTCTGTAAGGGAGGTGAGTTTGGTGGGTCTTACTGCAGAGGGCAGAGTTCAGGAGGTTACCCAGCCCGACCCATTCAGTCTTCACTGCAAGCTGTAGCTAGGGGTCCATCGTAGACCAGTCAGCATTTCTCTGAGCTTGAAGGTTATCCCCAGACTTCGTCGTTCTCATAGAGACCTATGATTGACCCCAGAGAGTGTTATGGATGTGGGAAGACTGGGCATATTAGGAGATATTGTCCAAAACAGAGTTACAGATCCCCAATAGTCAGAGGTAGAGGTGGTCATGGGAGAGGCCGCCATTCTGGAGGACATGGTGGTCAAGGTAATGGTGGTCACCAAATCAACCGGGGTGGCGGGCAAGTTGGAACTACTGCAGCGCAACACGGTAGGGGCAACGGGCAGACAGGTGATAGGGCCCATTGTTATGCTTTCCCCGGAAGGTCTGAAGCGGAGACATCTGATGCTGTTATCACAGGTAATCTTCTAGTTTGTGATTGCATGGCTTCTGTATTATTTGATCCTGGATCCACATTTTCATATGTAACTTCCTCATTTGCTAATGGCCTTGATTTACATTGTGATTTGCTTGACATGCCTATTCGTGTCTCTACTCCGGTGGGTGAGTCTGTGATCATTGAGAAGGTGTATAGGTCTTGTCTTGTGACTTTTGTGGGGAGCAATACTCATGTAGACTTGATTATTCTAGGAATGATTGATTTCGATGTAATTCTGGGTATGACTTGGCTTTCCCCAAATTTTGCAATCTTAGATTGTAATGCTAAAACTGTGACATTGGCCAAGCCTAGGACAGATCCGCTAGTGTGGGAGGGTGACTATACTTCCACCCCAGTTCGTATCATCTCCTTTCTTCGTGCTAAGAGAATGGTTAGTAAGGGTTGTTTATCTTTCTTGGCACATCTCAGAGATGATACTTCCCAAGTACCTTCGATTGAGTCTGTCTCGGTAGTCCGTGAGTTTCTGGATGTGTTTCCTGCAGACCTTCCTGGTATGCCACCGGATAGGAATATGGATTTTTGCATTGATCTGGAGCCGGGTACTCGTCCCATTTCCATACCCCCTTATAGAATGGCTCCAGCAGAGTTAAGGGAATTAAAGGCCCAACTTCAGGATTTGTTAGGTAAAGGCTTTATTAGACCAAGTGCATCCCCTTGGGGTGCTCCTGTTTTATTTGTGAAGAAGAAGGATGGAAGTTTGCGAATGTGCATAGACTACAGACAACTGAATAAGATAACTATTATGAAAAAGTATCCTCTTCCTCGCATTGATGATTTGTTCGATCAGTTACAAGGTGCTTGTACCTTCTCAAAAATCGATTTGAGATCTGGTTATCATCAATTGAAAATACGGGCAACAGATGTGCCAAAGACTGCTTTTCGAACCAGGTATGGGCATTATGAATTCTTAGTAATGTCTTTCGGGCTTACGAATGCCCCTGCTGCTTTCATGAGTCTGATGAACGGGATTTTTAAGCCATATCTAGATCTCTTTGTCATTGTGTTCATTGGTGATATATTGGTATACTCAAAGAGCAGGAAAGAACATGAGGAGCACTTGAGAATTGTGTTGGAAGTGTTGAGGGAGAAAAGGCTTTATGCCAAATTCTCCAAGTGTGAGTTTTGGCTAGATTCAGTCTCCTTCTTGGGACACGTGGTTTCTAAGGATGGAGTGATGGTGGATTCTTCTAACATTGAAGCAGTGAAGAGTTGGGTAAGACCTACTAATGTTACAGAGGTAAGGAGCTTTGTTGGTTTAGCTAGCTACTACCGTCGATTTGTCAAGGGATTTTCTTCTGTTGCTTCCCAATTGACAAACTTGACTAAGCAGAATGTTCCATTTGTATGGTCGGACGAATGTGAAGAAAGCTTCCAGAACCTCAAGACCTTGTTGACTACGGCACCAATTCTTACCTTGCCCGTGGAAGGTAAGAATTTCATTATTTATTGTGATGCATCTTATTCTGGGTTGGGTATAGTGCTAATGCAAGAGAGGAATGTAATTGCTTATGCTTCAAGGCAATTAAAAGTGCATGAACGTAACTATCCGACCCATGATTTGGAGTTAGCTGCAGTAGTGTTTGCATTAAAGCAATGGAGACATTATCTATATGGGGTTAAGTGTGAAGTCTATACAGATCATCGTAGTTTATAGTATGTCTTTACTCAGAAAGATTTGAATTTGAGACAGAGGAGATGGATGGAACTACTGAAGGACTATGATATTACTATCTTGTATCACCCAGGAAAGGCTAATGTTGTGGCAGATGCCTTAAGTAGAAAACAGGGAGCATGGGAAGTCTAGCTCACTTACAGGTTTCTAGACGTCCATTGGCTAGAGAGGTTCAGACTCTGGCTAATGACTTTATGAGGCTGGAAGTACTAGAGAAGGAAGGATTGTTGGCCTGTGTGGAGGCAAGATCTTATTTTCTTGAAAAGATTAAGGGGAAACAGTTTAATGATGAGAAACTGATCCGAATTCGAGATATGGTATTACGAGGAGAGGCTAAAGAGGCAATAATTGATGAGGAGGGCGTTCTGAGAATTAAAGGAAGGGTATGTGTGCCCCGTGTTGATGATTTGATTCACACTATTCTTACAGAGGCTCATAATTCAGGGTATTCTATACATCCTGGTGCAACCAAGATGTATCGTGACCTAAAGCAACATTTTTGGTGGAGTAGGATGAAGCGTGACATTGTTGATTTTGTTGCCCAATGCCCGAATTGTCAGCAGGTAAAGTATGAGCAGCAGAGGCCTGGGGGGACACTTCAGAGAATGCCCATTCCTGAATGGAAATGGGAAAGAATTGCAATGGAATTTGTGGTTGGTCTTCCAAAGACATTGGGTAAGTTCGATTCTATTTGGGTAATTGTTGACAGACTAACTAAGTCTGCTCACTTGATTCCGGTTAAGGTAACTTACAATGCAGATAAGTTAGCCAAACTTTATATCTCAAAAGTCGTTCGATTGCATGGAGTTCCACTTTCCATCATATCAGATAGAGGTACGCAATTTACTTCTAAGTTTTGGAGAACATTGCATGCTGAATTAGGTACTAGGTTGGATCTTAGTACTGCATTTCACCCTCAAACCGATGGTCAGTCTGAGAGAACGATTTAGGTTTTGGAGGATATGATTCGTGCATGTGTGATAGAGTTTGGTGGTCATTGGGATAACTTCTTACCCTTAGAAGAGTTCTCATACAATAATAGCTATCACTCAAGTATTGATATGGCCCCATTCGAGGCACTATATGGGAGGAGATGTAGATCTCCCATTGGTTGATTTGATGCATTTGAGGTAAGACCATGGGGTACCGATCTCTTGAGGGAATCGTTAGAGAAAGTGAAATTCATTCAAGAAAAGCTTTTAGCGGCTCAAAGTAGACAGAAGGAATATGCAGATCGAAAGGTTAGAGACTTGGATTTCATGGAGGGTGAACAAGTCTTGCTGAAGGTGTCACCCATGAAAGGGGTGATGCGGTTTGGTAAGCGAGGTAAGCTTAGTCCAAGGTACATTGGTCCATTTGAAGTCCTGAAGCGCGTGGGGGAGGTGTCTTATGAATTGGCATTACCTCCAGGACTCTCAGGAGTGCACCCGGTATTTCATGTGTCTATGGTGAAAAGATATCATGGGGATGGAAACTACATTATTCGTTGGGATTCGGTTCTTCTTGATGAGAATTTGTCTTATGAGGAGGAGGCTGTTGCTATTCTAGATAGAGAAATCCGCAAGTTGAGGTCAAGGGAGATTGCATCCATCAAAGTTCAATGGAAGAATCGGCCAGTTGAAGAGTCCACTTGGGAGAAGGAGGCGGATATGCAAGAAATATACCCACATCTTTTTACAGATTCAGGTACTCTTTTTCGCCCTTGTTTTTCTTCTTGTGATCGTTCGAGGACGAACGATGGGTAAATTGGTATCTATTATAATGACCTGTTTAGTCGATTCGAGCAGTGGAATTACTTTTGATAATAACTGATTGTGTCGACGGATCACACGACGGACTGTCATGGTCACGACGGACCGTCGAGTGTCTTCGTTCCAAAACACTTAAACTCTGAAATTTGGGTACGGGGATCAACTCTCTAAACTTCGCGACGAAATTGCAGCACAGACCGTCGTAGATACGACGGACCGTCACAAACCCCTTTACTGAATTTGAGTCTCTGAACTCTGTGACAACCCTGCAGGACGGACCGTCGCAGGCACGACGGGCCGTCACAAGTTGCGTAACCTCGAGTGGGTCGGATTTCTGCTAAAAGTTTTAAGGGGTGTTTTGGACTATTCATGCTTATAATTAGGAAATTAGTGGGGTAAGTTTAATAATTTAATTACTTGGGGTTAAGGGAGATAACCTTGAAATAAATAGTGGGTTACTTTTATCATCTTTTATACTTAATTATATGATAATTAGGGTAAAAGAAAAAGAGTTTGAAGAAGGAAAAATAAAAAGAACAGAAGAGGGGAGAACGAGCGAGAGAGAGAGAACGAAGAGGAAAGCAAAGGCATTGGGAAGTAGCTTGCTTGATTACGATTCTTCGGTGGAGGTAGGTTATGGTTTATGCTATTTCATAGTAAACTCTAAATAGCGATTGATATGTATTGGGTGGTATTGTACTCTATATGCTTAATTGTGTTGTTGCATGTTGTGATTATGTAAATGGCGATGGATTATAATGATGACACTGTGGAATCTTGAAAACCTTAAATCCACTCTATTAATGATGATGCCTTGATATAAAAGAAGGCTTGATGAATTTAAAAAATGAGGTTAATGGATCGGGTGTCACGAGCCGACACGCAGTATTAGGGGATCGGGTGTCACGAATCGACACGTAGTATTAGGGGATCGGGTGTCACGAACCGACACGCAGTATTAGGGGATCGGGTGTCACGAATCGACACGTAGTATTAGGGGATCGGAGTGTCACGTTCCGACACAAGAGGAATAAAGAGAATGAATCTTGAATTATGGTAATATACTCAAATTTAACGAACCTATTTCCCAAATGAGTATGGTGTGGAGGCTTGAGTCCTCATAGGTGTGCTTGGTGTTGTTGCCAATGGTTCTTGTACTTGTTGTTGTCACCTGTTGAATATTGTAGTTGATTTTATATTATTGTTCGATATATATTGCTTTCTATTTTGAGTTGGCCGATGATACCTACTCAGTACGTGTTTCTTGTACTAACCCCTACTTGTATTTTTCTCTTTGTTATTTGTGGAGCGCAGCAAATGTGCCATCAACTTCGACTCGTCCGCAACTCTAGCCAGTCTCCAGCATATCAGATTTCAGGGTGAGCTATTATTCCTAGCTCGGACTGGATTCCTTCCTTCACGTCTTGATGTCTTGAAGTTCGGACATGGACCATCTCTTTTACTTATTTTAGCTTCTTAAATACTCTTAGATTTAGAAATTTGAGGATAGATGTTCTTGGTGTGATGACTTCCAGATTTTGGGGATAATAGTTGATAAACTTTTAGAAGCTTATTTATTGGTTATATTAATAAGATTTTGAGTCTTCTGCATTATATTTTGTTCATTACGGTCGAAATATTGGTAAATGTTGGGGTTTAGGATTGTTGGTTCGCTCACATAGTAGGATAAGTGTGGGTGCCACTCGCGGCTCGTTTTGGGTCGTGACATAATTTGATTTAGACTCAATTACTTTACATAGGTTTGCTTACTTTATAAATAGTTCATAGAAATAATTATTTTGGAGAGAGGTGAAGATCAATATAGGGAGTAGAAAGTTGTCAATATTTTTTAGAATTTTTTTATTGAAAAAGAGTCTAAAATATTTTTAAAGTATTGAAAATAGTATAAAATTATTCTTCATCCACCTATTGGCTTCAAAATGCATTTTTCATCTATTTTTGGGTTCAAAATTGACCACTTCTTTAATTGTTTTAAAATTAAACTCTTTAAATATTTTTTAAAATACTTGACATTCAACTATTAGTTATAATTTAATTTATTAATATAATTTATAAATCAACCCATTATCCATTCATTACTAACTAAACCCACCCAATTAATAATTCAATTATAATATCAAAATCGTCATAAACACTACTAAAACACGATGAAATTATAGATTCTTGAAAGTGACATTCAAAATTATTCGAGTCTGAACCAAAGCCCCTATTAAATTTAGGTTGAGCCGTTTATTTAGGAGGACACTTTTAATATAATTCTCTTTCAAGATTGAATTAGAAATTTATGATTAAAGGTAAAGATGTAATACATCCCGAATTAATTCATGCACTTTTTCAAAATATTATTTTATAAATATGATGATTTATTTTAAAAGCTTTAATATATTATTTTGAAAAAAAGTTACCTATGAAGTAACATCACATAATTGAGACGTAAGAATAATTAAGATGAACATAGTCAGACTTTTAAGTTTATCGATAATTTTTATTTAGACACTTGAATGTATGATAATTTACTTCTATAGGTATTTTCGCCTCAAATTTTTGAAAACACTCAATTGGCAGTAACTTTTTTGTTGTTGCATTAATAACGTAACAAGTTTATTAATTTGGAGGGGTTTAATAGTAATGGATGGGTAGTAGATTGATTTATAAATTATATTAATAAGTTAAATTATAACAAATAGTTGAGCGCCACGTATTCAAAAAAATATTTAAATAGTTTAAATATAAAACCGTTAAATAAGTGGTCAATTTTAAACCAAAAAGGTGGATGACAAGGGTATTTTAGACCCAATAGGTGAGTTGAAAGGGTATTTTGGAGCCAATAGGTGGATGGATGATAATTTTATACCATTTTCAATACTTTGAGGCTATTTTAGGCACTTTTCCATTCTTTATTTTTCTTGATTTCTTAGAGATTAGTAGCTAAAGCTTTTATTATGGGGGTGTAGCTACAAATGAATTTATTAAAGGCTTGTTGAATTAATTTTTGATTGTCATTGTAAGTTAATTCTACATTCTTATTTTAGTATATTATGCTTGATCACTATAAGATAAACATATTGTGTAATCTTAAATCGGGAGAGGAGGGGTTAGATATATCAGAGAATATAAAGAGCCTGATCGATCCATAAAGTTGAGGTGTTTTGTGTTCAGGAGTGACGTTCGGACGAACAACTCGCTTGGTTACAAACATGATGAAATATAAATGCTCGCGAGTTAGTCTATTTATCCCCGCTCAACGATGTAGTTAGATAGTTAGCTAAGGTCGACAACTAAAGGTGTAAACCCATCTTGTACAATTAACCCTGTAAATCAGTAACTTGAGGACTAAAATTGATTCTAAGACAATATTATGATACATGAAATTCAATACATGTTGCAACCCTGGGATTTTCCAAACTATTGCAAGTAATCTTATAATTTTATTTCTACATTCTTTTTTAGGCATTCTTAAATAAATAATTAGACTTTTATAATTTAGTAAAAAATAGTTAATTGACAAGTCCTTCGGAATCGATAGTTTGATTCTTTTAAGAGTCATTATATTACTTGGGCGATCACATACACACGGTCTTACAAATTAACTATTCTTATAGGTTGTACTTTTTCTTTTTTATTTATTTATTTATTTACTTTTTATAATTATTTTTTTCAACAATTATTATTTTTTTCTATTTTTGAATTATTTCGTACTCTTATTGATATGGATGGTTGAGATTAATCTTGGTTGAGTAATGAAAGTCTTTTATGTCATATATGTGGCTGTTAGTATATTCATTGGAATGTTTGTCCAAGAACTTATTCCCTTCCCTCAAACCCCTATTATGATTCTTCTGTTATTTGTGATGTTGATAGGGGCGATGAAACAGAGAATGCAAAACAATAGGCACTTGAATGTACATACATGTTAAACAAGGTTAATTCAAAAATTACTGCACAAATATTTTAATGCACAGAAGGGTACAAAGAAATCATCGAATTAGAATATAAGCTTGATGTTCTTGAATAAAAAATTACAATCCAAGCTGAAGTAGAAGAGATTGGAGCCCAATATGAAGAAAGTTATGGATAATAAGAAATAGTGAATCAATATTGAATACATGAACGAATTCAACTTCGAAAGGTTGAAGAGTCTATCCATATGATTAAAGAAAGAAATAAGTTCACACAAGAAATCGACCAATTTGGCTCAGATATTCATGACTTAGAGGCTAAGTTCAACAAAAAGATTGAGGAGTCTGAAACTCGATTACCGATTGTTGTGGATTATGACCAACTAGTGGAGCAAAAATAGGAATTTCAACCATTCAACTATACCTTATTCTTTAATATTAAGGTTGAGAAAGAGTACAAAAGTGATAATGTTGTAAATAATGTTGCTTTGAAGTTTAGGCATTTTGAATCTCATGTAAAACACTTTTCTATAAATCTAAACTAATGGATGAATGTACTAATGAGGAACAAAGCTCCTATATTCTAAACTTTTTTAGTTCACGTAGACAAAATGACATTCCTCACTTAAGGGCCAAAAATTGCAAGATGCGATATATATTACTTGATTTCCTTATCTTTATATTACCACCCCTTGAGAGGAGCAAAAAATTTGATGCAAAGTTAGAGGTGAAATTAATAAGTTCACAGTGGAAAGAGAAATGGTAAATTTATTTGTATCCTATCGCGACGTTAAATTAAGCGCTTATTGGGAGGTAACCCAATTTATAGCGTAACTTCTTAGTTTTTATTTTTTTAGCGTCATTTTTTGTGTTGTTTTTACATGTTTAAGAGAATTTTGAGAATCCAATATTTGGAGCTAAGAAACACGTTTGAGCTTAAGTGTGGGATTACGATTCTTGATGAAAATTGAGAGAACATGCTACTAGCTAGACCTAAAGGCGTCAGGAAGTTTTCTTAACACTTGTTTTAAATTTTGTTTGATGCTTTAGACATAGCATCTTTTTATGTGTGGGGTGGAGGAATGAATTCCTGAATTTCTAATTTTTACTGTTTATTGCGTCTTTTTTGTATAATGGGTTCCTCGCATTTTGTTTTCTGTTCTTTTTTCGAGAATAGTCCCTTTGAACCGATTGTCTTTTTTTTAGGAATAAATTATTATTTTTTTAAATATTTTTTTGAGAGAAAAGAAAAGATCCTTTTGAGTGGTGTGATACTTGTTATTTAAGTCTAATTTTTTTTGTGGTACTTTTTTGTGAATGCTTGATAAAAAAAAAGATGTAGACTCTTTGACACCTAAGCTCATGACTGTAACTTTGTATATAACTTATTTTATTTTGTAGTTTCTTATGATCATGTTCTCTTAGAAGCGGAATTGATCCATCTTGATAGATACTTGTGCCATGTGTGGTGAGCTTTTGCTTATTCCATGTTCTGCATCTTAGTCTAGAACTTGTCCAGCATATTATGTATACGAAATAAAAGTGTTGTTTTGTTCATGAGGTGATAATAGGCTTTCTTTGATTTGTATGATAATTTTACCCTTTTCACTAATTAGCTTTTTTGAGTCTGTAGCCTTTTGTTGATAGTCATATTTTTTTCTTGACTATTTTGTTGAATCCCTTGTTGTTGCACCTAAATTCCTTGGACATCATAGTGACTTAATATATAATCAATTCTGAGAAAAAGTGATAGTTGAGATAATCAATGATAGATACAAAGAGCTTAATAATCCTCTTTGAAAGAATATGATGTGAAAAGAAAAAGATGAACAAAAGAAGTTATTTTGATGATGGCCCTGGTCCTTACAAGGATATTGTGCACCTTTAACACATGAAATAACTGCAAAGTTCTTAAGGAAGTGTAAGTCACTATTATATAGTTTTCCTACCCGTCCTTTAGCCTACATTACAACCCGTTAAAGTCCTATTTGATTCTGTTCAAGCATGCTTATATTAGTGGAGATATAAATAATAGGAAAACATGTGATTCTTTGTGCATACATGTGAATTTTCTTTGTGAATGTAAGAGTTGTTCTTGATGTGAAGTCCTTAATTTATATTCAATTTTTGAATTGAGTGTGTAGACCATTTCTTTTTGTGACAACACTTGTTTCATGATAGATAAGTAATTTTATTAGCTTTCTTTTAATTTGATGAGTTTAAAGTCTCTCCTTGAGATTAGGAGGTGAAAGATTTGTTATTTATTTGGATGTCTTGCATAATGATTAAGAATTGTACTTTATGTTTTCAAATTAAATGTGGTTGTTGATGTGAGGTCAAAAATATATATTTTTAATAATTATTTGTCTCACATTTAATATTTTTATTTATCTTTTTTAAATATTAATTTTATGAATTATATTTAACAATATATTTTATTTAAGAAAATAAATTAGTGTTAGATTAAATAAGTTCAGAACTAAAATGAATTAAACAAGAAAATCAAGGAGTCACCTTAACGAATTAAATTCAATATAATAATATAAAATATATACGGTACAAAGATTGCATATTGCAATTTGCTAACTGCGAATCAGCAAATGGAAGTGGTGCCACGTGATAATTTTATGAAGGCAGTAGCCATTTAATTAAAGGCGCAGAATTAAAGCGGTTGGACAGATCACGCGTAAAATCCGGAAATCTTTGAGTTTCTAATTTGATTTAAACTCAATTATTTTACTTAAAATTGCTTATTCTATAAATAGTTCATAGAACTAATTATTTTGGAAGAGATAGAGGTGAAGATCAATAATAGGGTATAAAGTTGTCCATTTTATTCAAAGATTTTTTTTTCGTTCTTTTTGTTTTCTTAGAAATTAGTAGCTAAAATTCTTGTTTTTGTTGGGTTATGGGTCTTTTTCCCTTCCTATGTGGATAAATAAAAGCCCAATTTGGACCAACCCACTTTTGCCCATAAGCCCAATCTTATGAGGCAAATATAAACCCATTTAGGGTCTTATTTTCAGAAACAAGAGAGAGTTTTTCAGCAGCCAAAAAGAGAAGAAAAGAGAGAAATTCGCAGTCCAAAATTCAGCCTTCATAGCCATTTTCAAATTGTGATTCCCGCTTCGTTTCTTGTCCGATTGAGCTGATTTTTGGACAGAATATTGTCTTCATCTCAATCTTTGATTAGGAACTGACAGAGTTGGATTTGGTGGCCTGCAGCTTCAGTTTTGCTGTCGTGAACAGTAGCTGCGAAATTGGTGATTTTGTTCCTTTAATTCTCTAGATTTGGTTCAATCTTATTTTGTTGTTGCTCATTGTTTGGCACTTGTTTTGTGGCCAATTTTGGAGAACAATATTGTAACTCTTGGTGATTATAGTGGAGCTTTTGGTCCCGTGGTTTTTTACTCTTCACATCGAAGGGTTTTCCACGTAAATCTTGGTGTCTTGTGTGATAGATTTATCATTGTCTTGTTATATTTGTTTGGTTGAAATACTTGCTGCCTTACTATCATATTGCTTATAGTTGTTTGTCTTCTCTTGGTTCAAATCGAAAAGGGAAAGTATAGACTTGGGTATTCTTCCGCTGTTATCCTGTCAGGCATTCTTGGTAGTGCCTTGTCTTTCCCAACAAAGTGGTATCAGAGCATTGGTTATTGTTGATTGTCGTTTTGAATGATGGAGGCAAATATGAGCAAAATGGTGTGTTTAAATGGTAGTAACTATCATATTTGGAAAGGCAAGATGAAAGATCTTCTATTTGTCAAGAAGATGCATTTACCTGTGTTTGCTTCTAAAAAGCCCCAGTCTTTGAATGATGAAGAATGGGAATTTGAGCATCTGCAGGTTTGTGGCTATATTAGACAATGGGTTGAAGATAATGTTAGAAATCATATTGTGAATGAGACACATGCCAAAAGTTTGTGGGACAAGCTCGAGACACTTTATGCTTCGAAGACTGGCAACAACAAGTTGTTCCTATTGAAACAATTAATGAATATCAGGTATAAAGAGGGCACTCCTATTTCTGATCATATTAATGATTTTCAGGGTGTTCTTGACCAGCTGTCCGGAATGGGTGTAAAGTTTGATGATGAGATACAGGGACTTTGGCTTCTTAATACTCTGCCAGACTCTTGGGAAACTCTTCGAGTTTCTTTGACTAATTCTGCTCCCAGTGGTGTTGTAACCATGGAATATACTAAGAGTGGTGTCTTGAATGAGGAAATGAGAAGAAGATCTCAAGCCTCATCTTCTTTAGCTTCACACTCCGATGTTTTGGTTACTGAAGATAGGGGGAGAAACAAGTCCAGAGGTCAGAATGATAGAGGTAAAAGTAGAAGCAAGTCAAAGTCTAAATACAAGAATATTACATGTGACTATTGCCACAAGAATGGGCATATCATGAAATATTGTTACAAGCACAAGAGAGATATGAGACAACAAAAGAGAGAAGGCGATAATGAAAATCGTGTTGCTGTTGTTGCTAATAATGATCTTCTTGTTTCTTGTGATGAAAATGCCATTAATCTTGTTCGTGATGAGTCTAGCTGGTTTGTGGATTCTGGTGCTACTTCTCATGTCACGCCAAAGAAGGAATTATTTTCTTCTTATACTCCAGGTAATTTTGGAACGTTGAAAATGTGCAATAATCATGAAGTTGAAGTTATTGGCATTGGGACAGTTTGTTTGGAAAGTAACAATGGTTCCAAACTAGTTCTCAATAATGTCAAGCATGCTCCAGATGTTCGCTTGAATTTGATTTCTGTGGGATACCTTGATGATGAGGGTTATGTTAATACACTTGGTGTTGGCCAGTGGAAGCTTACTAGAGGTTTGATGGTTGTGGCCCGTGGTGACAAGTTGTCTAACTTGTATGTATTTCAGGGCTCCATATCCAGAGACTCAGTAAATTTGGTGGAGAATGATACTTCATCAGAGTTATGGCATAGAAGGCTGAGTCATATGAGCGAGAAGGGGATTGATAGTTTGGCTAAGAAAAATTTGCTTTCTGGAGTGAAACAAGCAAAGTTGAAGAAATGTGTTCATTGCTTAGCCGGTAAACAGAAAAGAGTTTCTTTTCAGAGTCATCCGCCTTCAAGAAAGCTTGATTTGCTGGAGTTGGTACATTCTGATTTGTGTGGTCCTTTTAAGGTAAGATCTCATGGTGGTGCACTTTACTTTGTGACTTTTATTGATGATCATTCTCGCAAACTCTGGGTATTTCCTTTGAAGTCCAAGGATCAAGTACTTGATGTGTTCAAGAGTTTTCAGGCCTTGGTTGAAAGACAAACAGGGAAGACATTGAAATGCATCCGCTCAGATAATGGTGGTGAGTATATTGGTCCTTTTGATAGATACTGCAGAGAGCAGGGTATTAGGCATCAGAAAACTCCTCCAAAGACCCCTCAGTTAAATGGCTTAGCAGAGAGGATGAACAGAACTCTAGTTGAGAGGGTTAGATGTATGCTTTCAGATGCTAAGCTGTCAGATTCCTTTTGGGCAGAAGCACTTAATACTGCTGCTTATGTTATCAATTTATCTCCTGCTGTTGCTTTAGATGGTGATGTCCCTGACAGAGTTTGGACTGGTAAGAATGTTTCTTATGATCATCTTAGAGTCTTTGGGTGTAAAGCCTTTGTACATGTTCCTAAGGATGAAAGGTCAAAGTTGGATGTTAAAACTAGGCAGTGTATCTTCATTGGTTATGGTCAAGATGAATTTGGCTATCGTTTCTATGATCCTGTTGAGAAGAAACTTGTTAGAAGCCGTGATGTTGTGTTCTTTGAAGACCAAACAATTGAAGATTTTGACAAAGCTGACAAGGCTGATTTTCAGAGTAGTGAGAGCTTAGTTGATGTTGATCCAGTTCCTTTGACTATTGCACCGGAAGAAAATCTTCATAATGATGAAAATCAAGTTGATAATGAAGATGGTGATCATGTTCAGAATGACCGGCATGATGTTGATGATGCTCCAGTGCAAGATGATGTGGTTGTCCAACAACCAATTATAGATGCTCCAGAGAGTTCTCTCAGACGATCTAGTAGAGAGAGAATTCCTTCATCTCGTTATTCTCCCAATGAGTATGTACTCTTGACTGACGGGGGAGAACCTGAGAGTCTTGATGAGGCCATGGAAAGTGAAGAAAAAGAAAGGTGGTTTGATGCTATGGAAGATGAGATTAAATCCTTGCATGATAATCATACCTTTGATTTGGTTAAGTTACCTAAAGACAGAAAAGCTTTGAAAAACAGGTGGGTTTTTCGGGTGAAATATGAAGATGGTAATCCAGTTCCACGGTACAAAGCTAGATTAGTTGTCAAGGGATTTAATCAGAAAAGGGGAGTTGATTTTGATGAGATATTCTCTCCAGTTGTGAAGATGTCATCCATTCGTGTGGTGCTAGGCTTGGCTGCAAGTCTAGATTTAGAGGTTGAGCAAATGGATGTTAAAACTGCTTTCCTCCATGGTGCTTAGATGAAGAAATTTATATGGAGCAACCGGAAGGTTTTGAAGTCAAGGGTAAAGAGAATTATGTTTGCAAATTGAAGAAGAGCTTGTATGGTTTGAAACAAGCTCCCAGGCAGTGGTACAGGAAGTTTGGTTCTTTTATGAGTCAGCAGGGCTTCAAGAAGACTTCTTCAGACCATTGTGTTTTTGTGCAAAAGTTCTCTGATGGTGACTTTATTATTGTGTTGCTTTATGTTGATGACATGCTTGTTGTTGGTCATAATACTTGCAGGATTCAGAAGTTGAAGCAAGAGTTGAGTAAGTCTTTTGCTATGAAAGACTTAGGACCAGCAAGGCAGATTCTTGGCATGCAGATTGTCCGTGATAGAAAGGCCAAGAAATTGGTATTATCACAAGAGAAGTACATTCAGAAAGTACTTCGCAGATTCAGCATGGACAAAGCTAAGGTTGTCAGTACACCTTTAGCTATGCACTTCAAATTGAGCACGAAACAATGTCCTTCTAGTGATGATGAGAAGGAAGATATGAAGAAAGTTCCTTATGCTTCAGCTGTTGGTAGTTTGATGTATGCGATGGTTTGTACAAGACCGGATATTGCTCACGCTGTTGGAGTTGTTAGCCGTTTTCTTTCTAATCCGGGAAGAGAACATTGGAATGCTGTGAAGTGGGTTATGAGATATCTTTGTGGCACTTCTAGTCTGAGTTTGTGTTTTGGTACAGGGAAGCCTATTCTTTGTGGTTATACTGATTCAGACATGGCTGGTGATGTTGATACTCGCAAGTCTACTTCAGGGTACTTGGTTACTTTTGCAGGGGGAGCTGTGTCTTGGCAATCTAGGTTGCAAAAATGTGTTGCTCTATCTACTACAGAAGCTGAGCTTATTGCTGTCGTTGAAGCTTGTAAAGAATTGCTTTGGATGAAGAGATTCTTGGGGGAACTTGGTTGTGCTCAAGAGAGGTATGTGCTTTATTGTGACAGTCAAAGTGCTATACATCTTGGCAAGAATTCTACGTTCCATGGTCGGTCTAAACACATTGATGTGAGATACCATTGGATTCGAGATGTGTTGGATTCTAAGTTGCTTGAGCTTGAAAAGATTCATACAAATGACAATGGTTCCGATATGATGACTAAAGCTTTGCCAAGAGGGAAGTTTGAAGATTGTTGCATGGTCGCCGGGATGGCGGTCTCCTCCACATAGTCGTGAGGGGGAGAATTGTTGGGTTATGGGTCTTTTTCCCTTCCTATGTGGATAAATAAAAGCCCAATTTGGACCAACCCACTTTTGCCCATAAGCCCAATCTTATGAGGCAAATATAAACCCATTTAGGGTCTTATTTTCAGAAACAAGAGAGAGTTTTTCAGCAGCCAAAAAGAGAAGAAAAGAGAGAAATTCGCAGTCCAAAATTCAGCCTTCATAGCCATTTTCAAATTGCGATTCCCGCTTCGTTTCTTGTCCGATTGAGCTGATTTTTGGACAGCATATTGTCTTCATCTCAATCTTTGATTAGGAACTGACAGAGTTGGATTTGGTGGCCTGCAGCTTCAGTTTTGCTGTCGTGAACAGTAGCTGCGAAATTGGTGATTTTGTTCCTTTAATTCTCTAGATTTGGTTCAATCTTATTTTGTTGTTGCTCATTGTTTGGCACTTGTTTTGTGGCCAATTTTGGAGAACAATATTGTAACTCTTGGTGATTATAGTGGAGCTTTTGGTCCCGTGGTTTTTTACTCTTCACATCGAAGGGTTTTCCACGTAAATCTTGGTGTCTTGTGTGATAGATTTATCATTGTCTTGTTATATTTGTTTGGTTGAAATACTTGCTGCCTTACTATCATATTGCTTATAGTTGTTTGTCTTCTCTTGGTTCAAATCGAAAAGGGAAAGTATAGACTTGGGTATTCTTCCGCTGTTATCCTGTCAGGCATTCTTGGTAGTGCCTTGTCTTTCCCAACAGTTTTGGGGTTGTAGTTACGAATAAATTGTTAATTATTAAAGGCTTCTTCAATTAATTTTTGGTTATTATTCTAAGTTATTTCTATATTTTTGTTTTAGTATTTTATGCTTGATTGTCATATCTGCAATAAGATATTTGTCATTTCACACCAACAACATGTAACAGGTAAATTTGTCCAACAAAACTAAGACAAATGAGAAGATTCTGCCGTTCTGTTTTCATTGAGATTTAAACTTGAGACTTTGGTTGTCAACTACTTCATTGACCACTAGGACATATCTTTCGGTGAACTAAATTATTGTTGTTAGTTCAATTTTCATGCAATCAACGTTTAAATCCTTAAAATCATTTTCTCATGTATGTATACATAATATATGTTGATGCTCAATTTCTTAGCTTACATCTATAATATTAGTCTTGACAGTTAAAACTATTTAAACTAATTTAAATTTTTTAACTATAACCTAATCATTTTATTGTTTTATCTCGATAGAATTATATAATGATAAATGTTTAGTTAGAGAGATTCCAAATTTAGAATTGATCATTTTGAAGTGTGAAATTAAAATAGAAAAGAATCTCAAATTGAGAAATAAAGTTATAGAAAATATTTCAAAGAACAATTCAAGTATTTCCAAGAAACTGACCTCTATTTGGGTGTCACTTGGACCTCTTTGAGGTTGAACTTTTTAAACACAAATAAAGAAAAAAACTAATTTAGTCAAGCACAAAATTTAACTTTCAAAATTAAGTTTGAGTTTTGTAGGTGAGGTTAAGTCAACTATGGTCAATTATTTTTCCAAAAAGTAGTATTATTTAATTCAATCAAGTCCAATCAAGAAAATGGTCAAATTATAATTAAAATGTGAGTCAATATTAATAGTACTGACTATATGGTATGAAATTAAGTCGTCAGCATATTAATGTGTATAGAGACAAGAGAAGGTATTTGAATGTTGACCAGACCAAAGTTGACTAAATATTAATGATATATTTACCTATTTTACGATAATGATTTTTTTGTCAAGATTATTAATTATTTTTTGTAGGTTCTTAAGATTGGTAGATTTTGTTTATTTTGACTTTTAATCAAATCTAAAATAAATCAATATATATTTATAGAGAGAGAAATTTATTTATAATATTTTCAAAAAATTTCTTGTAAAAACACCCCACACCAACTAAAAAAGCCCTTCTTTTGTTTCATATTTTTTCATCCCTCAGTTGCATTCTATATTTTTCTATACAGGTCCTCCTTTACAGACTATATTTAAACTTTCTTTTCTATCGTCCAAAAATATTTTTTAAGATTTGTGAACCAAAATTTAGAATGCAATAGGGAGAATCAATTAACCAGCACCTACAACTCTCTTGACGATACTATTTGAGGGATCATATGTGAGTTCCCTTGAGCTTTTCACATATACATAGTAATTTGCACTCATGTCTCAGTTTTCCTTTTTTTCTTGTATAAATATGTATGTTTGTTATTTTCTGTACGCACTCTAGTTCGAGATTCTCACAGGGTCATCTCGATCATAAAATCACTAAAGTAATTTTTTATGCCTCAATCTTTTAGGCCCACACTATATGTATATATTCATTTTTTTTAAAATTGAAAATTTACATTTTTTACATGCTTACTTCATAAGATTCACTGTCATGTCCGGAGCCTATATTTTGGACGTGACCGACCCTAACAACCATCGCTGGCCTTGAGCGAACCCTTGGTCTGACATACTTTACTCAGCGGAAGACTTAACTTAACTCAATCATAAAGCTGGGAACATTCTCATGAGAAATATATTAATTTATTATCTTGGCCAAAATGACACTAAGTCTCAAAGTTAAAACATCTGACATGTAAGATAAAAAGAGATCGAAAATGGAACTGGCTGACTATCTATCTGTCTATGAAGCCTCCCCTAGTACTAAGTGAATGTTGAGACAAACTCCACAACATATTATGAAAGAATTACCGAAAGCAATAAAAGAGTCCTCCGAAGTGTAAGAAGACTCACCATTAACTCTGGATGCTCAAATTAGATCAACGTAGCGCTGCGTGCTGATCCTAGATACCTGTATTTGCATCATAAAACGATCTAGGTCATCTACATCAGTACATTGAATGCACGGGTATGCGAGTTGGAATGCTAAAACCACACTTAGGCTTGAAAGGAGGGTTGACACCCAATTTTGACCAACCTATAATCATTTTCTTGATTTTTATTCGATTAAATATGCGTTATAGTACTTGTTCCTTGTAAAGTTTTATATTTAGGTTTACCCAATTAACTACATACTTTAGTATGCATAGTTTAAAATATTTATTATTAACCCCTCCATAAATATGTGGATTTGTTAATTTAGTTTGAATGAATATCTTCCACTTTTACTTACCGTAAATATTGGTAGTTTAGTTTTTATAATAATATAGTTATTGATTTAATAATTTTTCTTTTACATGGTAATTGGATAGTTACCCATTTACATTTCTTTTGTAGAATATTATAATATTTTAAATTTTAAATTTTAGTTAAAACTTTTCATACTCATAGAATCCTCCTACAAATCATAAAATTTTCTCTTTATGGGAAGAATATAATTTCCTCACCCAAAATACTTTCTTGAGATCAAACTTTTCTTTTTTTAGTTCCCTTCTTCAACGTCTTTTTTTTTTCTCCATAAAAGCTAGACTAGTATCAACCGAGAAGAGGATGGAGATAGATCATCATACTTAGGAAGAAAACATCGAACATTCTTTTAACATACCATCGCCACCAAAGCTATGAAAAAAAACCTAAAATCCCATCATGAAAAGATCATAATCAGCAGCTTTCAACACTACGAGTTTTCTTCTCCAAATCGAATCAAAGGTCCATTTAGGTCGAGATTTGGTTACATGTGGATGTCTCCGCAAGAGTCAATTCCGGGTGGTGATCAAATTGGTGAAGGCGTCACTGCTCACTTGCTCGCAAGTTCGAAAAGATTCATTCACTATTCTTGGTCCATCCAAAGGGAGAAAGTTTTGTGTTCTTAGCACATACCAAGGTTGTATCTTTCTTCTCTTTTTCGTGTTTTAGATAGATGTATGGCTGCCCGTAAAATTTCCATTATTGAAAAGCTACCCCTCTTCTCCTACCTAGTTGTTTTGTACTCTTTTTTTTTGTATTCGTATATTGTATGGTCTATGTTTTGTATGATAGACACTTCATTTCAAACTTTTCTCATAGTCTAGATTAAATATCGTCATCTTTGCTTGTTTATATATCTAATAAATACTTACAATTGGAGGGCATGATTATAGTTTTATGTTCATTTCTGAATGTTCAATGTATAAGGTATTGGTTTAAGTTGGGTTACATGCCAGTTTCATGGTCGATAAAGAATGGCTAGAGGAGAAATTAAAAAAAAAAACTAAGTCATGGACCTCTTGTTCCTATTGATCTTGTGAAGTTACTTTTACTATAATAATTGTGGTTAATTGCTTGGTTGAGAAGTTCATGAAGTGAGTATGTATTTTAAATATGTGCTATCTTTTAACACCTCTATAGTAGTCAATGTCTTTTATTGGAATATCTGTTGAAGACATCACTGGGAGAATGAGTATTGAATAAAATTTGAAGTTTATATGGAACTGTTGATATAAAGTTTGCACTTGGTTACCTTACTTAATTATTATTATTTTATGAAGATGTTTGTTTTTGGTAGTTGACTTTCTTTATTGTCTTACTTGATTTAGATATAGCCTCGTTTTTTCTAATTATGCTCAATTATCTGCTTGTTAGTATTTTGTTTGATTTAGGTTGTAACTTGTTAAAATTGTTTTGTCAACAAATCGTGACTTTTTTAAAAAAAATAAAAAAAATTAAAGTTTCAGCCAATAAGTTATTTGCCCTTTTGATTCAATAATGTTAAGATAATCATGATTTTTTTATTTTTTTCATCATCCTATTTATTCAAGCATGTAATATTTCTTGGATTTAAATTATTTAGATACATTTAAATTTTTAGATATAGAGTTCGTTGATGTTGAATTAGTTGGGAACGGATATGATTATAAATTAGCTAGTGATTAACCTAGTATTTTAATGTGTTAGCAATTTCAAGTGTTATTAAGGCTTTATCCCTAATTTTAAGGTAGCACGAGTTGTAAATGTGTTTTTTCTTTCTTTCTTTTGTGTTTAGTTTAATTATATTAACATACTTTATTTAATATAACAGACATACCTTCACCCTTTTTTTTAATATATATATATATATATATATATATATATATATATATATATATATATATATATATATTACATGTCCATAACAATGATGAATAACGTTGTTTGGAGTTCAATCACAACTAGCGGAGGGTCAATGCGTGAAGCTGAACTCAAGTGAAGTCTCCGCCTCAAGTGCATAAGGTACGCCTTGAGAGATGATGAAACAAGACAAGTCCTAGTTGACTTCTCGTATGAAGCACATTATCAATTTATAAGGATAAAACTAACTGTTACTCCTTTCTTATTCTCATTTTTATATGACACCATTTTAAAAATCTCAAAGACTCGACAACTTTTTATAATTTTGTTAAAATATCAACAAAGTTTCACTAAAAAATTAAGTATCTATCTATCTATCTATCTATCTATCTATCTATCTATCTATATATAGATATATATATATATATATATATATATATATATAATATATATATATATATATATATATATATATATATATATATATATATATATATATATATATATATATATATATATCAAAATATTTTATGCAGTACCCTTGAATGATCTCTATAAGAACTCTTTTCGTCTTGTCTTAAGTCGTTTAAGAAGATTGATCATAAAAAATAGAATAGAGGGAGTAACATCGCATTGGGCCAATTTTTAGCCTTGTCCTATCTGATCCCGACTCACACCCTTTCAACTTTAACTTTATGTATTATTACTTTATTTAAACTTCTATATTGCACAACACATTTTAAGCATCTAGCTTGGAAGCAACAAGGTTAGTTTCTCAATTCATTATCTTCTAATTTTCAACTCTGTTTCTCTTTTTATTTATATGTTACATTAAGTGTAACGACCTGTTTAGTCGTTTTGAGCAGCAGATTTTATTTCTGGAAAATTGGCTGAGGCAACGGACCCCACGACGGACCGTCACAGGCACGACGGACCGTCGCAGTGTCTCGTTTCAATATACTTAGGAATTCTGAAATTGGGTACTGAAAATCGACTCTTTGAACTTCGTAACGAACCTGCAGGACGGATCGTCACAGGTGTGACGGACCGTCACAGTCCACTTGAGTCTGAGAGGCTGCCACGACCTGCGTGACGGACCGTCGCGGGCATGACAGCCCGTCACAGGTTGCGCAAATCCCAGGCAGAATCGGATTTCTTTACACGTTTTAAGGGACGTTTTGGACTATTCTTTCCTTAATTATAGATTTCGTGGGTTTACATTAATAACTCAAATACTTGGGGGATAAAAGGGGTAACTTTGAGTTAATTAGTGGGGTATTATTGTCATTCTTTTATTCTTAATTATATGCTAAATAGGGTAAAAGAAAGAGGGTTTTGAATAAAGAAAACAGAAAGAACAGAGAGAGAGAGAGAGGATTGAATCGAACGAGGCTGAGGAGAAAACAAGCTTTGGAAATTCTTGCTTGATTACTAGTCTTCGGTGGAGGTAGGTTATGGTTTTCACACTATTCGTAGTAAACTCTTAATAGCGAATGATATGTGTTAGTAATATTGTAAACCCTTCTATATGCTTAATTGTATGCTTGCATGAATATGAATATGGAATTGTGAATAATTAAGCATGATGAAGCTATTGAATCCCAAATCTTGAAAAGAAACCCTAATCTACTTTGTTAATGATGATGCCTTGGTATAAAAGAAGGCTTGATGAACGAAAGTGGTGAGATTAGGGGATCGGGTGCCACGTTCCGGTACCAGGATAGAATGAGGATCGGAGTGTCACGTTCCGACACCAGGATAGTATATGGATCGGGTGCCACGTTCCGGTACCAGGATAGAATGAGGATCGGAGTGTCACGTTCCGACACCAGGATAGTATATGGATCGGGTGCCACGTTCCGGTACCAGGATAGAATGAGGATCGGAGTGTCACATTCCGACACCAGGATAGTATATGGATCGGGTGCCACGTTCCGGTACCAGGATAGAATGAGGATCGGAGTGTCACGTTCCGACACCAGGATAGTATATGGATCGGGTGCCACGTTCCGGTACCAGGATAGTATATGAGGATCGGAGTGTCACGTTCCGACACCAGGATAGTAGATGGAGCGGAGTGTCACGTACCGACACAAGAGGAAGAAAGATAATGAATCCTGAAAGACGATAATTTACTCAGCATAATGAACTTAATCCCCAAATGAGTATGGTATTGAGGCTTGAGTCCTCATGGATGAACTTGGTGGTACTTATTGATGAGTTAATACTTGTTGTTGCTACATGTTGAGTATTGTAGTTGATTTACATTATTATTGATATATACTGTTCCCTATTTTGAGTTGGCCGATGATATCTACTCAGTACTTGTGGTTGTACTAACCCCCCCTACTTTTATGTTTTCTTCTTGTTATTTGTGGAATGCAGCGAACGTTCCGTCAACTTCAACTCAACAGTAGATCTAGCCAGACTTCACTACTTTCGGAAATTCAGGGTGAGCTAATGCGTCTAGCTTGGACTGGATCTTCTTCTTCAAGTCTTGATGCCTTGACTTCCGGCATGGACTAGCTTTCTATTATTTTGTTTTCTTAGATATTCTTAGTTTAGTAATTGAGGATAGATGTTCTTGTGATGATGACTTCCAGATTTTGGGGATAATAATAATAGTTTTGAATTGTTTTTATTAATGAGTTTAAGTCTTCCGCATTATTTTCTGTTGATATATTTGAAATGTTAAGGTGTAGATGGGTTGGTTCGCTCACATAGGAGGGTAAATGTGGGTGCCAGTCGCGTCCCCGATTTGGGTCGTGACAAACTTGGTATCAGAGCATTAGGTTCATTGGTCTCGTCACACAAGAACGAGTCTAGTAGAGTCTTAAGGAACGGTAGGGGGACGCCTTTACTTTTCCTTGAGAGGCTATAAGACTTTAGGAAAATTCCATTCTTTCATTCTTTCTTTCGTGCTACTACTTGAGTCCAATTGGTATCTAAGTGATACAAATTGGTATCTGACCATCTTCACTCTATTTCGCAGATAGTTAGAACTAGAGCAACGACCGCACCAGCAGCAACAACGGCAAGACAAGAAACATCTGAGCCAGCCACTGGGGCTGTGGCTCGAGGAAGAACAGTGGCAAGAGGCCGTGGTAGAGGCCGTGGGAGGACGTCCTCTAGAGGAAGAGGACGAGCACCTAGTCCATCTGATGCTAGGGCGGTGACTCCTCCACCGACTAAGGAGGTAGTAAGAGAGGGTGAGGAAGGGGAAACTGAACAAGAGCAGAATGAGGAATTGCCACCCCAACCTACCCCAGAGATGATCAATCAGGTTCTTGCTTATCTTAGCGGGTTATCTGATCACGGTCAGGCACCTCCAGTGGTTTCTGCACCAACACCTCCGGTTTCAGAGGTACGACATGCGGCTACTATGGCTCCCCGCATGGATGCCTCATTGGAGATAGGCACATTTCCACGTCTGACTACTGGACCGATAATGACAAACGATCAGCACGAACTTTTCAGTAAGTTCTTGAAATTGAAACCTCCAGTCTTCAAGGGTGCAGAATCTGAAGATGCTTATGATTTTCTGGTTGATTGTCATGAGCTACTACACAAGATGGGGATAGTAGAACGGTTTGGCGTTGAGTTCGTAAGCTATCAGTTTCAAGGGAACGCCAAAATGTGGTGGCGATCACATGTCGAGTGTCAACCGACAGAGGCCACACCTATGACTTGGGCATCCTTCTCTACCCTGTTTATGGAGAAGTATATCCCAAGGACTTTGAGAGATAGAAAAAGGGATGAGTTCTTGAGTCTCGAGCAAGGTAGGATGACGGTTAACGCATATGAGGCTAAGTTTCGTGCTTTATCAAGGTATGCCACCCAACTTTGTTTCAGTCCACAAGAGCGGATTCGCCGTTTTGTGAAGGGGTTTGAGGTCAGAATTGCGGATTTCAGCCTTACAGGTAGCGGCTACGGCAACATCCTTCCAAGAGGTGGTAGACTTTGTGATAGAAGTGGAAGGAGTGAAGCCAGATGACTTCACCACAACATCGACATCAAAGAGGTTTCGAAAGGGAGGTGAGTTCAACGGTTCGTATACTAGAGGACAGAGTTCTGGAGGCTACTCAGTTCGACCAATTCAGTCTTCACTACAGACTGTAGTTGGGGGTCCACCTCAGACCGGTCAACATTTCTCTGAGGGGCCGATGCGTGAACCCAGAGAATGTTATGGATGTGGGGAGATTGGACACATTAAGAGGTATTGTCCAAACCAGAGTTACAGAACCCCACTAGCTAGAGGTAGGGGTGGTCATGGTAAAGGCCGCTTTTCTGGAGGACGTGGTGGTCGAGGTAATGGTGGTCACCACAACGGCAGAGGTGATGGGCAAACTGGAGCCACTACGGCACAACATGGTAGAGGCAATGGACAGACGGGTGATAGGGCCCATTGTTACGCTTTCCCTGGGAGATCTGAAGCGGAGGCGTCTGATGCTGTCATCACAGGTAATCTTTTGGTTTGTGATTGCATGGCATCTGTATAATTTGACCCTGGCTCCACGTTTTCATATGTATCTTCATCATTTGCTAATGGTCTAAATTTGCATTGTGAATTACTTGACATGCCTATTCGTGTTTCTACTCCGGTGGGAGAGTCTGTGGTAGTTGAAAAGGTATATAGGTCTTGTTTGGTGAATTTTGTGGGGAGCAACACTTATGTAGACTTGGTTATTTTAGAAATGGGTGACTTCGATGTAATTCTGGGTATGACTTGGCTTTCTCCGAATTTTGCGATCTTGGATTGTAATGCTAAGACGGTAACGTTAGCCAAACCTGGGGCAGATCCGTTAGTATGGGAGGGCGACTACACTTCCAATCCGGTTCGTATCGTGTCCTTTCTTCGTGCTCAGAAGATGGTTCGTAAGGCTTGTTTAGCTTTCTTGGCACACCTTAGGGATGACACTGCCCAAGTACCTTCGATTGAGTCGGTTTCGATAGTCCGCGAGTTTTTGGATGTGTTCCCTGCAGATCTTCCTGGTATGCCACCGGATAGGGATATCGACTTTTGCATTGATTTGGAACCGGGCACTCGCCCCATTTCTATACCCCCTTATAGAATGGCTCCCGCGGAGTTAAGAGAGTTAAAGGCACAACTTCAAGAGTTGTTGAGCAAAGGCTTCATTAGACCAAGTGCATCTCCTTGGGGTGCTCCGGTTTTTTTTGTGAAGAAGAAGGATGGGAGTTTTCGGATGTGCATAGACTATAGACAACTGAACAAGGTAACTATCAAGAACAAGTATCCTCTTCCTCGCATTGATGACTTGTTCGATCAGTTACAAGGTGTTTCTTTGTATTCTCTAAAATTGACTTGAGATCCGATTATCACCAATTGAAAATACGATCAACGGATGTGCCAAAGACTGTTTTTCGAACTAGGTATGGGCATTATGAATTTGTGGTAATGTCTTTTGGTCTTACGAATGCCCCTGCTGCTTTCATGAGCTTGATGAATGGGATTTTTAAGCCATATCTGGATCTCTTTGTGATCGTGTTTATTGATGATATTCTGATTTACTCTAAAAACAAGAAGGAACATGAGGAGCATTTGAGAATGGTATTGGAAAGGTTGAGGGAGAAAAAGCTTTATGCCAAGTTCTCTAAGTGTGAGTTTTGGCTAGATTCAGTGTCCTTCTTGGGACACGTGGTTTCTAAGGATGGAGTGATGGTGGATCCATCTAAGATTGAGACGGTGAAAAACTGGGTAAGGCCTACTAATGTGTCAGAAATAAGGAGTTTCGTGGGGTTAGCTAGCTACTACCGCCGATTTGTCAAGGGGTTCTCTTCCATTGCTTCCCAATTAACGAACTTGACTAAGCAGAATGTTCCATTTGTGTGGTCGGATGAGTGTGAGGAAAGCTTTCAGAAACTCAAGACCTTGTTGACTACAGCACCAATTCTTACTTTGCCAGTAGAGGGCAAGAACTTCATCGTTTATTGTGATGCATCCTATTCGGGTTTGGGTGCAGTGCTAATGCAAGAGAAGAATGTGATTGCTTATGCTTCGAGGCAATTAAAAGTGCATGAACGTAACTATCCAACTCATGACTTGGAATTGGCCGCGGTAGTGTTTGCATTAAAGCAATGGAGGCACTATTTGTATGGGGTTAAGTGTGAAGTCTATACGGATCATCGTAGTCTACAGTATGTCTTTACTCAGAAAGATTTGAACTTGAGACAAAGGAGATGGATGGAACTACTGAAGGACTACGACATCACTATTTTGTATCATCCGGGGAAGGCGAATGTTGTGGCGGATGCTCTAAGTAGAAAGGCGGGAAGCATGGGAAGTCTAGCTCATTTTCAAGCTTCTAGACGCCCATTGGCTAGAGAAGTGCCGATTTTGGCTAATGACCTTATGAGGTTAGAAGTAAATGAGAAGGGAGGATTGTTAGCTTGTGTGGAGGCAAGATCCTCCTTCCTTGACAAGATTAAGGGGAAGCAGTTTGATGATGAGAAGTTGATCCGGATTCGAGATAAAGTGTCGCAAGGAGAGGCTAAAGAAGCGACAATCGATGAGGAAGGTGTTTTGAGAATCAAGGGGAGGGTATGTGTACCCCGAGTTGATGATTTGATCAACACCATTCTGACAGAGGCTCATAGTTCAAGGTATTCTATACATCCGGGTGCAACCAAGATGTATCGCGACCTAAAGCAACACTTTTGGTGGAGTAGAATGAAGCGTGATATTGTTGACTTTATCGCCAAATGTCCAAACTGTCAACAAGTAAAGTATGAACACCAAAGGCCCGGAGGAACGCTTCAGAGAATGCCCATTCCTGAATGGAAGTGGGAGAGAATCGCAATGGACTTTGTGGTTGGCCTTCCAAAGACAATGGGTAAGTATGACTCCATTTGGGTGATTGTTGATAGGTTAACTAAGTCTGCTCATTTCATCCCGGTCAAGGTGACTTACAATGCAGAGAAGTTAGCAAAAATCTACATCTCAGAAATCGTTCGACTGCATGGAGTTCCACTCTCCATTATATCAGATAGAGGTACGCAGTTTACTTCTAAGTTTTGGAAAACATTGCATGCTGAATTGGGTACTAGGTTGGATCTTAGCACTGCATTTCACCCTCAGACCGATGGTCAGTCTGAGAGAACGATTCAAGTGTTGGAGGATATGCTTCGTGCATGTGTGATAGAATTTGGTGGTCACTGGGATAACTTCTTAACCTTAGCCGAATTTTCATACAATAATAGCTATCACTCCAGCATTGACATGGCTCCATTTGAAGCATTGTATGGGAGGAGATGTAGATCTCCCATTGGTTGGTTTGATGCTTTTGAAGTTAGACCTTGGGGTACTGATTTCTTGAGGGATTTGTTAGATAAGGTGAAGGGCATTCAAGAAAAGCTTCTAGCGGCGCAAAGTAGACAAAAGGAGTATGCAGACCGAAAGGTTAGAGACTTGGAGTTCATGGAGGGTGAACAAGTCTTGTTGAAGGTTTCACCCATGAAAGGGGTGATGCGGTTTGGCAAAAGAGGTAAGCTAAGTCCAAGGTATATTGGACCATTTGAGGTACTAAAGCGAGTAGGGGAGGTGGCTTATGAATTAGCCTTACCTCCAGGGCTGTCCGGAGTGCATCCGGTATTTCATGTGTCCATGTTGAAAAGATACCATGGGGATGGAAACTATATCATCCGTTGGGATTCAGTTTTGCTTGATGAGAATTTGACTTATGAGGAGGAACCCGTTGCTATTTTAGATAGAGAGGTTCGCAAGTTGAGGTCGAGAGAGATTGCATCCATCAAAGTTCAATGGAAGAATCGACCGGTTGAAGAGGCTACTTGGGAGAAGGAGGCAGATATGCAAGAAAAATACCCACATCTGTTTACAGATCCAGGTACTCCTTTTCGCCATTGTTTTTCTTCTTTTGATCGTTCGGGGACGAACAATGGGTAAATTGCTATCTATTGTAACGACCTGTTTAGTCGTTTTGAGCAGCAGATTTTATTTCTGGAAAATTGGCTGAGGCAACGGACCCCACGACGGACCGTCACACGCACGACGGACCGTCGCAGGGTCTCGTTTCAATATACTTAGGAATTCTGAAATTGGGTACTGAAAATTGACTCTCTGAACTTCGTAACGAACCTGCAGGACGGACCGTCACAGGTGTGACGGACCGTCACAGTCCACTTGAGTCTGAGAGGCTGCGACGACCTGCGTGACGGACCGTCGCGGGCATGACGTCCCGTCACAGGTTGCGCAAATCCCAGGTAAAATCGGATTTCTTTACACGTTTTAAGGGACGTTTTGGACTATTCTTTCCTTAATTATAGATTTCGTGGGTTTACATTAATAACTCAAATACTTGGGGGATAAAAGGGGTAACTTTGAGTTAATTAGTGGGGTATTATTGTCATTCTTTTATTCTTAATTATATGCTAATTAGGGTAAAAGAAAGAGGGTTTTGAATAAAGAAAACAGAAAGAACAGAGAGAGAGAGAGAGAGGATTGAATCGAACGAGGCTGAGGAGAAAACAAGCTTTGGAAATTCTTGCTTGATCACTAGTCTTCGGTGGAGGTAGGTTATGGTTTTCACACTATTCGTAGTAAACTCTTAATAGCGAATGATATGTGTTAGTAATATTGTAAACCCTTCTATATGCTTAATTGTATGCTTGCATGAATATGAATATGGAATTGTGAATAATTAAGCATGATGAAGCTATTGAATCCCAAATCTTGAAAAGAAACCCTAATCTACTTTGTTAATGATGATGCCTTGGTATAAAAGAAGGCTTGATGAACAAAAGTGGTGAGATTAGGGGATCGGGTGTCACGTTCCGGTACCAGGATAGAATGAGGATCGGAGTGTCACGTTCCGACACCAGGATAGTATATGGATCGGGTGCCACGTTCCGGTACCAGGATAGAATGAGGATCGGAGTGTCACGTTCCGACACCAGGATAGTATATGGATCGGGTGCCACGTTCCGGTACCAGGATAGAATGAGGATCGGAGTGTCACGTTCCGACACCAGGATAGTATATGGATCGGGTGCCACGTTCCGGTACCAGGATAGAATGAGGATCGGAGTGTCACGTTCCGACACCAGGATAGTATATGGATCGGGTGCCACGTTCCGGTACCAGGATAGTATATGAGGATCGGAGTGTCACGTTCCGACACCAGGATAGTAGATGGAGCGGAGTGTCACGTACCGACACAAGAGGAAGAAAGATAATGAATCCTGAAAGACGATAATTTACTCAGCATAATGAACTTAATCCCCAAATGAGTATGGTATTGAGGCTTGAGTCCTCATGGATGAACTTGGTGGTACTTATTGATGAGTTAATACTTGTTGTTGCTACATGTTGAGTATTGTAGTTGATTTACATAATTATTGATATATACTGTTCCCTATTTTGAGTTGGCCGATGATATCTACTCAGTACTTGTGGTTGTACTGACCCCCCCTACTTTTATGTTTTCTTCTTGTTATTTGTGGAATGCAGCGAACGTTCCGTCAACTTCAACTCAACAGTAGATCTAGCCAGACTTCACTACTTTCGGAAATTCAGGGTGAGCTAATGCGTCTAGCTTGGACTGGATCTTCTTCTTCAAGTCTTGATGCCTTGACTTCCGGCATGGACTAGCTTTCTATTATTTTGTTTTCTTAGATATTCTTAGTTTAGTAATTGAGGATAGATGTTCTTGTGATGATGACTTCCAGATTTTGGGGATAATAATAATAGTTTTGAATTGTTTTTATTAATGAGTTTAAGTCTTCCGCATTATTTTCTGTTGATATATTTGAAATGTTAAGGTGTAGATGGGTTGGTTCGCTCACATAGGAGGGTAAATGTGGGTGCCAGTCGCGTCCCCGATTTGGGTCGTGACATTAAGTATTCTATTGGAACCAATTAAGTTGGTTTCTTTCCTTTTTTATTGTTAATATTACAAGTGCTTATTTTCTTCTTTGGTGTCATGAAAGCATATTTTATTAAATTTAATTCACATGCTAAATAAATTCATCTTGTTTTATAATGTTATGTTTTTGGGATAACTAGGATTACAATATCTTTAGAATATTAAAAAATAAAATAAAATTTGTCATCATTTTAAAGATTAGTTTAAAGTTGTGACTATTTGTTAGTACTTGTTTTTTCCCTTTTAATGGAGTCCCATAGTACTTTTGTCCTTTTAAAAAGAATTATTTGCCTATAAATATTCTATTTAATTAACCTTTTATTCATCTAAAATTTTCTACTAATAAATTTCTGCATTGTAATTAATTACTGCCTAAAAATATATTTTTAACATTAATAACCAATTTGTAAATCTATAAATAAAAATATAAAAACAATTTTCTACATTAAAACAAACTATTCACTAAGAATAATTTTTTGCATTAATATGAAATCTATTGTTCTTAAAATAAATTTTCTGTCTAAATAAATAATAAATTTGTTTTCCTTAAGTTATATCTTTGCAATAATGATTAAATCTTTCTATTGTTTTAAAAAATATGTGCATCACATCCATTGCTACTTGCAAATAAAATAAAATCTATTATGTCACTAATCATTGCTCACTTTAAAATTAGTTGAACACTAAAATCTACATCCGTTATAACTTTGTATGCTCACACACTTAGCATGAGACCTTTCACAATTATGTGTTATTTGTAAGCATGTCTAATTAAAATTTAGACGCCAAATTAAGACTTGTCTGACTAAAATGACCGTCCTGTCTGTCTTGTTTGTTTGACTTGTTGTCTGGGAGGGCCTTATATTCTATTTTGTTTAAACCCACCCTTCAAGAGGCCAATGCCTCTTGGACAATCAAGTTGGGATGATTAGGCACCTATTAGGTACGAAATGAATGCGGTGGTTGAGTAGGGGTAGTTGGCCCTACGGAGATGATGACATCGACCCAGGCTTGAAAGACAAACTTTGGTTTTGTCTGTCCCTATACGACAGCCTAACAGAAAATAAAAAAAACTCGAGTGCTGATCCAAAAAAGTCTCTTAGAGTCTCCTTTCCCTTTTATCCCTTTACTTGTTTGTTTTAAATTATATTTATTTGGGGTAGATAAAAATAAAAATAATAAAATTGTTTGCTTATTTATTTGTCTCTTTTCTATCCTCTCGCTTATCTCTTTTTTAATTGTTTAGTATATCTATTTTATTGTTATCACTTAATCTCGCAAGTTTAAATATTAATTAAGATAATAATAAGCTATTTGATTCAACTTGTTTCTATATCACCTAGTCTCACAAGTTAGATTTATATAAAATGATTTTAACTGTTTATATTTTCTATCACCTAGCCTTTATTAATTAATTGGTCAAATTATAAAATGGTCTCATTTATTATATATTTCTTATCACCTAGCAAGCATGCTACTTAAATAAACTAATAAATGAAGTGACCTTAATTGCTACTTGTAACCCCCACATAGATTTCATGAGATACGGCCGGAACCCACATTTGTGGACCTCGAGGGATACCTAACACCTTCCCCTCGAGGTAACTTGAACCCTTACCCTGATCTCTGGCTATTTGAATTTACCTAGACTTAGTTAGGTTAGATAGGTGCCCTAACGCGCCTTAATTCGTTAGGTGGCGACTCCAAACTCAAAATCACAAAAGAGTTGTTAGGTCGTGCACAAAACTCATTTTTACGAGAAAATGGGGCGCGACAAGGAGTAAGGAAGAACACTTACCTAGGCTCTCATCAACTCATGATTAACTACTCATTTCATTATAATTCAATTTAAAAGTAACGAGAAATATAAACAAAATTGTCTGAAACATGTCGATACTCTGATTGTATGAAAGATACAGTTAACTATGACATGTATATAAAAATACAAGTAAAATGATGTATATGATAATGCACATAACTTTTGTGTGCAAAAAATACATTAACTTTTGTGGGAGATTCTTTTAAACGACAACTAACACTATGAGCCTAAGTGATGGTACAACATTTTACCTTACGCTGTCAAGGACCATCCTATACCTTGCCATCAGTATAAGACATTAATTAACGTAGTGGATCAACTAGCTTAACTTACATGATCATCTAAAAGGTATGGCCCATTAACACCCATGATGACTACATGGTTTACATGGGGATTTGAGTTAATATGAACTTTTATCCCCATATCGGTGCTCAATACTACTCTCAAAATATGGTTTAGCTCGTACTTTTAGAATAACTTCCTTTCTTTGGGTTGAGATAATTTGCTCAACACTTTAGCTTTACAAAAGCTCTTTTGGAATCAATGTTCCCCTTTCTTTTTCAAATCTCTTTTGGGAAGTCTTAGTTCCCTCTTAACTTAAATGTAGAAACATTTATAAACTTTCTAGGGAATACTTAGTTCCCTTATATCCTTTGAGAAAATGAACTCAATTCTTTACTCTTTACTTAACCTGAAACTTTTGATCTTGATCTACTCTCTAGGGAATACTTAGTTCCTTATACTTCTTTGGACGAAAGACTTCAACTTTTATTCTTTCTTTAACTCAAAACTTGAGACTTAAGACAATGTTAAAACGTTTAAATAAGACTCTTGGAAGATTTAAGAACCTTTACTTTACTTACTTCATAGCTTTACACCTGACTCCTTAACTTACTTGACTTTGATCCTAACATTACTTTAATTGAATTATGATTCAAGGTTAATTATTTCATGTTTATGGATGATTTCATGGTATTTAGATGTATCTTAGAGTGTTGCAATCAACCAAGGATCGTGGGTACATCACTTGTGAACTAGTACTAAAGGATATGGAAGGAATAGAGGCTCCAGGTGACCTTGGCGCTCTAAGAGGCGCGGAGCACCAGAGCCTGTCGGACAGAGTATGGTCTGAGGAAATCTGGCTGAAGCGGCACACCAGGTCCTATCAGACAAAGCTTGCCTGACGGGCTCTGGTAAGAGTGGCACCCTAAGGCTTATTTGACGGGACTTTCGACTACTCTTCTCCGTTTCTCATCTCTAAACCTTCTAAACATCAATGGATCTCACCCAGAAGCACTTATGATAACTAAATACCTCAATACCCAATAGTTTAGACTCATAAAACATCCAGAAACACAAATCAAAACAACTAAAGGTACGATACAACTCAACCAACAAGAATTCAACAATAGTTCATCAAGAACTTCAATATTCATTAATCAATCTATTCGAAACTTGCTGAATTAAACATATTGGCGTGTGGGTGGACGAAACCAACACAGAAATATCTCACATACCTGATTAGGGATCACCCCCAACGAATTGCACTAGAATCTCTTGGCGTTCTTAGTGAAATCTTGATCTTTCTCCCTTCTTCGTCTTCTCTTCTATTTTCTCCAAAACCCTAAGCGTGAAAAATATTTGTCTTATCTGAACTAAAACTTGGTTTTACCCCAATTAAACTTAAAACAAATTAGGAAATAGTAAAGTGAAAAGACTACTTACCCTTACCAATATCCGAATTGGACTTTCCTCAGTCCGACAACCTAACTTCCCATAGGCATATCTCCGTCAAATGATATCGAAAATGAGAAAACTTGGGATTACCAAGGAATTTCTATCCACATAAAGAACTTCCCCCAAATCCTCCTGATCTAGAAGTTATGACCGTTTGAAAATGATCAAAACTCACTTTTTAAACTTAGGAAATTTTCCATATTTTTCTATTCTTTTCAAAAATAACTAGTCTTAGTTTCTTGATTTAATCCGAGCTATTTGGGATTAGGAGATATTACAATATCTCCCCCTTGTGACTTTCGTCCTTGAATGAGAACTCTTTCACTAATCTAAGGATAGTAACATTATTTCAGCACTCAACAACAAAAGCAAGTAATAACATGCTTACACATAGTCTTATAAATTTCTAAGAAGACAATCTAGTACCTTGATCTTCATTCTCTCCGAATTCAAAGAGCTGTGGATATATCTTCTTCATATCCTCCTCAGCTTCCCAAGTCGTTTCTTTAACGAATTGGTTCCTCCAAAGGACCTTGACTGATGAAGCTTCCTTAGTTCTCAACTTGTGAACTTGACGATCTAAAATCTGGAACATAATTTCCTCGTAGGATAAGGTATCATTAATTCCAACATTCTCAGTTGGTACAATCAATAAAGGATCACGCACGCACTTCTTCAACATAGAAACATGGATATCGGATGAACCGCTGCTAACTTTTGGGGTAGCTCCAACTCATGGGCTACATTGCCAACTCTTTTCGAGATTCATTAAGGACCAATGTATCGGGGACTAAGTTTACCCTTTTTACCAAACCTCATAACACCCTTCATGGGTGAAACCATAAGATATACCCGATCATCTACTTCAAACTCTAATGGCCTTTTCCTAACATTTGTAGAGGACTTTTGGAGACTAGGTTGTTTTCAATCTCTCTTGCATCACTTTCACCTATTCCATAGCTCGGTGAACTAGATATGGTCATATCAACCCTGCTTCACCAACTTCAAACAAACCAATAGGAGATCTGCATCTTCTCTCATAAAGAGCTTCATATGGATCAATTTGGATGCTCGAATGGTAATTGTTATTGTAAGAGAACTCAATAAGAGGTATATGATCATCTTAATTCCCATTGAAATCAATAACACAAGCTCTCAACGTGTTTTCCAAAGTTTTGATAGTACTCTCTTCTTGTCCATCTATCTGAGGATGAAAACCAGTGCTTAAGTTCACCTTTGAACCTAAACCCTTCTGGAAAGATTTCCAGAATTGTGCAGTGAAGTGCACCTCTATTTGAAATAATGGAGACTGGAACTCCATGAAGTCTTAATATTTCTTGAAAGTATAACTTAGCATAATCCTCGGCTGAATCGGTAGTCTTTACCAGAAAAAAAGTGGGCTAATTTTTTCATTCTATCAATAATTACCAAATAGAATCATGATGTATGCGAGACCTTAGCAAGCATGTGATGAAGTACATATTAATCATCTCCCACTTCCATTCCGGATGTTATATATTCTTATCCAACCCTCCATGGCTTTGGGTTTCCACTTTAACTTGCTGGCGATTTGGCCACTTGGCAATAAACTCAGCAATGTCTTTCTTCATTCCTTCCCACCAATATACCTCTATCAAATCGCTGTACATTTATGTGGAGTGTAAATGAATAGAATATATGAAGTTATGAGCCTCCTTCAGGATCCTATCTTGGAGTCCATCCCCCCTAGGTAGGTATACACAACCTACGTTGATACTTCAGCACACCATCTCCCCCTTGTTCTAAAAATAATACTCTTTGGTCATGAACATTTGCCTTCAAGTCAAGCAAAATGTGATCTTGGTCTTGTTTCTCTTTCACCTTTGACACTACTGATGACTCAGCCCCATTGGTCATTACTATTCCTTCTTCTTTGGAATCCATAAGTCTAACTCCCGGGCGTGCAAGTCCATGCAAATCTTTAGCTAACTCTGTTTTTCTTCTTTAACATGGGAGGTACTACCTATTGATAATCTGCTTAAGGAATCAGCAACCACATCAGCCTTACCTGCGTGGTAAAGAATACTCATGTCATAATCCTTGAGTAATTCTAACCACCTCTTTTGTTTGAGATTTAGCTTCTTCTGAGTGAACACATATTGGAGGCTCTTGTGGTCAGTGAATATGTCTACATGAAAACCATATGAGTAGTGATGCCATATCTTCAAGGCAAAAACTACAACAACCAATTCTAAGTCATGAGCTGGATAGTTCTTCTCATGAACCTTCAACTGTTGGAGGCATAAGTTATAACCTTGTCATTCTGCATTAACACACAGCCCAAACCAACTCTTGATGCATCATAGTACACCACAAAACCTTAAGTACCCTCCGGTAAGGTCAACACCAGAGCGACATTCAATCTCTTTTTAAATTCCTGAAAGCTTTTCTCACAAGCTTCAGACCATTAAAACTTGACTGTCTTCTAAGTTAGCTTGGTCAAAAGAGACGATATATATGAAAACCCTTCAAAAAATCTCCTATAATAGCCATCCAAACGCAAGAAACTCCATATATATGTTGGAGATGTGGGCCTAGGCCAAATCTGAACTACTTCTATCTTTTGGGTGTCAATTCGAATCTCATCACTGAAAACTATGTGGACCAAGAATGCCACAAAATTAAGCCAAAACTCACACTTGGTGAACTTGGCATATCTCTGAAAGTCTACAAAACTATCCTGAGGTGACTAGCATGATCTCTGCATTCCTTGAATTAATCATTATGTCATCAATGAAGACGATGAAAAATAGATCTAAATAAGGTTTGAAGACTTTGTTGATAAGATCCATTCATGTTGCAGGTGCATTTGTCAAAACAAAGTACATAACCAAAAAATCATAATGCCCATGTATGGTTCTAAAAGCTTTCTTTGGAATATCATATTCCGTAACCTTCAACTGATGGTAGCCTGATCTGAGATCAATTTTCAAGAAGTATGAAGGACCCTGAAGTTGGTCGAAAAGATCATCTATCATTGGAAGAGGATACTTATTCTTGATGGTCACCTTATTCAATTGACGATAGTCCTAAGGGAACCATCTTTCTTTCATACAAACAAGACCGGAGCGCTAAGGTGAGATACTTGATTGAATAAAGCCTTTGTCTAACAAATTTTTCAATTTTTCTTTCAGCTCTTTAACTTTGCTAGTGACATTCTATATGGCAGGATAGAGATAGGACGAGTATCTTGAATGATATCTATGCCAAAGTTTATCTCTCTTTCAGGAGAAACTCTGGGTCAATCATCAGGAAAAACTTCTGAAAACTCTTTTACTATAGGATCTGACTAAAGGGAACGTACATCAGCACTTGAGTCATTAACTCAGACCAAGTGATAGATACACCCCTTTAAAACTAACATCCTCTCCTTAAGGTACGAAAGAAAATGGCCCTCAGGTATTGCTGAACTACTACTTCACTCTATGACTGGCTTATTAGGAATCTGGAACTTGAGAACTAAATTTCTACAATCTATTGACACATAACAGGCATGAAGACAGTCCATACCAAGAATGACATCAAAATCTACCATGTCTAACTCTACTAGATCAGCCATGGTGTTATTGTGATTGATGGAAATAGGACAATCACGAAGTCTTTTTCGGCTAGAATAGACTCCCCAACAGGTGTAGAAACACAGAAGGGTTCACAAAGTTTTTCAGGAAGAATCTCAAACTTATTTGCAACGTAAGGAGTTACAAAAGATAAACTTTCTCATGGGTCAAATAAAGCATAAACATCAAAAGTAAATACTTTGATCATATCCATGACAATATCTGGAGAGTTCTCTTGCTCTTGGCGGCTAGTGATTGCATAGAGACGGTTTGCCAGAAGTGGATCCTCTAGGTGCAGCCCTGTCTAGTGGAGCAACTGATGAAGATAGAGCCCTTTTCCCCGCATTTCAACGACCTTGCTTATTCTTAGGTCACTCTCTCATCAAATGACCCTCTTGACCACACTTGAACAACCTATCTGCCTATCATGACATTTACCGGGATGGGTTCTACCACACCTACCACATGTAGGAGCCCAACTACCTCCTTGTGCCACACTACCTTGGGAATGGGATGGTCGAGCCTTGAAGTTCTGCAAATTTCGGTCATTATTATCACATTTATTTCTGGACGAAGGTGCACTAGCAGATGATGGTGCATGCCCCTTTGGTTTCTGAAATTGTGATCGACTTGAACCACCCTTCTGTTGACCAGACTCATTCCAGTCTTTGTATTCTTGTTCCAGTGCTCGTCTCTATCCCTCATCTTCTCTTCCTCTACCTGCTGCAAATAGACCATTAATCTTGAAATGTCCATGTCTCAAATCAACATTGCAACCCTACCTTCGTTGCTTGAAGCACGACCAAACCAGTAACAAACAATCTCATTCTGCTCCTCGTATCCTTAACCATCTCCAGATGATAGCGAGACAGTTGGGTGAACTTTAACCCATACTCATGAACACTCAACGAGTCTTGTTTCAGAGCAATGAACTCTAATACCTTTGCTTTCTTTAGTTCTCAGGAAAAGAAATGCCCTAAGAAGGCTTCTTTAAAGCAAGCCAACTTGTATTAGTGTATTCTCATCTTTGTTCCATTTCAACTGATCGAACCAAGCCCTAGCCACATTCTTCAGTTGATATGCGGCTAGTTCAACATATCAACTACATGCATCACCTCAAACACCTTCTTCAACTATTCCATAAATTTTTTCGGATCCTCAGTATTGTTTGAACCAAATAAACATGGGGATTCATCCTCAAGAATTCCCGGATTCTCGAAGTGTTAGCCCCATTTTGTCGATCTCCCTCTTGTTGCCTGACTTGATTATTCACCACTTGTCTTAACATCCGGATAGCCTCACGGAATTCAGCATTGGTGAATTCTTCTTGAGGTTGCACATTCGATGCATTAGGTACCTCTAGCTCTTCGACATTCCTTATGGCTGGACGACCTCTTGCTGCTCTTCGTGGAGACATGTTAATCTAAAATACGCATAAGCACAAATTAGAGAAAGACTTTCATAAATGAATTCTAATGCACGAAAGGAATATGAAAAAGGTGATAAATTCGTAAATGTGGTAGACTCCTAATCATAGATGTTGCGCACTTCACTCCAGTATAGACACTGCTTCATAGACTACCTAGGAGTCTTGAACTTTGTGCTATGATACTAAGTTTGTCATGCATAGAGCCTACACCTTGTACGTGGCACGCACCCAACTACAATCGCTGGCCTTGAGCGAATCCTTGGCCTAGCTTACTTTACTCAGCGGAAGACTTAACTTAACTCAATCATAAAGCTGGGAACATTCTCATTACAAATACTTTAATTTATTATCTTGGCCAAAATGGCAATTTAGTCTCAAAGATAAAACATCTGACATATAAGATAAAAAAAGATACAAAAAACCGGGCTGTCTGACTATCTTTCTTTCTATGAAGCGTCTACTGGTATTGAGATGAATCTTGGGACAAACCCTACAACATTCTATAAAATAAATACGGAAAGCAATAAAAGAGTCCTTCGAAAGTAAGGAGGTTCACTACTGACTCTAGATGCTCAAATTAGATCAACGAAGCGCTGCGTGCTAATCCTGGTTGCCTGTATCTACATCATAAAATGATGTAGGTCAACTCGCATCAGTACATTATATGTACAATTATGTGAGTTTTAATTGTAAAACCACACTTAGACTTGAAAGGAGTAAGGAAGAATACTTACGTTGGCTCTATTTAACTCATGATTAACTACTCATTTCATTATAATGCAATTTAAAAGTAATGAGAAATATAAAGAAAACTATCTGAAACATGCCAAAACTCTTATTATATGAAAGATACAATTAACCATGACATGTTTATAAAAATACAAGTAAACTGATGTATATGAAAATACAAATAACTTCTGTGTGCAAAAAATACATTAACTTCTGTAGGAGATTCTCTTAACCAATGATACGTCCAAACTTACACTTCAAATAAAAGTGTAAAAGGTCATTGTCAATTTAGAGAATTTAACTGGAATTGAGATCGTTCCCACATAGAATTTCTTTACAGATAATATTTTACTGTCGCTCTAATCTGATTGTTGTTACTATCTCTTAATGAATTCAGAAAAAAAGTAAAATTTGGGTATGAATAGCAAGTGCCAATTTCTAAATTTAAAATCAAGATATCAAGTCTATTGTATAAATGACAACTAGATATGGGTTGTTCAGTTGATTAAGAGTAACCAGGTTAGTGTTCACTATGACAACAACTGTGAAACTCTTCGGCAATATGAGATTCAAGATATTATAACTTCACAAAGCTTAGCGAATAGAATTTATCTAATGCTTCTCAGCATTGTTAGACAATAATCATTTATATTCTCTCAAACTACAAATTATCCTTGCATTAAGAACTCGCTTCAATGGGTATGAAGATAAAGTTATCTTCACTTGAACTCTAACTTAACTTCAATGTTGTAAACAAATCTTTGCTTTCTCGTAACAAGTGTTTTTCTCTCGAACAACCACCTGATTCAGGCTAGTCTAAAGAGTGCACTCATTAGACCAAGTTATCATCAAAACTTTAATCTAAAACATGCAAACAACAATTGCTTTACGCTCGTTATACAATATCAGATTCACAGTATCATCATACATTCCACACACCTGATTTAAACGTTTAGTGCCTCATAATTACACATATATAAAAAACTAACAATAATTGAGAACATAATTTTGTATAGTTACGAAAGTAAATTGCACTTCAAGAACCACTGTGATAATCTAAGAGTCAAACTTCCTCTTGTTGCCAAGTGACTCAAGAACTAGAATGACACTGAAATCCCAAGTTCTACCGTACCTCCTTTCGTAAAACGTTGAATGAATAACTATCCTCTGAAAAACTACCTAAATAACAAAAATAAAATGTTTTAAAAAGAAACATAATAGAATTAGGATTGTATTGTTGACCCCCTTCACGACCACCATCACGTCCTGTGAAAGACTTCACGGTCAGTGAAGCCTTCTACAGTCTTCCCTTAGCGTGTCCTAAGATTGAATCTTCTCAGAAGCTTCTGGACTTTGCTTGACGAACATGCTCACATACCTTAAGGGAGGCAACGGTCCGTGAAGTTTTCTGTGGTCTTGCCTTCAAATATAAAAAAATTGGACTTTTAGCTGCCCTCTGGAATCTTGTTCACGAACTGAACCACAGATCATCAAAGTGATTACAGTCCATAAAGACGTCTGTGGTCTTCACTTCAACTTCCTTAAACTTTGAAAACTATACTACTTTCTGGAATCTTGTTCAAGAACTGAACCACGAACGTCAAATAGAATATGGTCCATGAAGACGTCCCTGGTATTTACTTTAACTTTCTCAAACTTTGGGCAATTACACTTCTCTCTGAGATCTTGTTCACGAGCTGGACCACGGACCGTCAAAGTGATCACGGTCCGTGAAGTTTTTCGTAGTCTTCACTTTAACTCTCTCAAATGTGGGTCTTAGAAATCTAGCTACTCCCACCACACTTCACGGTCACTTTCATGGTCCGTGAAGTGGACCACAGACTATCAAGATGGCCGTGATTTTCTAATTCTTTTCTTCTCTGCCTAACTCTTTCTGCATCATCAAAAAACACATCAAATCATACAAAATACACTCTACTCTAGTACTGGTTCTTTGTTTTAAATTTTCAACTGTACTCGGATATCTCGGTACATAAACCGACAACCATCACTATGATCCTAAGTGATGGTACAATGTTTTACCTTACACTGTCAAGGATCATCCTATACCTTTCCATCGATATATGACCTTACTTAACTTAGTGGATCCACTAGCTTAACTTACATGATCATCTAAAAAGTATGACCCGTTAACACCCATGATGGCTACATAGTTTACATGGGGACTTGAGTTAATATGAAATCTTATCCCACATCGGTGCTGAATTGTACTCTCAAAATATACTTTAGCTCATACTTTTAGAATAACTTTCTTTCTTTGGGTTGAGATAATTTGCTCAATACTTTAGCTTTACAAAAGCTCCTTTGGAATCAATATTCCCCTTTCTTGTTCAAAACTATTTTGGGAAGTCTTAGTTCCATCTTAACTTAAATGTAAGAACATTTATAAATTGTCTAGGAAATACATAGTTCCCTTATATCTTTAAAAAAAATGAACTCAACTCTTTACTCTTTACTTAACTTGAAACTTTTGATCTTGATCAACTCTTTAAGGAATACATAGTCCCTTATACTTCTTTGAAGGAAAGACTTCAACTTTTACTCTTTCTTTAACTCAAAACTTGAGCCTTAAAATGAAGTTAAGACATTTAAATAAGAACTCTTGGAAGATTTAAGAAACTTAACTTCACTTACTTCATAGCTTTATACTTAACTCCTTAACTTAGTTTACTTTGATCCTAACTTTCCTTGAATTGGATCATGGATTCAAGGTTCATGATTTCATGTTTATTAATGATTTTATGATGTTTATATGTACCTTAGAGTATTGGAATCAACCAATGAACATGGGTACATCACTTAGGAAACTAGTACGAAAGGATTGGGAAGGAATGGGGGCTCTAGGAGAGCTTGGCGCTGAGAGGCGTGGAGCGCCAGCGCCTGTCGGAAAGACTCTTCTATAAGGCGCTATGGCTGGCGGGGGGCGCCAGGGCGTCTCAGACAAAGCCTGCCCTGAGGTCTCTGGTAGGCGCGGTGCCTCAGGGCTTATCAGACAGGACTGCCAACTTTATTCTCCGTCTTTTATCTCTAAATCGTCTAAATTTCCATGGATCTCACCCACAAACACTTAGAATCACTAAATACCTCAATACTTAATAGTTTAGACTCGTAAAACAGCCCGGAAACACAAATGAAAACAACTAAAGATATGCTACAACCCAACCAACAGAAATTCAACAATAGTTCATCAAGAATTTCAATATTCATCAATCAATTTATTCAAAACTTGTTGAATCAAACATGTTGGAGTGTGGGTGAACAAACCCAACAAGAAAGATCTCATATACCTTATTAGGGATCACCCTCGACAAATTCCACTAGAATCTCTTGGCATTCTTGGTCAAATCTTGTTCTTTCTCCCTTTTTCTTCCTCTCTTCTGTTTTCTCCCAACCTTAAGCATGAAAAGTATTTTTCTAATATGACTAAAACTTTGTTTTACCCCAATTAAACCCTTAAAACAAATTAGCAAATAGTAAGGTGAAAAGACTACTTTACCCTTACCAAAATCCGGATTGGATTTTCCTCACTCCAACAACCGAACTTCCAAAAGGCATATGTCCTCATATGACATCGAAAATGATAAAATTTGGTGTCGTTGGTAATTTATTTTAATTTTTATATGTCAACCATAAAATTAAGATTTTTCTCTCAAGTTTGACTTTAAGCCCCAAACTTTTTGAGACAATCCTAAAGTCAAACACTCATTCAATAAGAATTATGGAGTGTACATTTTATGATGATATTCACGTCCAAAAAGGATCTTAAATGCAATAAAAAAGAAGTGAAAGAAAATTCGCAACATATAAGTGTTCTGAGTAGACTACGTTCTCTAAAATGCAAAATGTCTTATGTAAGAAAGCAATAAATTTTTTATTTTGTGTGGAATTGAATTTGTTGTTATTATTTCTTCAGTTGTATGTGAACCATTTTATTTGATAAATAATATGTTAGATTGCTTGTCCATCAACTTTTGGAAGCGCAACAATCAATTCAGTGTTCCTAAATTGTAAAATGTCAAACAAAAAAATTGTGATCACAAAAATAGGAGAAGAGACAATATCTATTTGAAAACTCATGCTTTTGTGATCATAAATTCTTTCAATTGTCATCCCCCGAGGAATAGCCATTTGATAATTTCGCCTCCAAAAACTGATGGATAATAGATTCACCATCTGATTTACAAGATATAAATGGTATACTTAATTCTATTGAAAAAAAAATAATTACAGTAATTTCAATTCCGCATAGAATATAAAGATTTCTTGCTTTCTTACATAACAATTTTTTTTATATTTTGGAGAACACGATCTTCTCAGAACGCTTATAAATTATAAACTTCTTTTCTTTTATTTTTCTTCATGTGAGAACTCCTTCTTACTACGATTATCTCAATAAGATACAAATATATAAATCTTTTGCTTGATGAATGTGCTTATATCAAATTAAAGTGAGCGTAGATAAGAAAAAAAATTATATAAGGGGAACAAAAACTATGACATAAACACATTAAGTAACTATACAAAGTGTGGGAAATCCTCAAGGAGACTAAAAAATGGGTCATAAGGCAATACATTAATTTGTGCTTTTCATGTTCATATGCATTTCATACGAAAGATTTTTAACGAATGTTCCGCGTTGCTGTTAAAACCTTTTTATTTAAGAAGCATTTTAAAAAATTAATTCTTCAGAAAAGCAATATTGATTTTTTTTTTTATGTTTAATTAACTTATTTGGAAAATGCTTTTGAAAAGAATGTTCTGTATTTGACTAATATAATATTGTAAAAAGTTTAAATTTTCTATTCATATCAAATTAAAGTGTACGTATTCAAAATTTTAACAAATATCATAAATATATAAATTTAAAAAATAAATTAACTATTGATATTAAATTAACATGATAATTTAAATTTAATTAAATATATCAAGCAATACAAGTTTTAAAAAATATTCTACAAATTAATTTACTACTGATAAAAGTTCATCAAAACAATTAAATATAAGCAATATATTGATAAATATGTGTATGAAAAATATTTTATGGTCTTCAAAAACTATTTATGCATTTCGTGTAAAAAATAGAAATTTTTAGTTTTAAAGTTATTTTACTGATCGGCCAAACAACTTAATTTGTCAAAAAATTAAAATTTCTCAAAATAAGTGTTTTTGTCCTCCTAATAGCAATGCCAAACAAATTCTTATTTTATTGTGACATTCTTTTGGAGAGGCCAGAACATATACTTTGAAAAATAATAGTTTTTTGTTTTTTTAAAAACAAAAGGTATTTCGTCAGTTAGTGGAACTGCTATTAAATAGGAGGAAAAATAATTTTTCGAGTGTTAAGAAGAAACTAAATTTTTTTACTTCTTAAAAAACAGAAGAAAAAACAGAAAATTATCTTTTCTAGACCAACTATCCTTGTTTTTTTTTTGGAGTCAACTATCCTTGTTATGTACACATATTTACCAATATAATTTTTATATTTATTTATTTTTATGATTAATTTTCGTATGTAGTGATTTGATTTATAGAATGATTTGTAAGCTTATTCGTTTAATATTTTCAAGAGTATTTAAATTATTATGTTAATACCTAATTTTTTTTAATTTATCTGTATAAAAGAGAGTAGCTAATTGGAGACTAGCTATTAATAAAGATCTAATAGTCATTTCTTAACTTGGGATTGCTGCTAATTAATTCATAAATAACCCTCCAGTCTAAATTAGTGGACGTGTAAAAACTCAATTTCAAGATCATAAATAAAAAATGTTGACCTTCATTAAATTTGTAATTTTCAAATCCTAGAATTAGATATTTTTCTCCGAAATGTATATCCATCACCTCAGAAATCATTTCATCCATATCTGTTAGTCAGTAATCACAATATAATATTGCGAGAAGGGCTATATAAGAGATAAAGAGGTCCACATACTTTAAATGACGATATGGGTCATTACATTTCTATTAAGAAGGCGGACATTTATTGTGTTATAGCTCATAAAAGACTATGGTGTCTAGAAATTTTAGCATAATTTATTTATTGTACAAGTTATATAAATTTATTTAGTGATACCTAAATATAGATTGTCAATGATCATTATGCACCTAAAGCTGCAGAACTGTATTTAGGACATGGAAAGAACTATTTGGATTATAGCCACAATTTTATATAGCTTTAGGCAAATTTGTTTATACAGAAAGTTTTCTCTCCAAAATTACTTATTTATTATTTATTTTTTATGTATGATAAGTGACGATACATTATTATTTTATATTCTAAAAATAGTGTTGTAACCTCTTGTTCTTATAAGTTTATCTATTGTTTGCTAGTAAATTATTTGACTAAAAAGTTAAAAATTCTTACAAATTAATCAGGTCTAAATTTAATTTAACGCAATACATAGAAAGGACAATTACATACATTGTTTTTTCTAAAAAAAATAAATGTTATGTAATTTGATCAACACAAACCAATAAAATACCTCTTCTTGTTCATATTATGTGAATTGTTAGGGATAGTGACATACCCTTCCAAAAAAAATATTTAATGATATAAATTAAAGACTACTCTCCACAATTATCTTTTTTATTATTTTCAAGTTATTGTCCTATAAAATGACAAGTAGCTAAGAACTCCATTAATAAGAAGGGTAATTATGCAAAAAGGTCTCAAAAAATTCTCTTGAACTATGAGATATTCACTTATTTTGGACTATGAAAAAGAGTTCAACAATTCACCGAATGTGAACTAGACGAATTGATAATCTACTTACATATTTTATGATAATGATTTTCTTGCTAAGAAATTTGATACATTTTTTTAGAGTAATAGATTTGAGATTTCAACAATTTATTGAATGGAGACTAGAGGGAGTAACAATTTATTTGCATATTCTTTTATGATACGAATTTTCTTTTTAATATTATGATTTGGTAGATTTTTTAAGATTCGTAGATTTGGAATCTCAAAAAATCAATGAATGTGGACTATTGGGAGTAACACTTTATTTACATATTTTATGAGAATGATATTTTTGCTGATTAAGAATATGATTCTAATAGATTTTTAAGGGTGCTAGATTTGAAATCTCAATAATTTACTGAATGTTGACTAGATAGATCCGGGCTAATTAGTATTCTATTTACATATTTTATGATACTGATTTTCTTGATAATTAAGAATATGATTCTAATAGATTTTTAAGAGTGAGATTTGGAATCTCAACAATTTACAAGAATGTTGATTAGGACTAACTAATTAATAATCTATTTACATATTTTATGATACTAACTTTCTTGCTAATTAAGAATACTAGTATACGTACCCGCGAGTTGTGTGAATATTTAAAATATAATATTTTTAAACTTAAAAATAATCAGCACAAATTATTATTGAGTAAAAAAAGTGCATGTATAATCATATTAATGTTTTGGTTTTATAATATACATTTCATGCTAACAAAATTTTAGCATAATTTATGTGAAATATGGGTATATTCTTTAAAAACCTTGAACATTATTATAACTATTTTTTCTTCTTCTAGTATATTGAAGATTAATCGCATATGTGGCATGTACTGAATTGATATTTGTTGTATAATTAAAATTTAAATTCATAGATCAATATAAACTTAGTATTAAAAATATTTATACTACTTTTAGCTAATATCTAAATTTATAATTTACAAAGTTTGTTGCTATCACTTTAGCATACTCCTCTCTCGTTCAATCTTTCAAAATAAGATCACCTCTATTTAATTAAATATCTTTCCATAAAATAAAAATGCAAAAAAAAAAGAAGTTTCAATGATCAATTAAAAAAAGATACTACTATGATCGAATTATTACATCCCACATACAATAATTATCAAACTAATTTATTTTTTGTATAAAGAAAAAATTGAAAAATAAAAAGATGGAGCATCTTCAAGTTCTTTCATTACTAAAAATTTCTTCTCTTATTTATGTACTTTTAGATTTATTTAGACATTTAAAAGTGAGGTGTATTTTATTCTTCTTTAAATATAACCCAATAGTGACATGTAATATTAGTATTTAGTGTTAAAATTTTTAAACTAATTTTATATAAATAATTAAATATGTTATTTTAATAAAGTTTAGAATTCATAAGTATCAACATAGACAAAGTTTAGAAGTTATAAATTCAAATCAATTCTAATTTAGAAAAATTGAAAGCAATAATATCAATTATTATATATTAGATTTAGATACAACGTTATTATAATTGAAAAATATTTATCGGTAATTTATTTTTTAAAATAAGAACATTTATTAGTGTTTTTTAATTGATTATTTTATTTTCTGAGAAAATCTCTGTAACGACCTGTTTAGTCGTTTTGAGCAGCAGATTTTATTTCTGGAAAACTGGCTGAGACGACGAACCCCACGACGGACCGTCATGGGCACGACGGACCGTCGCAGGGTCTCGTTTAAAAACACTTAGAAATTCTGAAATTGGGTATTGAAAATTGACTCTCTGAACTTCGTGACGAAATGGCAGGACGGACCGTCACATATTCTTCAGTGGAAATCCAGTCTCTGAACATTGCGACGACCTGCAGGACGGACCGTCGCAGGCACGACAGGCCGTCACAGGTTGCGTAATCCCAGACTGGGTCGGATTTCTTTACACGTTTTAAGGGACGTTTTGGACTATTCCTACTTCAATTATAAAGTTAGAGGGTTAAGGTTAATAAGTCTAATTACTTGGGGGTTAAAAGAGGTAACCTTAAGTTAATTAGTGGGTTATTATTGCCATCTTTTATTCTTAATTACATGCTAATTAGGGTAAAAGAAAGAGGGTTTGAATAAGAAAAATAGAAAGAACAAAGAGAAGGGGAGAGGATCGATCGAGAAGGGGAAAACACAAAGCTTTGGGGAATTTGCTTGCTTGATCACTAATCTTCGGTGGAGGTAGGTTATGGTTTATTTTACGATATTCGTAGTAAACTCTTAATAGCGAATGATATGTATTGATAGTATTGTAAACCCTGCTATGTGCTTAATTGTATGCTTGCATGAATGTGATTATATAATTATGATTATATAAGCATGATGAAGTTATTGAATTCCAAATCTTGCAAAACCCTAATCTCTTTATTAATGATAGTGCCTTGGTATGAGAGAAGGCTTGATAAACTAAAGTAATGAGATTGATGATGCCTTAGTATAAGAAAAGGCTTGACGAACTAAAGTAATGAGAATGATGATGCCTTGGTATAAGAGAAGGCTTGACGAATTGATAGAATGAGATTAGGGGATCGGAGTGTCACGTTCCGACACATTGAATTAAGGGATCGGGTGTCACGAACCGACACGTAGTATTAGGGGGATCGGGTGTCACGAACCGACACATAGATTTAGGGGATCGGGTGTCACGAACCGACACGTAGATTTAGGGGATCGAGTGTCACGAACCGACACGTAGATTTAGGGGATCGGGTGTCATGAACCGACACGTAGATTTAGGGGATCGGGTGTCACGAACCGACACGTAGATTTAGGGGATCGGAGTATCACGTTCCGACACATAGTAGTAGGGGATCGGAGTGTCACGTACCGACACAAGAGGAATAGAGATTAATGAGGGAGCGGAGTGTCACGTACCGACACAAGAGGAATATGGATAATGAATCTTGAAAGATGCTAATATACTCAATCTAATGAATCTAATTCCCAAATGAGTATGGTATTGAGGCTTGAGTCCTCATGTGTGAACTTGACGGTAATTGTTAATGATATAGTACTTGTTGTTGCTACATGTTGAGTATCATAGTTGATTTTATGATATTACTTGGTATATACTATTTTCTATTTTGAATTGGCCGATGATATCTACTCAGTACCCGTGTTTTGTACTAACCCCTACTTTTATGTTTTCTTCTTTGTTATTTGTGGAGTGCAGCAAACGTGTCGTCGTCTTCGACTCAACAGTAATTCTAGCCAGTCTTCACTACATCGGAAATTCAGGGTGAGCTAATGCTTCTAGCTTGGACTGGATCTTCTTCTTCAAGTCTTGATGCCTTGAGCTTTCGGCATGGACTAGCTTTTATTGTTTTAGCTTCTTAGACATTTTTAGTTTAGAAATTTGAGGATAGATGTTCTTGTGATGATGACTTCCAGATTTTGGGAAATAATAGTTATTGAATTGGTTTTTATTAATGAGTTTAAGTCTTCCGCATTATTTTCTATTGATATTATATTGAAATGATAAGGGTCAGATTGGTTGGTTCTCTCACATAGGAGGGTAAGTGTGGGTGCCAGTCGCGGCTCAGTTTTGGGTCGTGACAAACTTGGTATCAGAGCATTAGGTTCGTTGGTCTCATCACACAAGAACGAGTCTAGTAGAGTCTTATGGAACGGTAGGGGGACGCCTTTACTTTTCTTTGAGAGGCTATAAGACTTTAGGAAAATTCCATTCTTTCTTTCTTTCTTTCGTGCTACTACTTGAATCCAATTGGTATCTAGGTGATACAAATTGGTATCTGACCATCTTCACTCTATTTCGCAGATGGTTAGAACTAGAGCAACGACTGCGCCAACACCAACACCGGCAAGACAAGAAACGTCTGAGCCAGCCACTGGGGCTGTGGCTCGAGGAAGAGTAGCGGCAAGAGGCCGTGGTAGAGGTCGTGGGAGGACGTCCTCTAGAGGGAGAGGACGAGTACCTAGCCCATCTGATGCTAGGGCGGTGACTCCTCCACCGACTGAGGAACTAGGGAGAGAGGGTGAGGAAGGGGATAACGAACAAGTGCAAAATGAGGAACTTCCACCCCAACCTACCCCAGAGATGGTCAATCAGGTTCTTGCTTATCTTAGCGGGTTATCTGATCAGGGTCAGGCACCTCCAGTGTTTTCTGCACCAACACCTCCGGTTTCAGAGGTACGACATGCCGCTGCTGGGGCTCCCCGCATGGATGCCTCATTGGAGATAGGCACGTTTCCTCGTCTGACTACGGGGCCCATAATGACAAATGATCAGCATGAACTTTTCAGTAAGTTCTTAAAATTGAAACCTCCAGTCTTCAAGGGTGCTGAATCTGAGGATGCCTACGATTTTCTGGTTGACTGTCATGAGCTACTACACAAGATGGGTATAGTAGAACGGTTTGGTGTTGAGTTTGTGACTTATCAGTTCCAAGGAAACGCCAAAATGTGGTGGCGATCACATGTTGAGTGTCAACCGACAGAGGCAACACCTATGACTTGGGCATCATTCTCTAGCTTGTTTATGCAGAAGTATATCCCACGGACTTTGAGGGATAGGAAAAGAGATGAATTCTTAAGTCTAGAGCAAAATAGGATGTCGGTTACTGCATATGAGGCTAAGTTTCGTGCACTATCCAGATATGCCACCCAACTTTGTTTCAGTCCACAAGAGCGGATTCGCCGTTTTGTGAAGGGGTTGAGGTCAGAGTTGCGGATTTCAGCCTTACAGGTAGCGGCTACGGCAAAATCCTTCCAAGAAGTGGTAGATTTCGTGGTAGAGGTGGAAGGAGTGAAGCCAAATGAATTCACCATGGCATCGACATCAAAAAGGTTTCGAAAGGGAGGTGAGTTTAATGGTTCTTACTCTAGAGGACAGGGTTCCGGAGGTTACTCAGTGCGACCAATTCTGTCTTCGCTACAGACTGTAGTTGGGGGCAAACCTCAGACCGGTCAACATTTCTCTGAGAGACCTATGCTTGACTTTAGAGAGTGTTATGGATGTGGAGAGACTGGACATATTAGGAGGAATTGTCCAAAACAGAGTTATAGACCCCCAATAGCTAGAGGTAGATGTGGTCATGGTAGAGGCCGTTATTCTGGAGGACGTGGTGGTCGAGGTAATGGTGGTCACCAAAACGGCCGGGGTGATGGGCAAACAGGAGCCACTACATCACAACATGGTAGGGGCAACGGACAGACAAACGATAGGGCCCATTGTTATGCTTTCCCTAGGAGATCGGAGGCAGAGACATCTGATGCTGTTATCATAGGTAATCTTCTGGTTTGTGATTGCATGGCTTCTGTATTGTTTGACCCTGGATCCACATTTTCTTATGTATCTTCCTCATTTGCTATTGGTCTAAATTTACATTGTGAATTACTTGACATGCCTATTCGTGTTTCTACTCCGGTGGGTGAGTCTGTGATAGTTGAAAAAGTGTATAGGTCTTGTTTGGTGACTTTTGTGGGGAGTAACACTTATGTAGATTTGGTTATCTTAGAAATGGTTGACTTTGATGTAATTCTGGGTATGACTTGGCTTTCTTCGAATTTTGCGATCTTGGATTGTAATTCTAAAACTGTGACGTTAGCCAAGCCTGGGACAGATCCGTTAGTGTGGGAGAGTGACTACACTTCCAATCCGGTGCGTATCATCTCCTTTCTTCGTGCTAAGAAAATGGTTAGTAAAGGGTGCTTAGCTTTCTTGGCACATCTCAAGGATGACACTATCCAAGTACCTTCGATTGAGTCGGTTTCGGTAGTCCGTGAGTTTTTGGATGTGTTCCCTGCAGATCTTCCTGGTATGCCACCAGATAAGGATAATGACTTCTGTATTGACCTTGAACTGGGTACTCGCCCCATTTCTATACCCTCTTATAGAATGGCTCCCGCTGAATTAAGAGAGTTAAAGGCTCAACTTCAAGAGTTGTTGAGCAAAGGCTTCATTAGACCAAGTGCATCTCCTTGGGGTGCTCCAGTTTTGTTTGTGAAGAAGAAGGATGGGAGTTTTCGGATGTGCATAGATTACCGGCAGTTGAACAAGGTAACTATTAAGAACAAGTATCCTCTTCCTCGCATTGATGACTTGTTCGATCAGCTACAAGGTGTGTGTGTCTTCTCTAAGATTGACTTGAGATCCGGTTATTATCAGTTGAAAATACGGGCAACGGATGTGCCAAAGACTGCTTTTAGAACCAGGTATGGGCATTACGAATTTGTAGTGATGTCTTTTGGTCTTACGAATGCCCCTGCTGCGTTCATGAGCTTGATGAACGGGATTTTTAAGCCATATTTGGATCTCTTTGTGATCGTATTTATTGATGATATACTGATATACTCTAAAAGTAAGAAGGAACATGAGGAGCATTTGAGAATTGTATTGGAAATGTTGAGGGAGAAAAAGCTTTATGCCAAGTTCTCTAAGTGTGAGTTTTGGCTAGATGCAGTGTCCTTCTTGGGGCACGTGGTTTCTAAGGATGGAGTGATGGTGGATCCTTTTAAGATTGAGACAGTGAAGAATTGGTTAAGACCTACTAATGTGTCAGAAATAAGGAGCTTTGTTGGGTTAGCTAGCTACTACCGCCGATTCGTCAAGGGATTCTCTTCTATTGCTTCCCAATTGACGAACTTGACTAAGCAAAATGTTCCATTCGTATGGTCGGATGAGTGCGAAGAAAGCTTTCAGAAACTCAAGACTTTGTTGACTACCGCACCTATCCTTACCTTGCTAGTAGAGGGTAAGAACTTCATTGTTTATTGTGATGCATCCTATTCTGGGTTGGGTGCAGTGCTAATGAAAGAGAAGAATGTGATTGCTTATGCTTCAAGACAATTAAAGGTGCATGAGCGTAACTATCCGACCCACGATTTGGAATTGGCCGCGGTAGTATTCGCATTAAAGTTATGGAGGCACTATTTATATGGGGTTAAGTGTGAAGTATACACGGATCATCGTAGCCTACAATATATCTTTACTCAGAAAGATTTGAACTTGAGACAAAGGATATGGATGGAACTACTGAAGGACTACGACATCACTATTTTGTATCATCCGGGAAAGGCGAATGTTATGGCGGATGCTTTAAGTAGAAAGGCGGGAAGCATGGGAAGTCTAGCTCACTTGCAAGCTTCTAGACGCCCATTGGCTAGAGAAGTTCAGATTCTGGCTAACGACCTTATGAGGTTAGAAGTAAATGAGAAGGGAGGATTGTTAGCTTGTGTGGAGGCAAGATCATCCTTCCTTGACAATATTAAGGGAAAGCAGTTTAATGATGAGAAATTGATCCGGATCCGAGATAAAATGTTGCAAGGAGAGGCAAAAGAAGCAACAATCGATAAGGAAGGTGTTTTGAGGATTAAGGGAAGGGTATGTGTACCCCGCATCGATGATTTGATCAACACTATTCTGACAGAGGCTCATAGTTCAAGGTATTTGATACATCCGGGTGAAACCAAGATGTACCGTGACCTAAAGCAACATTTTTGGTGGAGTAGAATGAAGCGTGATATTGTTGATTTTATTGCCAAATGTCCAAACTGTCAACAAGTAAAGTATGAACACCAGAGGCCCGGAGGAACACTTCAGAGAATGCCCATTCCTGAATGGAAGTGGGAGAGAATTGCAATGGATTTTGTGGTTGGTCTCCCAAAGACAATGGGTAAGTATGACTCTATTTGGGTGATTGTTGATAGGTTAACTAAGTCTGCTCATTTCATTACGGTTAAGGTGACTTACAATGCCGAGAAGTTAGCCAAAATCTATATCTCAGAAATTGTTCGGTTGCATGGGGTTCCACTCTCCATCATATCAGAAAGAGGTATACAGTTTACCTCTAAGTTTTGGAAAACATTGCATGCTGAATTGGGTACTAGGTTGGACCTTAGTACTGCGTTCCATCCTCAGACCGATGGTCAGTCTGAGCAAACGATTCAAGTGTTGGAGGATATGCTTCGTGCATGTGTGATAGAATTTGGTGGTCATTGGGATAACTTCCTACCCTTAGCGGAGTTTTCATACAATAATAGCTATCACTCAAGCATTGATATGGCTCCATTTGAAGCATTGTATGGTAGGAGATGTAGGTCTCCCATTGGGTGGTTTGATGCATTTGAGGTTAGACCTTGGGGTACTGACCTTTTGAGGGATTCGATAGAGAAAGTAAAATCTATTCGAGAAAAGCTTCTAGCGGCGCAAAGTAGGCAAAACGAATATGCAGATCGTAAGGTTAGAGACTTAGAGTTCATGGAGGGTGAACAAGTCTTGTTGAAAGTTTTGCCAATGAAAGGGGTGATGCGGTTTGGTAAAAGAGGTAAGCTAAGCCCGAGGTACATTGGACCATTTGAAGTACTTAAGCGAGTAGGGGAGGTGTCTTATGAGCTAGCCTTGCCCCCAGGGCTGTTTGGAGTACATCCGGTATTCCATGTGTCTATGTTGAAAAGATACCATGGGGATGGAAATTACATTATCCGTTGGGATTCAGTTTTGCTTGATGAGAATTTGTCTTATGAGGAGGAGCCTGTCGCTATTTTAGATAGAGAAGTTCGCAAGTTGAGGTCAAGGGAGATTGCATCCGTCAAGGTGCAATGGAAGAATCGGGCGGTTGAAGAAGCCACTTGGGAGAAAGAGGTCGATATGCAAGAAAGATACCCACATCTGTTTAAAGATTCAGGTACTCCTTCTCGCCCTTGTTTTTCTTCTTGTGATCGTTCGAGGACTAACGATGGGTAAATTGGTATCTATTGTAACGACCTGTTTAGTTGTTTTGAGCAGCAGATTTTATTTCTGGAAAATTGGCTGAGACGACGGACTCCACGACGGACCGTCATGGGCACGACGGACCGTCGCAGGGTCTCGTTTCAAAACACTTAGAAATTCTGAAATTGGATACTGAAAATCGACTCTCTGAACTTCGTGACGGAATGGCAGGACGGACCGTCACAGGCGTGACGGACCGTCACATATTCTTTAGGGGAAATAAAGTCTCTGAACATTGCGACGACCTGCAGGACGGACCGTCGCAGGCACGACAGGCCGTCACAGGTTGCGTAATCCCAGACTGGGTCGGATTTCTTTACACGTTTTAAGGGACGTTTTGGACTATTCCTACTTCAATTATAAAGTTAGAGGGTTTTAAGGTTAATAAGTCTAATTACTTGGGGGTTAAAAGAGGTAACCTTAAGTTAATTAGTGGGTTATTATTGCCATCTTTTATTCTTAATTACATGCTAATTAGGGTAAAAGAAAGAGGATTTGAATAAGAAAAATAGAAAGAACAAAGAGAAGGGGAGAGGATCGATCGAGAAGGGGAAAACACAAAGCTTTGGGGAATTTGCTTGCTTGATCACTAATCTTCGGTGGAGGTAGGTTATGGTTTATTTTACGATATTCGTAGTAAACTCTTAATAGCGAATGATATGTATTGATAGTATTGTAAACCCTGCTATGTGCTTAATTGTATGCTTGCATGAATGTGATTATATAATTATGATTATATAAGCATGATGAAGTTATTGAATCCCAAATCTTGCAAAACCCTAATATCTTTATTAATGATAATGCCTTGGTATGAGAAAAGCCTTAATAAACTAAAGTAATGAGATTGATGATGCCTTAGTATAAGAAAAGGCTTGATGAACTAAAGTAATGAGAATGATGATGCCTTGGTATAAGAGAAGGCTTGACGAATTGATAGAATGAGATTAGGGGATCGGAGTGTCACGTTCCGACACATAGAATTAAGGGATCGGGTGTCACGAACCGAGACGTAGTATTAGGGGGATAGGGTGTCACGAACCAACACGTAGATTTAGGGGATCGGGTGTCACGAACCGACACGTAGATTTAGGGGATCGGGTGTCACGAACCGACACGTAGATTTAGGGGATCGGGTGTCACGAACCGACATGTAGATTTAGGGGATCGGGTGTCACGAACCCACACGTAGATTTAGGGGATCGGAGTATCACGTTCCGACACATAGTAGTAGGGGATCGGAGTGTCACGTACCGACACAAGAGGAATAAAGATTAATGAGGGAGCGGAGTGTCACGTACCGACACAAGAGGAATATGGATAATGAATCTTGAAAGATGCTAATATACTCAATCTAATGAATCTAATTCCCAAATGAGTATGGTATTGATGCTTGAGTCCTCATGTGTGAACTTGACGGTAATTGTTAATGATATAGTACTTTTTGTTGCTACATGTTGAGTATCATAGTTGATTTTATGATATTACTTGGCATATACTGTTTTCTATTTTGAGTTGGCCGATGATATCTACTCAGTACCCGTGTTTTGTACTAACCCCTACTTTTATGTTTTCTTCTTCGTTATTTGTGGAGTGCAGCAAACGTGCCGTCGTCTTCGACTCAACAATAATTCTAGCCAGTCTTCACTATATCGGAAATTCAGGGTGAGCTAATGCTTCTAGCTTGGACTGGATCTTCTTCTTCAAGTCTTGATGCCTTGAGCTTTCGGCATGGACTAGCTTTTATTATTTTAGCTTCTTAGACATTTTTAGTTTAGAAATTTGAGGATAGATGTTCTTGTGATGATGACTTCCAGATTTTGGGAAATAATAGTTATTGAATTGGTTTTTATTAATGAGTTTAAGTCTTCCGCATTATTTTCTGTTGATATTATATTGAAATGATAAGGGTTAGATTGGTTGGTTCGCTCACATAGGAGGGTAAGTGTAGGTGCCAGTCGCGACTCAGTTTTGGGTCGTGACAATCTCCAAATTATTAAAATAATTATAACTATCAATTTTGTGTTTTGACAATTTTATTTGACAAATTGTAACATAATTATTTATCAAATTAAATTATGTTTTCTAGAGGTAGTTTTATTTTTTAAAAAATTCAAACCAAAAAAATTGTTAGTTATTTTGATGAGACCTGTGGCTTTATTTGTAAAATATGGATTTATAATATTTTAATTTTATCCTTTTTAAGAAATGATAAACCGAAAATCATTCTGTTGATAAGATGTTTTTTTTTTTTTTTTTTTTTTACACAAAATAGACATTTAAAATATTTAAAGTCATTTTTATATAAGCTTAAAACTTTGAATTAATACGTAGCACTTTTGGCTTATACTAGAATTTTAAGAGATTAAAATACTTAAGTAAGTGGGTGAGAGATCTTAGGAGATAATTTATATAATTTTTGTTTTTTAAAACAATTTACCTACAGATTTTAAGCTATTTCTTTATTAGTGTTTACGATTTCCTCTTCTTTTTTTCTGTTACATGTTTTAGTGATTTTTTAAAATTTATTTTCTAATCAAATAGTTAATTGTTGTTTATTATGTTTTTTCTTTATTTTTGAACGTGTTCTAAAACAACCAAATGTTGTTTTTAAAAATTATCGCGTAAATACTTTTGTTAAAATTCAATTTAAGAATTAAAATAAATTAACGAAAAAAGGCCTAAAATATCCTTAAGGTATTACAAATTGTACAAATTACCCTTCTTTTACCTATTGGTTCCAAAATAGCCTTCTTATCCACCTATTGTGTAACATCTCGTAACTGTAATTAACTAATAATAAGCTAAGAAACCAAAAATAATCAATTTTTAAGAATAAGTAGGGAAATCTGGAAAATTTCCAGCTTTCAAAAGTGAGTTTGGTCATTTTCAATCGGTCATAACTTTTATCTCAAGAGAAGTTTGGACGAGTTCTTTATATGGCCGGAAAGTTCTAGGGAAATTCTTTCCAACACCGCTTAGTTTGAACAAATCCAATGTCGTATGAATTAGTATTTGCTAATTCTTTTTAAGGTTTATTTATGGGTAAAAACCAAGGGCCAATTCAGTTTTAACAAAATTAAGAATGCTACCTTAGGGCTTAGGAGAAAAAGAGAAAAGAAGAAGAAAATCAAGATCGTCCAAGAACGTTAATATTGTTGCGTGGATTTCATCGGGGGTGATTCTTATCGAGGTATGTGAGATCATTCTATGTCGGGTCCTTCCACCACACCCCAATTTGATTCAGTTCAGCAAGTTAGACTATATTGAATGATGAATATGGGAGTTCTTGATGAAAATTTGTTAAATTCTTATTGATTAAATTGTAGTATATCCCTAGTAGATTTTATTCATGTTTCCGAACTGTTTTTGGGTATAATCTATTGGTAATGAGGTATTTAGAGATCCTAAGTGTTTGGGGTGGGATCCATGGAAGATTAGGAGGTTTAGAGATGAAAAACAGAGAAGAAAAGTCGGAGGTCCCGTCTAATACACCCGGGGCGCCGCGCCTGCCAGAGCCCCTCAAGGAAGACTCTGTCTATCAGGCCCTGGCGCGCTGCGCCTCTCAGAGCACCCCAGACCAGAGTTTGTCCGACAGGCTCTGGCACCCCGCGCCTCTCAGAGCGCCAGGGTCACGTGGAGTTCCCATTTCTCCCTATCTTTTCGAACTAGTTCCTAAGTGATGTAACCACATTTCTTGGTTGATTCCAACACTCTAAAGTACATATAAACATCATGAAATCATCCATAAACATGAGAACATGAATCCGTGAATCCATAATCCAATTAACGGAAAGTTAGGATTAAAGTCAAAAAAGTTAAGAGTCAAGCCTAAAAGTTAAGAAGCAAGTCGAAGTAAGTTCTTAAAGGTTCTAGAGTCTTAAACAAACATTTTAAACATTGTTTTAAGGCTCAAGCTATAAGACGAGCAAAGAGCAAAGAGTTAAGTTGAAGTTCCTTTTTTCAAAAGTATATGGGGAATAAGTATTCCCAAAGAGAAATAAGATGTTTTCACATTTAAACAAGCAAGGAAACTACGATTTCCAAGAGAGCTTTTTAAAAGATAAGTTTTGAGCACTAATCTCAAAATCACAGAATCAGTATGTTTTTAAAACATAATACCCACAATATATATATATTTGGGAGTAGTATTGAGAACCTATGTGGGGAGGCGAGTTCATATTAACTCAAGTCTCCATTAAAACCATGTAACCATCATGGGTAGAAAAGGATCATACTTTTTAGGTGAACCCTTCTCACAGTTTACTAGTGGATCCATTATGCAGTTCAGATCCTATACTATGGCAAGGTTAAGATGGCCGAGCAGCGTGGGCCGACTAACATTATAATTATATCATCACTATAGCTCTTAATTGATGGTCGTCGATAAGGGTGGCACCGGAACCGGTATTTACCGGTTACCGGTCCGGTCCATCCCGGTCCGGTTCGGTTTCTGTTCGGTACCAGTTAGTACCGATATGGACCGGTTCTTTACGGTTCCGGGACAGGTACCGGGACAAAAATCGGTATTTACCGGTATTTCCTGGTTCCGAAAATTAGTGGTCCAGTCCGGTCCGGTTAATTTCTATTTTTTTAATATATCCGTTAATAGCTGTTGGGTAACGGCTAGTGGGCCCCCAACGACTATTTGAGTAAAATTTCTGCCAATAGGAGCCCTACCCTACCCCAAACTTTTTTTAATACCCTAAAGTTTTAAAAATTACACTTTAACCCATTTTTAACTTATAAATACCCCTAAATTTCATTCTTTTAAATCACAAAATCATCTATTCGTCTTCTACTCTCTCAACTCTCTACTCTGTAATCTCTAATTCTATAATATATAATATCTTAAATTCCTGTGTTGACTTACTTGGTTTTTGAAAATTAGATTTGGAGCTTCAAAATTCAATTTTCAACTTTCCACGTTCGGCTTTCGGCGGTTATAAACGTTATTTTTCTAAGTAGACGTTTGGTACATTCGTTCCAACTTTTATTTTACGTTTTATTTATATTTAAATATTTTTTTTATTTTGTGATTTATTATTTGCATTACATTTTTCGTATTATATTTAATCTCACGTTTAATTTTTTAATATGGATTTCGGTAAAAATATTGTTCAAAAAAGAAAGGGAAAAAAATTGCATTAGAGCGTGTAAAAAATATTTATAACTTTACATCCTCTGATAATGCAAAAACCGGTAGTTCTTCTAAATCAAAAACTAAAAAATCTACTATATTAAGAATAAATACGGATGATTTACATATGTTGATGATACAATTTTTAATATTGATAGTAATTCAGGATTAGATCCTTATCATGAACATTTACAACGTTGCTTTGATAATTTTGATGAGGATTTCCCTAGTGATAATGATAATGATAATGATATTGATAATTATATTGATACGCCTACTTTTGATGATGATGATGATGAAACTGAGTCACCTACGACTACTAATACTCCCAGTCCCGCGCTCTTTCGTTGTCCTGCCCCTGTTCCCCCAGTACATCCTAGGCCTAAGGTAGAACGTGTTAAAAAATTGGTTGTTTGGTAATTTATGACACAAAACAAAGATAAAACGCAAGCTATTTGTAATAAATGTAAACATAGATTAAATCATTATACTGTTGGCAAATCTCGCGGAACGGGACATTTGAGTAGTCATTTAATGTCTTGTTGTAAAAATGAATTTTTGCATGCTAAAGCGGTAGCGGAAGCCAAAAAAAATGGTACCCCCTCTTCCTGAAATTGTAGGAGTAGGCGGATCTAACATGGTACAAATACAATTGAATCTGTCTAATGTTTCTGGCTCTAGTTTACCATTTTCATATAGTAGAGAAAAAGATCTTGAAGAACTAGCTAAAATGATGTGTTATGGGTTTGCCGTTTAGTTTTGCTGAAAATTCCGGTTTTATACATTATATTCAAATTGTATATAATCCAAATTTAAAGGTTTTGCTAGAAATACAATAAAAAAGGTTGTATTTGATTATCATGCACAATATTTTCAATATCTTCGTTGTTTATTTTATTATAATACTTGTAAAATAGCTATTACTTCTGATATGGGTCGTACTGTAAATGGTAACGATTATTTGACTGTTACTGCACATTGGATTGATGAAAATTGGTATATGCAAAAAAGAATTTTAGGTTATAAATTTTTTCAAATGCAAAATATCGGTAGTTATATTGCTCAAACTATTTTAGATATTTTACAAAGTTGTGGAATATGTGATAAGATAAGTAGTATAACCTTAGATAATGCTTCAAGTAATAACCCTGCTGTTGAATATTTAAAACATACACTTTGTCCTTTCTATGGTGATAATTATCATATTAGGTGTAGTGCACATATATAATTTGATGGTTAGAGATGGTGTAAATATTATGATAACGGATGTGCGAAAGTTGAAAATGCATGTCATTTTATATTTAAATGTCAAGTTAAGTCTACGCATAAAGATTTTCAAAATCGCTGTTTTGAAAATAATCTTCCACCTAGAAAAATTCCAAAAACAGTGGCTACCAGATGAAATACTTTATATAAAATGCATGTAGTCGCTTATGAATATCGAATACCCTTACAAATGGTTTGGAATGCTCATAATTATGATATGACATATAGACTAGATGATAATTATTGGCGTGATATAAATGAACTTATAGATTTCCTAAAAGTTTTTTACTTAACCACAAAAAGAATATCTGTACTTTATAGTGCATTAATTTGTACTGTTTTGCCTGTTATTTGTATGATTTCTTCTAAATTATATAAATTTAAAAATAAATCAAGATTTCAACAAACCATTGAAAAAATGATTCTAAAATTTTAAAAATATTATATTCCTGTTCCTCAAATTTATTTAACTGCATGTTTGTTAAACCCTAAGTATAAAGATTTAGGTGCATCAAGAATGGTTGAAAAATTGTATTTTAACTTAGATATTAATGATGTATTAGAAGAAATTCCTAGTTGTAAACAAGTTAAAGATAACATTAAAATTGAAGCTAGAAAATTGTATGATTTATATAATGCTAATATATATTTATCAAGTGAAAATGCACCTGAAAGCTCTAGGGTTAGATTTGATGAAAATAATATTGATGATTATTTACAGGATTATCTTGAACTTTCTCACAATAATAGAAATGATTTTGACGCCTATATTAATCAAAATACAGAACCTACTGAAGATATTCTCAAATGGTGGAGAAATCGCGGCAAAGGATTTCCAAAACTAGTACCAATGGCTCGAGATATATTAGCAATGCAAGCGTCGTCGGTAGCTTCGGAAGGCATCTTTAGTGCAGCAAGGTTTCAACTTGGAGAACATAGGCATTCACTAGCAGCCGACAACTTGGAGATATTAGTATTATTTCGAGATTGGATTAATGCCGAGAGAAGAAATTTGGATCGTGAACCACTACCGACCAAATTTCAAGATGACGTTGATGAAGTAATGCATGATTATAGTGACGACGGGATTGAATTAATGGAAGATCTTTCTATTCAACCAATTTTCGAACATGTTACTAAAGAAATGTTGAATGGTTTACGAAGGGATTTATATGGTGGCACCAACTATTAGTAAAAGTATGATAATTCGAGATTTAATTCAAACAGAACCCTTCCTAGAAGGTGGCTGTGTAGATTAAATCTTTTAATACTCTACTAATATTTTTGTAAATGTAACTGTAATATCAAATAAATATTAATAAAAATATAGGCTATTCGCCTTAATTTATTTTTTAATATTGTTGTATTAAATTTAATTTTTAATATAGTCAATTTTAATTTTATAACTTTAAAGTTTAAATTTAAAAATTTCAAACTTTAAGATTTTGAAATTTAAATTTTATAACTTTAAAATTTGAATTTAAAATCTTCAAACTTTAAAAGTTTGAATTTAAAATTTTAAAGTTTGAAACTTTAAAAGTTTGAATTTAAAATTTTAAAGTTTGAAACTTTAAAAGTTTGAAAATTTAAATTTGAAACTTTAAAAGTTTGAAAATTTTAAATTAAAACTTTAAAGTTTGAATTTAAAAATTTCAAACTTAAAGAGTTAGAAATTTAAATTTTATAACTTTAAAGTTTGAAATTTTTTAATTTTTTTTTTTAACTTTTTAAGTTTGAAATTTAAATTTTTAATTGCTTAATTATTATAATAAAAATTATATTCAATTAAAAAAATTAAATCTTTAATTTTTTTAAATTTTTTTAATTACCGGTCTGTTATACTACCGGTTCCCTTCCGGATCGGGACGAAACAGTACCATTTTTACCGGTTTTTCGGAACGGTCCGATAACGGTTCCAGAAAGTTACCGGTTCGTACAGTACTAGTTACGTACCGATTCCGATAATTACCGGATCGGGTCTTCCGGTTCCGGTACCGCTGCCACACTTAGTTGTCGGTTAGAGAAGCTCCTGCATAAGTATTGCATTTTCATATAGATCAGTTATATTGTATTTTTACATACATCTCAACTTTTATTTTTATAGTTGTATACATTTAGATTTTATAGTATATTTTAGTTAGTTTTATTTATATTGCATTTACATATAAACTGCATATAGTAATAAGAGTTAGTAAATCCTGAGTTGATCAGAGTCAAGGTAAGTGTTCTTTCTTACTCCTTTTCAAGCTTAAGTGTTGTTTAACATTCTAACTTGCATACTCGTACATTCAATGTATTGATTCAGTTCGCCTGCATCTTCTTATGATGAAGACAAAGGTAACCAGGATCGGCACACAGCGCACCGTTGATCCAGTTGAGCACTATACAATCACTTGGTGAGCCTCCTTGCATTCCGGAGGATATCCCTTTTATTGCTTTTCTAGAGTAGTTCATAAGAATGTTGTGGGGTTTGTCCCAACATCCATATCAGTCAGTTTAGAGGTTAAATGGACAGTTAGTAGTTCAGTTTTAGAATCTCTTTTGTTTTATAATTTTATATGTTCAAGTGTTGAGACTTTAGTGCCATTTTTGCCAGATTATTATATGTAGTATTTCTTTAAAAAATACTCTGTTTATTGATTGAGTTGAATTGAGTCTTCCACTGAATTAAGTAAGCCAGACCAAGGGTTTGTTTGGGGCCGGCAATGGTCTTCGAGTGTCGATCACGTCCAGGGTGAAGGTTTCGGGCGTGGCATATTGGCTCAAAATACCCTTGTCATCCACCTTTGGGTTCAAAATTGACCATCAATTTAACAGTTTTAAATTTAAAGTTTTTGAATATTTTTTATAGTTTATAAATCAATCTACTACCCACCCGTTACTAATAAGATCCACCCAATTAATAATTCCGCCACATTAATGCAACAACAGGAAAACTATTGCCGAGGATTATTTCTACAAACTTAAGACAAAAATGTTTATAGAAGTACATTATCATACATTTAAGTCCTCAATGTAATTCAAGTGTCTAAATAAAAGTTACTAGTAAACTTAAAAGTTTGACTATGTTCCTCTTAATTATTCTTTCGTCTCAAATATGCGATGTTACTGAATATATAACTATCTTTAAAATAATATATTATGTTTTAATATTTAAATAATATCATAATATTCAAAAAATAAATTAAAAAGGGTGCATAAATTAATTTGGGATGTACTACTTCTTTATCTTTAATCATAAATTTTGAATTCAAACTTGAAAGTGAATCCTATTGAAAATGTCCTCCTAAATAAGCGGGTAAACCTAAATTTAATTGGGGCTTTAATTCAGACTTGAGTAATTTTGAATGTCATATATATGAATTTGTAATTTCGTCGTGTTTTAGTAGTCTTTAGGGTGATTTTGATATTAAAATTGATTTATTAATTGGGTGGGTAGTGAGTTGGTTTATAAATGATACTAATAAATTAAATTATAACCAATAGTTGAGCATCAAGTATTTTTTTTAAAAAATAGTTTAAATTTAAAATCATTGAATAAATGGTCAATTTTGAACATAAAGTGGATGACAATGGTACTTTGGAGCCAATAGGTGGATGAAAAGGGCATTTTGGAGACAATAGGTGGATCAAAGATACTTTGGAGCCAATAGGTGGATGAAAATAACATTTTAGAGTCAATAGATGGATGAAGGATAATTTTGTACCATTTCCAATACTTTGAGGATATTTAGGTCTTTTTTGATAAAATAATTTAAGTTGCACAATTTTAAAAAATAAAAAAATAAATCTTGATCAGCTACCTAAATTTCAGACCTGCACTTCAATATGAATAAAACTAACTACAATTATACAAATTTAATTAAATTCAAGTAGGAGATAAAGTGATATACTCATTTAGATATTTTGTAATTTGCTAGTATTTTTTTCATTAATAAGTTCAATATTTTTTTTAAAAAAAAAACATTCAAATTAGTATATATAAATATTACGTGGTGTCAACTTCCATTCCTCTGAATATTGTGCTATTCATGACGACGACAATACTTTCGAAAAGAAAAAATTTATTGCTTCATGATGTGAGAAATTGAAAAAATGTGATAGTAACTGGGATGTGATTGTGCAGAGGAAAGGAAATGGGGAAGTGGGAATAGTCGATATATTTATAGGATAATTGTAATGCAGTAAATTTCATTTACCATGAGAAGTTAATAAACAGTTGATGAAAAGTTTTCAATTGTAACGACCTGTTTAGTCATTTTGAGCAGCAGATTTTATTTCTGGAAAACTGGCTGAGACGACGGACCACACGACGGACCGTCATGGGCACGACGGACCGTCGCAGGGTCTCGTTTCAAAGCACTTAGAAATTCTGAAAATGGGTACTGAAATCGACTCTCTGAACTTCGTGACGACATGGCAGGACGGACCGTCGTGGGTACGACGGACCGTCACAGGCCCTTTAATAAAATTGAGTCTCTAAACTCTGTGACGGAGCAGCAGGACGGACCGTCGCAGGCACGACGGGCCGTCACAGACTGCGTAATCCCAGTCTGGGTCAGATTTCTTTAAATGTTTTAAGGGACGTTTTTGACTATTCCTGCCTTAATTATAAAGTTAGTGGGTTAATGTTAATAAGTCTAATTACTTGGGGGTTAAAAGAGGTAACCTTGAGTTAATTAGTGGGGTATTATTGTCATCTTTTATACTTAATTATATGCTAATTAGGGTAAAAGAAAGAGGGTTTGAATAAGAAAACTAGAAAGAACAAAGAGAGAGAGAGGGAGAATCGAACGAGAAGGTGAAAAGAAGAGGAGAAACAGAAAGCTTTGGGAAATTGCTTGCTTGATCACTAGTCTTCGGTGGAGGTAGGTTATGGTTTTTATGCTATTCGTAGTAGACTCTTAATAGCGAATGATATGTGTTGGTAATATTATCTCATCTTCTATATGCTTAATTGTATGCTTGCATGAATGTGATTATATAATTGTGATAAAATAAGCATGATGAAGCTATTGAATCCCAAATCTTGAAAAACCCTAATCTCTTTGTTAATGATGATGCCTTGGTATAAGAAAAGGCTTGATGAACTAAAGTAATGAGATTGATGATGCCTTAGTATAAGAAAAGGCTTGATGAACTGAAGTAATGAAAATGATGATGCCTTGGTATAAGAGAAGGCTTGATGAATTGATAGTATGAGATTAGGGGATCGGAGTGTCACGTTCCGACACATAGATTTAAGGGATCGGGTGTCATAAACCGACACGTAGATTTAGGGGATCGGGTGTCGCGAACCAACACGTAGATTTAGGGGATCGGGTGTCACAAACCGACACGTAGATTTAGGGGATCGGGTTTCACGAACCGACACGTAGATTTAAGGGATCGAGTGTCACAAACCGACACGTAGATTTAGGGGATCGGGTGTCACGAATCGACACGTAGATTTCGGGGATCGGAGTGTCACATTCCGACACATAGATTTAGGGTATCGGGTGTCACGAACCGACACGTAGATTTAGGGGATCGGGTGTCACGAACCGACACGTAGATTTAGGGGATCGGGTGTCACGAACCGACATGTAGAATTAGGGGATCAGAGTGTCACGTTCCGACACATAGTAGTAGGGGATCGGAGTGTCACGTTCCGACACATAGTAGTAGGGGATCGGAGTGTCACGTACCGACACAAGAGGAATAAAGATAATGAGGGAGCAGAGTGTCACGTACCGACACAAGAGGATTAAAGATAATGAATCTTGAAAGATGCTAATATACTCAATCTAATGAACCTAATTCCCAAATGAGTATGGTATTGAGGCTTGAGTCCTCATATGTGAATTTGGCGGTATTTATTAATGATGATAGTATTTGTTGTTGCTACATGTTGAGTATTGTAGTTGATTTATGATATTAGTAATATATACTGTTTTCTATTTTGAGTTGGCCGATGATATCTACTCATTACCCGTGTTTTGTACTGACCCCTACTTTTATGTTTCCTTCCTTGTTATTTGTGGAGTGCAGCAAAAGGACCGTCGTCTTCAACTCAATCGCAATTCTAGCCAGTTTTCGTCACATCGGATATTCAGGGTGAGCTAATGCTTCTAGCTTGGACTGGATCTTCTTCCACATGTCTTGATCCCTTGAAGTTCCGGCATGGACTAGCTTTTACTTGTTTTAGCTTCTTAGAATACTCCTAGTTTTGTAATTTGATCATAGATGTTCTTGTGGTGATGACTCCAGATTTTGGGGAATAATAGATGTTGAATTGTAGAAGTTATTGAATTGGTTTTTATTAATGACTTTAAGTCTTCCGCATTACTTTCTGTTGATATTACATTGAAATGTTAGGGTTTAGATTGGTTGGTTCGCTCACATAGGAGGGTAAGTGTGGGTGGCAGCCGCGGCTCGGTTTTGGGTCGTGATACTATTAAGAACAAGTATCCTCTTCCTCGCATTGATGACTTGTTCGATCAGTTACAAGGTGTTTGTGTCTTCTCTAAGATTGACTTGAGATCCGGTTATCATCAATTGAAAATACGGGCAACGGATGTGCCAAAGACTGCCTTTCGAACCAGGTATGGGCATTATGAATTTGTAGTGATGTCTTTTGGTCTTACGAATGCCCCTGCTACGTTCATGAGCTTGATGAACGGGATTTTTAATCCATATCTGGATCTCTTTGTGATCGTATTTATTGATGATATACTGATATACTCTAAAAGTAAGAAGGAACATGAGGAGCATTTTAGAATTGTATTGGAAATGTTGAGGGAGAAAAAGCTTTATGCCAAGTTCTCTAAGTGTGAGTTTTGGCTAGATGCAGTGTCCTTCTTGGGGCATGTAGTTTCTAAGGATGGAGTGATGGTGGATCCTTCTAAGATTGAGACAGTGAAGAATTGGGTAAGACCTACTAATGTGTCAGAAATAAGGAGCTTTGTTGGTTTAGCTAGCTATTACCGTCGATTTGTCAAGGGATTCTCTTCCATTGCTTCCCAATTGACGAACTTGACTAAGCAAAATGTTCCATTTGTGTGGTCGGACGAATGTGAGGAAAGCTTTCAGAAGCTCAAGACTTTGTTGACTACTGCACCAATTCTCACCTTGCCCGTGGAAGGTAAGAATTTCATTGTTTATTGTGATGCATCCTATTTGGGTTTGGGTGCAGTACTAATGCAAGAGAAGAATGTAATTGCTTATGCTTCAAGGCAATTAAAGGTGCATGAACGTAACTATCCGACCCATGATTTGGAGTTGGCTGCGGTAGTGTTTGCATTAAAGCAATGGAGGCACTATCTATATGGGGTTAAGTGTGAAGTATACACGGATCATCGTAGCCTACAATATGTCTTTACTCAAAAAGATTTGAACTTGAGACAGAGGAGATGGATGGAACTACTCAAGGACTACTACATCACTATCTTGTATCATCCGGGAAAAGCGAATGTTGTGGCGGATGCTTTAAGTAGAAAGGCGGGAAGCATGGGAAGTCTAGCTCATTTGCAAGTTTCTAAACGCCCATTGGCTAGAGAAGTTCAGATTGTGGCTAATGACTTTATGAGGTTAGAAGTAAATGAGAAGGGAGGATTGTTAGCTTGTGTGGAGGCAAGATCTTCCTTCCTTGACAAGATTAAGGGAAAGCAGTTTAATGATGAGAAATTGATCCGGATCCGAGATAAAGTGTTGCAAGGAGAGGCTAAGGAAGCACAAATCGATGAAGAAGGTGTTTTGAGAATCAAGGGAAGGGTATGTGTACCCCGCGTCGATGATTTGATCAACACTATTCTGACAGAGGCTCATAGTTCAAGGTATTCGATATATCCGGGTGCAACCAAGATGTACCGTGACCTAAAGCAACACTTTTGGTGGAGTAGAATGAAGCGTGATATTGTTGATTTTATTGCCAAATGTCCAAACTGTCAACAAGTAAAGTATGAACACCAGAGGCCCGGAGGAACACTTCAGAGAATGCCAATTCCTGAATGGAAGTGGGAGAGAATTGCAATGGATTTTGTGGTTGGTCTTCCAAAGACAATGGGTAAGTATGACTCTATTTGGGTGATTGTTGATAGGTTAACTAAGTCTGCTCGTTTCATTCCGGTCAAAGTGACTTACAATGCAGAGAAGTTAGCCAAGATCTATATCTCAGAAATCGTTCGATTGCATGGAGTTCCCCCTCTCCATTATATCAGATAGAGGTACGCAGTTTACCTCTAAGTTTTGGAAAACATTGCATGCTGAATTGGGTACTAGGTTGGATCTTAGTACCACATTCCACCCTCAGACGATGGTCAGTCTGAGCGAACGATTCAAGTGTTGGAGGATATGCTTCGTGCATGTGTGATAGAATTTGGTGGCCATTGGGATAGCTTCTTACCTTTAGCGGAGTTTTCATACAATAATAGCTATCACTCAAGTATTGATATGGCTCCATTTGAAGCACTGTATGGGAGAAGATGTAGGTCTCCCATTGGTTGGTTTGATGCATTTGAGGTTAGACCTTGGGGTACGGACCTTTTGAGGGATTCTTTAGAGAAAGTGAAATCTATTCAAGAAAAGCTTTTAGCGGCGCAAAGTAGGCAAAAATAATATGCAGATCGAAAGGTTAGAGACTTAGAGTTCATGGAGGGTGAACAAGTCTTGTTGAAGGTTTCGCCCATGAAAGGGGTGATGCGGTTTGGTAAAAGAGGTAAGCTAAGCCCAAGGTATATTGGTCCCTTTGAAGTACTTAAGCGAGTAGGGGAGGTGGCTTATGAGTTAGCCTTGCCTCCAGGGTTGTCCGGTGTGCATCCGGTATTTCATGTGTCTATGTTGAAAAGATACCATGGGGATGGAAACTACATCATTCGATGGGATTCAGTTCTGCTTGATGAAAATTTGTCTTATGAGGAGGAGCCTGTTGCCATTCTAGATAGAAAAGTCCGCAAGCTGAGGTCAAAGGAGATTGCATCCATCAAAGTTCAATGGAAGAATCGACCAGTTGAAGAGGCTACTTGGGAGAAGGAGGCTGATATGCGAGAAAGATACCCACACCTGTTTACAGATTCAGGTACTCCTTCTCGTCCTTGTTTTCCTTCTTGTGATCGTTCGAGGACGAACGATGGGTAAATTGGTATCTATTGTAACGACCTGTTTAGTCGTTTTGAGCAGCGGATTTTATTTCTGGAAAACTGGCTGAGACGACGGACCCCACGACGGACCATCATGGGCACGACGGACCGTCATGGGCACGACGGATCGTCGCAGGGTCTCGTTTCAAAACACTTAGAAATTCTGAAATTGGGTACTGAAATCGACTCTCTGAACTTCCTGACGACATTGCAGGACGGACCGTCATGGGTACGACGGACCGTCACAGACCCTTTAATAAAATTGAGTCTCTGAACTCTGTGACGGAGCAGCAGGACGGACCGTCGCAGGCACGACGGGCCGTCACAGACTGCGTATTCCCAGTCTGGGTCGGATTTCTTTAAATGTTTTAAGGGACATTTTTGACTATTCCTGCCTTAATTATAAAGTTAGTGGGTTAATGTTAATAAGTCTAATTACTTGGGGGTTAAAAGAGGTAACCTTGAGTTAATTAGTGGGGTATTATTGTCATCTTTTATACTTAATTATATGCTAATTAGGGTAAAAGAAAGAGGGTTTGAATAAGAAAACTAGAAAGAACAAAGAGAGAGAGAGGGAGAATCGAACGAGAAGGTGAAAAGAAGAGAAGAAACACAAAGCTTTGGGAAATTGCTTGCTTGATCACTAGTCTTCGGTGGAGGTAGGTTATGGTTTTTATGCTATTCGTAGTAGACTCTCAATAGCGAATGATATGTGTTGGTAATATTATCTCATCTTCTATATGCTTAATTGTATGCTTGCATGAATGCGATTATATAATTGTGATAAAATAAGCATGATGAAGCTATTGAATCCCAAATCTTGAAAAACCCTAATCTCTTTGTTAATGATGATGCCTTGGTAAAAGAAAAGGCTTGATGAACTAAAGTAATGAGATTGATGATGCCTTAGTATAAGAAAAGGCTTGATGAACTGAAGTAATGAGAATGATGATGCCTTGGTATAAGAGAAGGCTTGATGAATTGATTGTATGAGATTAGGGGATCGGAGTGTCACGTTCCGACACATAGATTTAGGGGATCAGGCGTCACGAACCGACACATAGATTTAGGGGATGGGGTGTCACGAACCGACACGTAGATTTAGGGGATCGGGTGTCACGAACCGACACGTAGATTTAGGAGATCGGGTGTCACGAACCGACACGTAGATTTAGGGGATCGGGTGTCACAAACCGGCACATAGAATTAGGGGATCGGAGTGTCACGTTCCGACACATAGTAGTAGGGGATCGGAGTCTCACGTTCCGACACATAGTAGTAGGGGATCGGAGTGTCACGTACCGACACAAGAGGAATAAATATAATGAGGGAGCGGAGTGTCACGTACCGACACAAGAGGATTAAAGATAATGAATCTTGAAAGATGCTAATATACTCAATCTAATGAACCTAATTCCCAAATGAATATGGTATTGAGGTTTGAGTCCTCATGTGTGAACTTGGCGATATTCATTAATGATGATAGTATTTGTTGTTGCTACATGTTGAGTATTGTAGTTGATTTATGATATTACTAATATATATTGTTTTCTATTTTGAGTTGGCCGATGATATCTACTCAGTACCCGTGTTTTGTACTGACCCCTACTTTTATGTTTTCTTCCTTGTTATTTGTGGAGTGCAGCAAAAGGACCGTCGTCTTCAACTCAATCGCAATTCTAGCTAGTCTTCATCACATCGGATCTTCAGGGTGAGCTAATGCTTCTAGCTTGGACTTGATCTTCTTCCTCATGTCTTGATGCCTTGAAGTTCCGGCATGGACTAGCTTTTACTTGTTTTAGCTTCTTAGAATACTCTTAGTTTAGTAATTTGATCATAGATGTTCTTGTGGTGATGACTTCCAGATTTTGGGGAATAATAGATGTTGAATTTTAGTAGTTATTGAATTGGTTTTTATTAATGAGTTTAAGTCTTCCGCATTACTTTCTGTTGATATTACATTGAAATGTTAGGGCTTAGATTGGTTGGTTCGCTCACATAGGAGGGTAAGTGTGGGTGCCAGTCGCGGCTCGGTTTTGGGTCGTGCTACTATTAAGAACAAGTATCCTCTTCCTCGCATTGATGACTTGTTCGATCAGTTACAAGGTGCTTGTGTCTTCTCTAAGATTGACTTGAGATCCGGTTATCATCAATTGAAAATACGGGCAACGGATGTGCCAAAGACTGCCTTTCGAACCAGGTATGGGCATTATGAATTTGTAGTGATGTCTTTTGGTCTTACGAATGCCACTGCTGCGTTCATGAGCTTGATGAACAGGATTTTTAATCCATATCTGGATCTCTTTGTGATCGTATTTATTGATGATATACTAATATACTCTAAAAGTAAGAAGGAACATGAGGAGCATTTGAGAATTGTATTGGAAATGTTGAGGGAGAAAAAGCTTTATGCCAAGTTCTCTAAGTGTGAGTTTTGGCTAGATGCAGTATCCTTCTTGGGGCATGTAGTTTCTAAGGATGGAGTGATGGTGGATCCTTCTAAGATTGAGACAGTGAAGAATTGGGTAAGACCTACTAATGTGTCAGAAATAAAGAGCTTTGTTGGTTTAGCTAGCTATTACCGTCGATTTGTCAAGGGTTTCTCTTCCATTGCTTCCCAATTGACGAACTTGACTAAGAAGATTGTTCCATTTGTGTGGTCGGACGAATGTGAGGAAGCTTTCAGAAGCTCAAGACTTTGTTGACTACTGCACCAATTCTCACCTTGCCCGTGGAAGGTAAGAATTTCATTGTTTATTGTGATGCATCCTATTTGGGTTTGGGTGCAGTACTAATGCAAGAGAAGAATGTAATTGCTTATGCTTCAAGGCAATTAAAGGTGCACGTAACTATTCGACCCATGATTTGGAGTTGGCTGCGGTAGTGTTTGCATTAAAGCAATGGAGGCACTATCTATATGGGGTTAAGTGTGAAGTATACACGGATCATCGTAGCCTACATTATGTCTTTACTCAAAAAGATTTGAACTTGAGACAGAGGAGATGGATGAAACTACTCAAGGACTACAACATCACTATCTTGTATCATCCGGGAAAAGCGAATGTTGTGGCGGATGCTTTAAGTAGAAAGGCGGGAAGCATGGGAAGTCTAGCTCATTTGCAAGTTTCTAAACGCCCATTGGCTAGAGAAGTTCAGATTCTGGCTAATGACTTTATGAGGTTAGAAGTAAATGAGAAGGGAGGATTGTTAGCTTGTGTGGAGGCAAGATCTTCCTTCCTTGACAAGATTAAGGGAAAGCAGTTTAATGATGAGAAATTGATCCGGATCCGAGATAAAGTGTTGCAAGGAGAGGCTAAGGAAGCACAAATCGATGAAGAAGGTATTTTAAGAATCAAGGGAAGGGTATGTGTACCCCGCGTCGATGATTTGATCAACACTATTCTGACAGAGGCTCATAGTTCAAGGTATTCGATACATCCGGGTGCAACCAAGATGTACCGTGACCTAAAGCAACACTTTTGGTGGAGTAGAATGAAGCGTGATATTGTTGATTTTATTGCCAAATGTCCAAACTGTCAACAAGTAAAGTATGAACACCAGAGGCCCGGAGGAACACTTCAGAGAATGCCCATTCCTGAATGGAAGTGGGAGAGAATTGCAATGGATTTTGTGGTTGGTCTTCCAAAGACAATGGGTAAGTATGACTCTATTTGGGTGATTGTTGATAGGTTAACTAAGTCTGCTCATTTCATTCCGGAAAAGGTGACTTACAATGCAGAGAAGTTATCCAAGATCTATATCTCAGAAATCGTTCGATTGCATGGAGTTCCCCTCTCCATTATATCGGATAGAGGTACGCAGTTTACCTCTAAGTTTTGGAAAACATTGCATGATGAATTGGGTACTAGGTTGGATCTTAGTACCGCATTCCACCCTCAGACCGATGGTCAGTCTAAGCGAACGATTCAAGTGTTGGAGGATATGCTTCGTGCATGTGTGATAGAATTTGGTGGCCATTGGGATAGCTTCTTACCTTTAGCGAAGTTTTCATACAATAATAGCTATCACTCAAGTATTGATATGGCTCCATTTGAAGCACTGTATGGGAGAAGATATAGGTCTCCCATTTGTTGGTTTGATGTATTTGAGGTTAGACCTTGGGGTACGGACCTTTTGAGGGATTCTTTAGAGAAAGTGAAATCTATTCAAGAAAAGCTTTTAGCGGCGCAAAGTAGGCAAAAAGAATATGCAGATCGAAAGGTTAGAGACTTAGAGTTCATGGAGGGTGAACAATTCTTGTTGAAGGTTTCACCCATGAAAGGGGTGATGCGGTTTGGTAAAAAAGGTAAACTGAGCCCAAGATATATTGGTCCCTTTGAAGTACTTAAGCGAGTAGGGGAGGTGGCTTATGAGTTAGCCTTGCCTCCAGGGTTGTCCGGTGTGCATCCGGTATTTCATAAGTCTATGTTGAAAAGATACCATGGGGATGGAAACTACATCATTCGATGGGATTCAGTTCTGCTTGATGAAAATTTGTCTTATGAGGAGGAGCCTGTTGCCATTCTAGATAGAGAAGTCCGCAAGCTGAGGTCAAGGGAGATTGCATCCATCAAAGTTCAATGGAAGAATCGACCAGTTGAAGAGGCTACTTGGGAGAAGGAGGCTGATATGCCAGAAAGATACCCAAACCTGTTTATAGATTCAGGTACTCCTTCTCGCCCTTGTTTTCCTTCCTGTGATCGTTCGAGGACGAACGATGGGTAAATTGGTATCTATTTTAACGACCTGTTTAGTCGTTTTGAGCAGCGGATTTTATTTCTAGAAAACTGGCTGAGACGACGGACCCCACGATGGACCGTCATGGGCACGACGGACCGTCGCAGGGTCTCGTTTCAAAACACTTAGAAATTCTGAAATTGGGTACTGAAATCGACTCTCTGAACTTCGTGACGACATGGCAGGACGGACCGTCGTGGGTACGACGGACCGTCACAGACCCTTTAATAAAATTGAGTCTCTGAACTCTGTGACGGAGCAGCAGGAAGGACCGTCGCAAGCACGACGGGCCGTCACAGACTGCGTAATCCCAGTCTGGGTCGGATTTCTTTAAATGTTTTAAGGGACGTTTTTGACTATTCCTGCCTTAATTATAAAGTTAGTGGGTTAATGTTAATAAGTCTAATTACTTAGGGGTTAAAAGAGGTAACCTTGAGTTAATTAGTGGGGTATTATTGTCATCTTTTATACTTAATTATATGCTAATTAGGGTAAAAGAAAGAGGGTTTGAATAAGAAAACTAAAAAGAACAAAGAGAGAGAGAGAATCGAACGAGAAGGTGAAAAGAAGAGGAGAAACACAAAGCTTTGGGAAATTGCTTGCTTGATCACTAGTCTTCGGTGGAGGTAGGTTATGGTTTTTATGCTATTCGTAGTAGACTCTTAATAGGGAATGATATGTGTCGGTAATATTATCTCATCTTCTATATGCTTAATTGTATGCTTGCATGAATGTGATTATATAATTGTTATAAAATAAGCGTGATGAAGCTATTGAATCCCAAATCTTGAAAAACCCTAATCTCTTTGTTAATGATGATGCCTTGGTATAAGAAAAGGCTTGATGAACTAAAGTAATGAGATTGATTATGCTTTAGTATAAGAAAAGGCTTGATGAACTGAAGTAATGAGAATGATGATGCCTTGGTATAAGAGAAGGCTTGATGAATTGATAGTATGAGATTAGGGGGTCGGAGTGTCACGTTCCAACACATAGATTTAGGGGATCGGGTGTCACGAACCGACACGTAGATTTAGGGGATCGGTTGTCACGAACCGACACGTAGATTTAGGGGATCGGGTGTCACGAACCGACACGTAGATTTAGGGGATCAGGTGTCACGAACCGACACGTAGATTTAGGGGATCTGGTGTCATGAACCGACACGTAGAATTACGGGATCGGAGTGTCACGTTCCGACACATAGTATTAAGAGATCGGAGTGTCACGTTCCGACACAAAGTAGTAGGGGATCGGAGTGTCACGTACCTACACCAGAGGAATAAAGATAATGAGGGAGCGGAGTGTCACGTACCGACACAAGAGGATTAAAGATAATGAATCTTGAAAGATGCTAATATACTCAATCTAATGAACCTAATTCCCAAATGAGTATGATATTGAGGCTTGAGTCCTCATGTGTGAACTTGGCGGTATTTATTAATGATGATAGTATTTGTTGTTGCTACATGTTGAGTATTGTAGTTGATTTATGATATTACTAATATATACTGTTTTCTATTTTGAGTTGGCCGATGATATCTACTCAGTACCCGTGTTTTGTACTGACCCCTACTTTTATGTTTTCTTCCTTGTTATTTGTGGAGTGCAGCAAAAGGACCGTCGTCTTAAACTCAATTGCAATTCTAGCCAGTCTTCGTCACATCGGATCTTCAGGGTGAGCTAATGCTTCTAGCTTGGACTGGATCTTCTTCCTCATGTCTTGATGCCTTGTAGTTCCGGCATGGACTAGCTTTTACTTGTTTTAGCTACTTAGAATACTCTTAGTTTAGTAATTTGATCATAGATGTTCTTGTGGTGATGACTCCAGATTTTGGGGAATAATAGATGTTGAATTTTAGAAGTTATTGAATTGGTTTTTATTAATGAGTTTAATTCTTCCGCATTACTTTCTGTTGATATTACATTGAAATGTTAGGGTTTAGATTGGTTGGTTCGCTCACATAGGAGGGTAAGTGTGGGTGCCAGTCGCGGCTCGGTTTTGGGTCGTGATATCAATAATTTGAAATTCAAAAATATCAATAAGATATTAAGATCAATGCAAATTAGAAGTTAAAATTTAGAATTTAGACATTAAAAAAATATTATTTTTTTTTTCAAAGTACGTGGGTCGTTATTTATTTTTTTAAACCTTTATATTAATCAATTTTTAATTATTCATATTCAATTATTTTTTGAAAACTCAAAATTCAAAATTTAACTATTCATTTAAACGTTTTTATCTCCTAATAGTAACTTCTTTTTAAAAATTTAAAAACAAAATACTATATTTGATCTGTTGAAAATTTAAAATTCACAAATATCAATAAGATAATGATTAAGAACAATTCAAATTCAAAGTTAAAAATTAGAAATTAGAAATTAAAAAAAATTTATTATTATCTTTGTATATTGTTAATATTTTTGTAACTTTTCGGTGGACTTGATTTTGGTGGATTTTATAGTTACTTTCTTCAATTCAATATATATATATATATATATATATATATATATATATATATATATATATATATATATAATATATATATATATATATATATATATATATATATATTGTCAAGGACGTGGGTTGTTATTTGTTTTTGTAAAACTTTTAATTAGTCAACTTTTAATCATCTATGTTTAATTATTTTTTAGAAAACTCAAAATTCAAGAATGTACCTACTCTTTTAAACGTTTTTATCTTCTAAAATAGTAACTTTTTTTCTTTATTCAAAAACAAATTACTATATTTGATTAGATGATTAATTAAAAATTAATTGTAACGCTGACATGGAGGCGCTATCACCTCTCCTATATATATATATATATATATATATATATATATATATATATATATATATATATATATATATATATATATATATATATATATATATATATATATATATAAAGAAAGTTCCTACCGCCAAAATTTTCTCTTGAATTTGTTGCTACCGTCAACAATTTAATCTCTCAATCTTATTGATAATATCTAAGACTTTCACCTAAAATCTGATGGTTATTAGATGACTAAGTAGTATATATTATTTACTCCTAATATCTAATATACATCGGTAATTGAACATATTTTACTAAACACATATCTCATACGCAAACATAAACTAAATTGAACATGTATAAATGATCTTCAAATAACTTTTTGTTTCTCTTCGAGAACCTAGAGCATTAATTTGATTCCCAAAATTTTAATACCTCCACATAAAATGAAACAGAGAAACTGTGCGTTTAACAAGATTGGTTAAAGTACCAATTTTAAAATAGGTTACACATTTGATTATTTTTTTAGACAACATAAAAAAGGTTAAAATGTGATCTATAAAGTGGAGTACATGTGTAGAAAGAAATAGAAAATGCTAGGAGTGAATTTCGATAGAGTGGTGTTGATTTATTTTTTCTTCCTGAAATAATGCATTCGCAAGTTTGTTTATTTATTTTAAGATAAATAAAGATCTAATAGTTGTTCCTTAAATTGAGACTGCTACTAATTAATTCATAAATAGCCCTCCAGTCCTAATGGAAAGGTAAAAACTCAATTCCAAATTCGCTAATCTAAAATATTGGCCTTCATCAAACTTGTATTTTATGTCCTAATATTATATATTCTCGTCAAAACGTATATCCATGTAATGACTCGGTAGATTAATTTTCGTAATTTTTAAATATTCGGTTAACTCGAATTAATTAATTGATAGGTAATTGTAGATAATTGACTTCATAAAAAATTAATGAACTAAAATGATAATTTATTTAAGACCATCTATTATTTGTCCCATATATATTATAATAAGTTAAGAGTTTATCCCTTTTAATATGTAATTAATTAGAAAAAAAAAAGAGAGAGGCGGAACAAAAATAACCTAGCTAGACGTGTGACTGAAAACAAAGCAGCAGGAGAATTCGAGTGATAGTTTTAATCAAGATGCTCTGTAAAACTATATATATATATATATATATATATATATATATATTATATATATATATATATATATATATATATATATATATATATTATATATATATATATATATATTATTTTCAATTCAAATCTCGCTTCTGTTCACTCCCAACCACGAACTGACAACCAATTTGTCTTTTTTCTTTTAAAAACAAACAATTTCCAATCATATCCCTTAATAATAATAATATAACCCTACAATTTCCAATCGAAACCCCCACTGCCCCTTAATTTTTTTATCTATTTCTCCTTGTCTATTTCAAGTTGACTATAAGGTTGTGGGATCAAACCCCCACAATCTCTCTTTATGTTTTTATTCTCCTCCTTAAATATGCCTAAGAGGTCGTGAATTCGATTCCCACACGCCTCCCCCTTTATTTATCTTTTATTCTCCTACTTAAATCTGCCTAAGAGGTCGTGGGTTCGATTCCCACACTCTCCCCCTTTATTTTTCTTTTATTCACCTCTTTAATCTGCCTAAGAGGTCGTGGGTTCGATTCTCACACGCCTCCCCCTTTAGTTTTTTTTATTCTCCTACTTAATCTGCCTAAGAGGTTGTGGGTTCGATTCTCATATGCCTCCCCCTTTATTTTTCTTTTATTCTCCTCCTTAAATCTGATTGAGAGGTGGTGAGTTCGAATTCCACTCCTCTCATTTCTTTTTTCTTCTTTTAAGTTACATTTTCCAGCCAATACCATGGTTCGAATCCCCTTCACCATATTTCTTTTTACTTCTTTAATTTTCTTGGTTTTTAACATGGTGAGGTCACGGGTTCAATCCTCCATGACCTCACTTGTTTTAGTTCATTTTTTTAACATTTTGAACCCTCTTTGCTGACCGAAATTCATCACTAGAAGTTGGAAATTTTATTTTAATTTTTCAGCATCCTTTCATCAAGTTACACCTTAATTCTTAAGGAAATTTCGTAGTGCATTTAGAACGTTTTAGGTGTGTTTTCATGGATTCGTTTGGATAAGAGATTATCCCTCAATAAGCCACATTTCAACTCATGTGAACATCACATTTATATCAACATGTGTACATGAAATATAAAGAACTATCATGCCATTTCAAGTCCTAAACCTGAACAATAGCCACGACAACACACACATACACACGTAGTACATCTTCGAAAACATCAACATAAGTCACATAATACCAAACATACATATAAACACATAATCATCACGAAAACACGTCAAATTCCTAGTGTTCTACCAGCAAACATAACCAACCTATGATTCAATGGGAGCTAGTGACAGGGACATGCAATGGGGAACAATCCTAGTTTTTGGAATAGATTCGTCTGAACCTTAGGGGGTCTCTTGGGAAAGGAACCAAGAGAATAGAGAACCCATATCTTTTTGACGGTCAAACCTCAACCTGCTTCCCTAAGAACTCCTCCAAACACACGTCCAACACCAAAAGTTCAACACCAAACTCGACGGAAAGCCTTCTCTTTGCCTACGTGATTGATTTACATTTATTTTCCTTATATTTTCGTGTGAGTTCTTAAAGTGTGAAGAAATTTGGTTTACCTTCTATTTTTGAAGTTATTTTGGAAGAGACAACGTGAATGAGAGTGATAGAGACGTGAGAGAGAGATGAGCGTGGGAGAGAAGAGTTTTCTTAGGCTTAGGAGTCTAGTTTAGGATTTAGTCAAATTAAATTTTATTTAATTATTAAAAATCTAATTTCCTTATAATTTCAATCAGATAATAACTAATAAATATAAATTTATTACATTAATTTAGCATCTTAAATTAAAAACAATTTAATTCATTGCTTCCACCTAGGTTCGAACCCGGGTGGAGCAAGACTTCACTTCAAGAGCCCAATTTCGGCCCTCTCTCCCTAAAAATCCCCTCCACCTTATTAATTAAATAATTAATTGTATATTTAGGGTAACTACGATATTACCCTTAGCCTGGAGAAAGACCATTTTACCCCTAGACCCTCCAAACCTAAGATTTCCTCTTTTTAAGTCCGGTAAAGACTCCTTCGAGTAAATATTCTTCTTCGAGAGCCCTACATGTTTGGACCTAACCTTTTCTAGCTCAACTAACTCCCCAAGTTAGTTGTCTGGGTTTTAGAAAGGGTTCTGAGGTTCGGTTCTACGCGCATCAATCCGTGTGAACCTGGTCTAATCGTAGGCATTGTAGAACATTAAGCATTACTTAGAATATTCATTTTTTAGGGTTGTTACAATGCTGGAAATTTTCTACGTTTTTCAGCTCATTTTCATCAATGTTTACATGTTAGTTTTGAGGGTAATTCATGGATTCATTTAGCCAATAATTTTGATTCAAATCAGAAACATTATACTTCATATGAACATCACAATTTATACAGGTTTTTGCATGTAAGAATACAACCATAACATGTCATTTGCGAACTTCAAACCAAGAATATATGTCCCGGCTACACATTGCACACACATGACTTCTCCTATTCGGACAATCCTTCACCGTGTGACCCGATTTACTACAAATCTAACAAGCATTAGAGCCCCTCATACACTCTCCTCCATGAAGTTTTACACACTTCCTACTCTTAACTCTGGGCTTGGAATCCCTATCATAGCGATCCTTGGACGAACTTGACTCCCCTTGGTGGGAGAGTCCCTTCTTAGACCTGTGCTTATCCCTGAGTTCAGTACTACTCTTCCTTGAAAAATTCTTCTTAGCTTGTCTTGACCTGTTCCCTGCCCTAGTATGCTTCCTATTCCTATTTTCCTCCACTTGTTGGACGTGGACCATAAGCCTGGAAAGGCCCATGCTGGCATGCAACATAGCTGCCCTACACTCCTCCTCTAGATTCTCAGCAATCTTAGATCCAGTGTAAGCAGGAGGATTCATTCTTGTTAAGTCCCTTAACCTACTAGCCAAGGTGCTGGCAAGTAGGTTCTCCCTGGGAACACCTTGTTGCTGTGCCTTCGTTTCTCCTCGTATTCATCTTTTTGAATCTCATGAGTTGATGTTAGATACGCTCTTAACACTAGGAAATAGACATTAGAGAAGGCACAATAAGATCAGAAGAAGGGAATTTTCCTACGCATCATGCAGTCTCTAATTCAGGATAGTGGTGCACTTCACTACCATGACTTAGAAACTACTCAATATGGTTGATGTGAACTTATTATTTACAGAATTTAACCTAGCGCTCTGATACCAACTTTTTCACGATCGAAATCTAGACCTAGACGAGACCGGTGTTGTTGCCCTCTCAGAGGTCGCACACAAGCCTACATACGTCATTCTTACTTCATCTAGGTTAATTTTAGCGGAAAATCTGAAACTTTTTGTTTCTTAACATGCTTACTAAACATTCTACTACATACGTAATTGTTCACCATCAACTAACATTAAGTTCATCAAATGAAAGAAATAGTTTATTCTCAAGATAAAGATGTACTTGCCAAAATGGTACCAATACAATGTCTAAACAAAAACGGGAAAGAAACGCTAGTGGAACATACTCCGCTAGCTCACTCCTACAACTAAGATAGAATGTAAATGGGCAAGCATTTTCGAAAGCATAAGGGCCTACCAAGTCTGGATGAATGCTCGACGTCCGGTATATGAAAGCACACACCAAGGACATGCATGAGTAAGATTGGCTCTTTCCTAATAACATGATTATAGAAGGTCAAGTCAGTGGACTTTCCAAATTGAGATTACAAAAGTGAGTGATTGTAACACCCGTAGACAAAACAGATTAAAAATTAATTTTTCAGAAAAATCTACAAGTGCTACCAACAGTGGCATCGACGGAACGTAGCCTGAACCATTATCCATCCTGCACAACCGTCGATGGGATCATAAACTCCAAAAAATTTCAGCCTAGAAAAATTGGTTAAGTCTTGGACGACGGACGAACTTACGGTCCATAGGTCAAACGACGGTCTGTAATCCGTGACCGTCAATCAAGACTCCCTTCAACCATTCTCTAACAAGAGATATGGATGACCAGCATAGTTCGTAGTTGGACCTATGGTCCGTAGGTGGAAATTTGTAGCCAGTTAAGGGAAAATGCAGTTGGGTCAACTTAAAATGATCATAGATCTTATCACAAAATGAATTAGGTCTCCCATGACCTACTCACAGATAGATAATTTAATTATCTTTCCATATCCACCAACCTTGCTAAAATCAGACCCTCGAGTAAAAAGTATGCCCATTTAAGTAAAGGTATGTCGAACAGGACCTCACAACGGGCCCAATGACGGGGCGTCAGGCGCACGACAGACCGTCAGTCCTGACCGTCGTGAGGCCCGACAGCAACCTTCCCATGGGTATTTTTGACCTTTCCCACTCTGTTTAAACCCTAAGTTATGTCGTTTTGACCCTAATTCATCAGATTTTAGTCAGTTTAATCCTAGAAACATAATTAAAACACATCCAAGTCAAATCATTAAATCAAAACTTAGAAAATTAGAAGCAAGAGAGGAGAAAAAATCTCAAGAACCCTAGTTCAAGAACGCCACAAGCTCCAGCAGTTTCAGCCCCGAAACTTAAGTATTTTTCAGTGGATTTTATCAGCAGGTATGTAGGATTTCATAGTGGGTTCCTTTCACCCATTGGGTCCTTAGTTTCAGTCAGTTCTTGATTATCTTATTATGATTAAACCTAGGGTTTCTAGAACTTTGATATAACTTCATGAATGTATTAAATATATGTTCCAAATCAAATTATCATTTTATTACTCAGATTATCGCATGAATTTCAAAACCCTAGCTTTGTATTTCTTTAGTTCTTGAATTACACATGCTAGGTCATATATTTCAGACACTTCAGATATACATGCCTCAGTTATACATGTATAATTACCAGATTAATTGTTGCATTCTCAGTTTGCATGTTCAGTTTCGTGCTATCTAGTATTTATAGAAATTCAGATATAATCAGTTAATTTACAGAATTCATTGGGAGTAGCATAATATCGAGTTGGACTAGGGTTTAGCGTACCCTATAGTCCCAGAATTACCAGCCAAGTAGGTTGTAAGTCCCCTCTGTGGGCAATCAATTTTGTGACCACGCCAGCATGCCTTTATACCTTTGGCAGGGTATATTGGGTCCTCTAGCTAGGGCGTATACATCAGACTCCATATTTAGCTCATGTGGTTTTATTATCGGTTATTAGTAGCTCCCACAGTTCAGTCAGACTCTCTTCATTGACCATTTAGCAGTATATTCAGAATTCAGTTTCAGCATGTTATAAATTGCTCATTTCATCCAGTTAGCTCAAAAATCAGCACATCACGTTTAGATTATTATACTTGTTTTTGTGCTTGTTCAGTTATGTTTTATTTCAATTTTACTCTATCCTACATGCTCAGTACCTTTAAAGTATTGACGTATACGTGCGCTACATCTTCTGATGATGTAGGTTCAGGTTCTCAGAATCCAGATCACGCATAGATCGATTTCCCGATCTCCAGTTCAGCAGATTCAATGGTGAGTCCTCTTTCTTCGAGGACAACAATCATAAGTTTCATTTCAGTCTTTAGTCATTTAGTTTCAGTTTTTGCTAAGTTTAGCTGGGGCTTGTCCTAGTATTTCTAGTCTAGTTTAGAGGCTATATTCAGAAATAGTTAGATTCAGCTTAGTATTGAGTTAATAATTCTTTTGTATTAAACTCATTTTTTCAAATATTTCAGTTATAGAATATGGGTATTCCCCATATTTTCATTTTAAGTATGATTTAGCTTTCGCAACAATTTATTATGTTTAGAATGCTCATTATCATGCCAGCAGGGTTAGCTTGGGATCACTTGTGATCCTAGGTTCTGTGTCCGCATCTCGAGGGTAGCTCGGGGCGTGACAATGATCTTTCCAAATTTGAATTAGGAAAGTTTTTGAGCTTTCCAAATTTGGATTAGGAGAGTTATACCATGAGAGTAACATGCATCATCATACTTAACATTTTGCACACAACACACAACAGGGTACACATAGCACATATCATAATTCCTATAACACATAATGTTGGTCATATCATTCATTCGTATGCCATGAGACCTTGGAATCATGGAATTGACATTAAGACTTCCCAAAAATGAGGACTCAAGATATGAGATATCAAAAGGGAGTCTGCTTCGTTCATTCATACGTTCTTCATTTCATTTCATTCAGGGGCTAGTGTAAACACCAGTTATGCCTAGGATGTAGTTTAATACTTTCATCAGGTTCGTTGTGCAATGACCAAGAATGACCTAATGTCATTACTTGAATCTAACTCACCTCTTTATTATCCAATCCTAACATCTTTGGTATCATTCGTTTCATTATGTGCATCATTCGAGGCTGACCTCATTCATTCATAGGGAACTTTAACTTTAACCGACATAGATCATGTGTGCATCATGAAATCCAGTGTCATGAAACCCCACACCGAAAAGAGATGGAATCACCGGCCAAAGTGACCAAAAACATACTAGCGCACATGGGAATTGAACCCCGCCAGATTCCTATATTGGGAATATAGGTTTGAAGACTAGGAGATATAATGAGGCTTATACCCAGCATGTTGGACAGTATCATCTCATGAGAGTTACGTGAACCTCCGCCCTTCCCGAAAGAAGGCATCACCGCTCATAGCTAGTCTATCGGTGCTCAGTATAAAGTTCCATTACATTAAACTCATATGTCTTGGAAGTTGTCTTCTAGTATGAGGACATCATAGCTCAATAGATGATTTCTCATCTCATCATTAGTATTAAGTGTGTTAATCTCAATACTTTCATTAGAGTGTTCATAGATACTGGTCTCTTCATTAACTTTACACTCTCATAGGTGAGTACGTTTTGGTAACATTTAATTAGGCTCATTTGAGATTGATCTCATCTTTTACATTAGTCTCATATCATGTTGTCACCACATTCATCAACATTAGCACATTTGCTCTTCATAATTACTCACACCTTTTTACGTGAATGTTCATTTCATCATATGGCAATGCACTTGACCATTTGTCTGTTTCACACTCTTACTTAACCCTTCTAGGGTTTCATCATTTCATTACATCATAATAATTTCATCGTATGCCAATGCACTTGGCCATTTAGTGTGTTTTACACTTGTACTTGACCCTTCTAGGGTTACATCATTTCATTACATACATCTTAGGTTCACTTATTTTTAAACGTATGCTAGACTTATGAGTCTATACATACAAGCCATGAGGCTTCATTCATAGTTAGTTTAAGTGATTCATATCTTCCTAAGATTATGTAATACAAGACTTATGCATCTTGTATGTATGTCAAGATCTCGATTTCTATTTAAGTAGGCAGCATTATTCTTGAAGATTTATTTCACGTATGACTTATGCATCTATACGGAATTTGGGCAAGGGAACCCAATTTTGAATCCCTTAGACAACACTAAAATTTCTTTTCATTTATTATATTTTGGTCCACATGACATTGGGACCCTAGATCGATCCCCAACATCAATGTTTCCTCTTTATTTTTCTCCTTTGATTACCTCTTACTTAGCCGAGGGGTTGTGGGATCAAACCCCCACAGACCCTTTTATTTTTTTTATCTATTTCTCCTTGTCTATTTCGAGTTGACTATGAGGTTGTGGAATCAGACCCCAACAACCTCTTTATTTTTCTTTTATTCTCCTCCATAAATCTGCCTAAGAGGTCGTGGGTTCGATTCCCACACGCCTCCCCCTTTATTTTTCTTTTATTCTCCTCCTTCAATCTGCCTAAGAGGTCATGGGTTCGATTCCCACACGCCACCCCTTTATTTTTTATGTATTCACCTACTTAATCTTCTTAAGAGGTCGTGGGTTCAATTCCCACACGCCTCACCCGTTAGTTTTCTTTTATTCTCCTCCTTAATCTGCCTAAGAGGTCGTGGTTCGATTCCCACACGCCTCCCCCTTTATTTTTCTTTTATTCTCATCCTTAAATCTGATTGAGAGGTCGTTGGTTCGAATCCCACTCCTATCATTTCTTATTTCTTTCTTTTAAGTTACATTTTCCAGCCAATACCATGGTTCGAATCCCCTTCACCGTATTTCTTTTTACTTCTTTAATTTTCATGGTTTTTAACATGGAAACTTCACTTGTTTAAATCCATTTTGTACAACATTTTGAACCCTCTTTGATGACGAAATTCATCACTAGAAGTTGGAAATTTTTCTTTTAATTTTTCAGCATCCTTTCATCAAGTTACACCTTAATTCTTAGACGAATTTCGTAATGCATTTAGAACGTTTTAGGTGCGTTTTCGTGGATTCGTTTAGACAAGAGATTATCCCTCAAATAAGCCACATTTCAACTTATATGAATATCACATTTACATCAACATGTGTACATGAAACATAAAGAACTATCATGCCATTTCAAGTCCTAAACCATGAACAATAGCCACGGCAACACACACATACACACGTAGTTACATTTTCGGAAATATCAACATAAGTCACATAATTCCAAACATACATATAAAAACATATTCATCACGAAAACACGTTTCATCCCTAGTTTCCTACCAGCAAACATAACCAACCTATGATTCAATAGGAGCTAGTACAGGGACATGCAACGGGGAATAATCCTAGATTTTGGAATAGATTCGTCTACCTTAGGGGTTTCTTGGGAAAGGAACCAAGAGAATAGAGAACCCATACCTTTTTGACATTCAAACCTCAACCTTCTTCCCAAAGAAATCCTCCAAACACACGTCCAACACCAAAAGTTCAACACCAAACTCGACGGAAAACCTTCTCTTTGCCTACGTGATTGATTAATGTTTGTTTTTAACTTTTTCTTATATTTTCGTGTGAGTTCTTCAAGTGTGAAGAACTTTGGTTTACCTATTGTTTTTGGAGTTATTTTGGCAGAGAAAATGTGAATGAGAGTGATAGAGACGTGAGAGAGAGAGAGAGAGAGAGAGAGCGTGGGAATAAAGAGTTTTCTTAGGCTTAGGAGTCTAGTTTAAGACTTAGTCAAATAAGGTTTTATTTAATTATTAAAAATCTAATTTCCTTTTATTTTAAATCAGATAATAACTAATAAATATAAATTAGTTACATTAATTTACCAACTTAAATTAAAAACAATTTAATTCATTGCTTCCACCTAGGTTCGAACGCGGGTGGAGCAAGACTTCACTTCAAGAGCCCAATTTCGGCCTTCTCTCCCTAAAATGCCCCTCCACCTTATTAATCAAATAATTAATTATATATTTAGGGTAATTACGATACTACCCTTATTTTGGAAAATGACCATTTTACCCCTAGACCCTCCAAACCTAAGATTTCCTCTTTTTAAGTCCGATAAAGACTCGTTCAAGTAAATCTTCGTATTCGAGAGCCCTACATGGTTGGAACCAACATTTCCTATCTCAAATAACTCCCCAAGTTAGTTGGATTGGATATAGCAAGGGTTCCGAGATCTGGTTCTACGCGCATCAATCCATGTGAACCCGGTCTAATCGTTGGCATTCTAGACACATTAAGCATTACTTATCATATACATTTTTAGGGTTGTTACATTGGTACTATTGGTTAGTAACTTGATGGCATTATAAGTTATAGGAGTTGTTGAGAACGAAAGTATTTTATTCTTATTGCAACGGATAAGGAGGTATCTTCAGAGGGGTTGATAATTGGGTTTTGAGATACGTTTTTTCATCTATTTTGCTCTACTTATGATAATAGTGTCACAGGTTCATCATATAGGTTAAATACTATTCGATAAAATCTTAGAAAGTAGTCTAAAGATATTTGACTTGAGTGTGATGATAATTTCTTTTATGATTTTGAGTTTTATAATGATTATGGTTCGATTTTAAGCTAAGGATATGATAAGGTCAAGGGAGAGGCGATCAATGACAAACTAAGATATAATTCCTAAAAGTTTTCAAGGTATAAGGTCAATGCTAAAAGGTAATGGGATTGTGTTACACGGTTGAAGTAAATTCAAATTTTTCATTGTGAGTTTAAGTTTGCGGTAGTGTGTTTTGTCAAGGTATGGATTAGTAAGCTAAGAAATGATCGATCACATTGAGTATAAAGATTTTGGAAGGACTTGTGCATTATTTGACTAGTAAATCTGGTTACTTTTGATTGTTATACCTATGGGGGAATTTCACTTAATATTTTGATTTAGAGGATAAGGTAAAAAAACTACCATGGTTTGTTGGTCAAAGGATAAGATTGGTGAGCGAGTCAACCAAAGGAACAAAGGTGGTGTATTGAAGAGTTCAAGATATTCAAAATTTTGTGTCATTGAAGGAATTTAAGAGAAGTGAAGGAATAAGACCTCTTATATAGACTTTTGGTTACAAGTTGAAGGATATATGAATTTTCATATATAAGATCTAATATGACTATGGATGTGAACTTGTTCGGTAAAGACTTACCGGGAATTTATCAACAATTTTTATGAATATAGGGTTTTTGATTTGGGTGAAAAATAGTGAGGGGTGTAAGATTATGTGTTCTTATGTGGAAGAAATTGTTCAAATTATGATAGGTAACTTATTGATGTCCAACGGTGTGGACTTACAATTTTACACAATTAATGAGGATTTCAGAGGATCAAAACTACTTTATTGAGGGGACGATACAAACTGTTATGATGTGTTACATAGACATTTGATAGTAATAGAGGTTATGAGCTTATGGTATTCGAATTATTGGAGTGACCAAGAATTTCTTAAGTGTTGGTATGAGGTTTATGATGGTTTTGAATATTAGTGGAAGTTTGATATTCAAAAATTAAGTGAAATTGACATTGAGTGTGATTAAATGGTTGTATCTCGATGGTAAAATACTTTTAGATATGAAATTAGTGTTATCAGTGTTAATTGTGGCTTGTATTTATCATGAAATGCTTAAATGAAAAGAGAGGGAGCCATAGTTTGAAAATTTTAGAGGCGATAATGTGTTTGTTAATAAGACTTTAATTCTAGTGACGATTTGAGAATAAGGTAAATGACTGGTGTAGCTATGAAGTAATGTTAGTATTAAGAGTGTTGACCTTAGTGAAGTACTGTAAAAAGAATTTGTGGTTCAATAAAACAAGTATGTGAGCTTACAATCAAAACTAAGTTGCTGATTGTGGGCAGCTAGAAAAATTAAGAGATAGAGTCATATAAATGCAAATGTTTGATATGGGAACTATGAAAAAAGTATCTAGTGTTATTTGATTTTTATTCTGTATATTCTTACATGACCATCTACTTCGCGTTGGATATAGTTTGGAGTGTGATTCACTACCTATACCCACATGTGTTTTCATATCTATGGGTGAATCCCTAGTGATGGATCGGATGTACCGATCTTCTTATGTCCTCTTAATAGGGTCGAATCTTTCGAAAGACTTTGGTTATTTCAGAGATTTGGTGTTCTTTGGGATAGTTGAAGTATATTAGTAGTTCTACATGCACAACCTTGCTTATGAGAACTTATATAAGAGGTATGAAGAGTTACAATAGTCTAACAGTGTTGTTAGAGGTTCTACATTTGAAGTGTATCACTTGTTGGGTGTTTACTGGATCATTTCTTCTTTGGGTTAGATAAGATGGACCCTCCCTTGATGTGAAGTGATGTCTAAAGATCAAATTCTTATAACTTAAGTTCGTGAAAAGATTGTGTTGTGAGAAGGAATCTTGATAAGATCTGTGATAATTTATGCGTTATGAGTATGTGGTGGTTGGTTAAAGTCCACTTCTGGTTGTAACCATATTGATTCATAATTTCTTTTTCATGGTTATTTGAGAAATGGTTGTGTTATGGTCAAGTGTGTTTTAGTTTAGATTGGTTTGTGGGTTAGCCTATGACTTGATAATCCCTCTTGATTTATAAATCTTCCAAAGTTTGATTCGAAAGTTAGTTCTTGATAGTTGATCTTGATGGAATGGATTTTAGGATGAGCTTACTTGTAGAGATGGACACCGACTCTGAATGATCATAACTCGGGTTCTTTGTAACATTGGTTCTAATTATTCTTATTCCTTATGTTCAAGGACGAATATGATATTTTGTGATGGATAATGTAATGACTCGGTAGGTTAATTTTCGTAATTTTTAAATATTCGATTAGCTCGAGTTAATTCATTGATAGGTAATGGAAGACAATTGACTTTATCAAAAGTTAATGGACTAAAGTGATTATTTATTTAAGACGATCTATTATTTTTACCGTACTTATTAAAATAAGTTAAAGGTTTATCACTTTTAGTATGTAATTAATTTAGAAAAGAAAAGAGAGAGGTGGAAGAAAAACTAATCTATTATTTGTACCATATTTATTAAAATAAGTTAAAGGTTTATAACTTTTAATATGTAATTAATTTAGAAAAGAAAACAGAGGCGGAAGAAAAACTAACCTAGCTAGACGTGTGACTGAAAACAAAGCTGCAGGAGAATTCGAGTGATTCAAGTTAGTTTTAGTCAAGATGCTTTATATATATATATATATATATATATATATATATATATATATATATATATATATATATATATATATATATATATATTATATATATATATATATATATATATATATATATATATATATATATATATTAAGGGATATGATTGGAAGTTGTTTATTTTTAAAAGAAAAGAGATAAAATGGTTGTCATTTCGTGGTTGGCAGTGAAGAAAAGGGAAATTTAAATTGAAAATAAGGTGTGGCGTGATGGTTATTAATGACATTATATTATCATTGTCATGAATTGATAAATTTTTGGATTTTCGTGTGTTTTCATGAGTCTATCATGAACTTGCTTGACTAGCAGGTTTAATTGTTAGTTGTTCCTATTTTAAATATCGTATTACAAATTAAAAATTTAATATATTGATACAGGCAATTAAATATCGGGTGATTAAACTGTATGAATATCATTAAACTTATGATATTGCAGAAATTGAAGCTTTACCCTAAATTTGAAACTTAAAAACTTGATTATGAATTTAGGTAAGTTTTTGGGTCTAGGCTAGACATATAGCAATATGAGTGTTGTTAGTTTTGAAAGCTTATTGTGATTATGTATGTGAATAGATTGCTTTGAGTTGTAAATTCAACAAATGAAAAAGTCTCAAGTCCTGGAGTAAATTCTTATTGGATTCTGGCAAGTGGACTAAACTCTTGTTAAGTGCATGGAATGTGTGTATTTCCTTGTGGTATATATTTGGGAGTAACGGAATTGGTGATAAGTTGACTTGTCCACATTGACTAATTCTAATGATGAAAAAAAGGGTAACAAAAGGCAATGTGATTAATTGTTTATGTGAGAAAAGTTTGAAGGCTTGTTGAATCATTGTTGATGTGATATCATGTTTATGTTGCTCTGAATTGTGCAACGTTATGAAAATGATCATCTTCTCATCATTTGTGTGGACATGTCATTTGCATTATTCTGATACATGGTTGTGACAAGTGTTATGTGTATTGAGAAAAAATGAGAACTTAAAGAGGATGTACAATTTCGAGGGACGTATCGCGCGTCGCGATGGATACTATATTTCGAGGGATGTATCGCGCGCCGCAATGGTTATTATAGAGGATCGTGCCATGCACCACGACAGATGCATGGACAGATATGTCCCCCATGAGTCACGGACTGAGAGATAGTGGGTGTGTATCACTAGGTCAGACATGCATCATTATACTTGATATTGTATTCCATTGCATTACACATACTTATTATTAGTGAATTTGATATTGTGTTTTGTTGAACTTGTGATTGCCTTGCTTTGGAACTTGTGATTGATGAATAATGAGCTTGTTATTGAGGATATATAATTTGTTGAAGTGTTGTTGTTGAGGATATGTAATTTGGTAAAGTAATGTTGTTGAGTAACGTGCTATGTAAACTGTGAGTTGTTAGGTTGGGCTGATTTTTATGCAGGTTGTAGTTGTGGAGGTTCGGTTGGGGTGGTAGGAGTATCCATATTTCATCCCCTTAGCTTGTGTTTAGGGATTTACTTGCTGAGTACCGTGTGGTTTGGTACTCACCCCTTGCTTCTACAAATTTTTGTAGGTTATGTGCTTAGATTTTTGTGGTACTTGTCATTCTCTTCTTTTCCAAGGCTTCTTGGAGATTTGTTAAGCAGTTGTTTGTAGTATCAGTATCACGACCCAAATCGAGCCGCGAGTGGCACCCACAGTTATCCTACTATGTGAGCGAACCAACCAATATAAACCCCAACATTTTAAACATAATGAACAAAATACAATGCGGAAGACTTAAACTCATTAATGAAAATAATTAAATAACTTCTAAAAACTCAACAACTATTATTATCCCCAAAATCTGGAAGTCATCATCACAAGAACATCTATCCTCAAATTACTAAAACTAAGAGTATCTAAGAAAGCTAAAATAAGTAAAAGCTAGTCCATGCCGGAATTTCGAGGCATCAAGACATGAAGAAGAAGATCCAGTCCAAGCTACAAGCATTAGCTCACCCTGAAATCCGGTGTAATGAAGACTGGCTAGAGTTGCGGTTGAGTTGAAGACGACGACACTTTTGCTGCACCCCACAATTAACAAAGAAAAACATACAAGTATGAGTCAGTACAAACACAAGTACTGAGTAGGTATCATCGGCCAACTCAAACTAGAAAACAGTATATATCAGATAATATCATAAAAACCAACTACAATACTCAACAGATAGCAACATCAAGTTCTATAATCATAAATAAGCAACGCCAAGTACACCCATGAGGACTCAAGCCTCAATACCATACTTATTTGGGAATTAGGTTCATTAAATTGAGTATATTAACATATTTCAAGATTCATTATCTTTATTACTCTCGTGTCGGTACGTGACACTCCGCTCCATATACTATCTTGGTGTCGAAACGTGACACCCGATCCATATACTATCCTGGTGCCGGAACGTGACACTCCGATCCTCATATACTATCCTGGTGTCGGAACGTGACACCCGATCCATATACTATCCTGGTGTCAAAACGTGACACTCCGATCCTCATATACTATCCTTGTGTCGGAACGTGACACCTGATCCATATACTATTTTGGTTTCGGAACGTGACACTCCGATCCTCATATACTATCCTGGTGTCGGAACGTGACACCCGATCCTTTATTACTATCCTGGTGTCGGTACGTGACACCCGATCCCCTAATCTCACTACTTTCGTTCATCAAGCCTTCTTTTATACCAAGGCATCATCATTAACAAAGTAGATTAGGGTTTTTTTCAAGATTTAGGATTCAATAGCTTCATCATGCTTATTTTATCACAATTATATAATCACATTCATGCAAGCATACAATTAAGCATATAGAAGGGTTTACAATACTACCCAATACCTATCATTCGCTATTAAGAGTTTACTACGAATAGCATAAACCATAACCTACCTCCACCGAAGAATTCGTGATCAAGAAATCTACTTTTCCAAAGCTTTGCTTTCCTCTTCGTTTCTCCTCTCTCTCGATCGTTCTTCTCCCTCTCTCTGTTCTTTCTATTTTTCTTATTCAAACCCTCTTTCTTTTACCCTAATTAGCATGTAATTAAGTATAAAAGATGATAGAATAACCCACTAATTAATTCTAGGTTATCTCCTTTAACCCCCAAGTAGTTAAATTATTAACATTAACCCACTAAATTTGTAATTATAGCAGGAATATTCCAAAATGCCCCTTAAAACATTTAACAAAAATTTGACCCAGCCTGGGATTACGCAGCCTGTGACGGCCCGTCGTGCCTGCGACGGTCCGTCCTGCTGCTTCCGTCACAGAGTTCAGAGACTAAATTTTTACTAAGGGTCTGTGACGGCCCGTCACGCCTGTGACGGTCCGTCCTGCCACTTCGTCGCGAAGTCCAGAGAGTCAATTTCAGTACCCAAATTTCAGAATTCTAAGTGTTTTGGAACGAGACCCCCTCGACGGCTGTCGTGCCCATGAGGGTCCGTCGTGGGATCCGTCGACCCAGACAGTTTTTCCAGAAATAAAATCTGCTACTCAAAACGACTAAACAGGTCGTTACAATAGATACCAATTTACCCATCGTTCGTCCTCGAACGATCATAAGAAGAAAAACAAGGGCGAAAAGGAGTACCTGAATCTGTAAACAGGTGTAGGTATCTTCCTTGCATATCAGCCTCTTTCTCCCAAGTGGATTCTTCAACCAGCCGATTCTTCCATTGTACTTTGATAGATGCAATCTCCCTTGACCTCAGCTTGTGGACTTCTCTATCTAAAATAGCAACAGGCTCCTTCTCATAAGACAAATTCTCATCAAGCTGAACTGAATCCCAACGGATAATGTAGTTTCCATCCCCATGGTATCTTTTCAACATAGACACATGAAATACCGGATGTACTCCGGACAGCCCTGGAGGCAAGGCTAATTCGTAAGCTACCTCCCCTACTCGCTTAAGTACTTCAAATGGTTCAATATACCTTGGGCTTAGCTTACCTCTTTTACCAAACCGCATCACCCCTTTCATGGGCGAAACCTTCTGTAAGACTTGCTCACCCTCCATGAACTCCAAGTCTCTAACGATCAACATATTCCTTCTACCTACTTTGAGCCGCTAAAAGCTTTTCTTGAATGCATTTCTTTTTATCTAGCGATTCTCTCAGAAGGTCAGTACCCCAAGGTCTAACCTCAAATGCATCAAACAAACCAATGGGAGACCTACATCTTCTCCCATACAGTGCTTCAAATGGGGCCATATCAATGCTTGAGTGATAGATATTGTTGTAGGAGAACTCTGCTAAGGGTAAGAAGCTATCCCAATGGCCACAAAATTCTATCACACATGCACGAAGCATATCCTCCAACACTTGAATCTTTTTCTCAGACTGACCATCGGTCTGAGGATTGAATGCGGTACTTAGATCCAACCTAGTACCCAATTCTGCATGCATTGTTTTCCAAAACTTAGAAGTAAACTGAGTACCCCTATCTGATATAATGGAAAGTGGAACTCCATGCAATCGCACCACTTCCGAGATGTAAAGTTTGACTAACTTCTCTGATTTGTAAGAATTTCTCATCAGTAAACTGCTTTCCCTTAATCTTGTCAAGAAAAGAAGATCTTGCCTCCACACTAGCCAAAAATCCTCCCTTCTCATTTACTTCTAGCCCCATAAAGTCATTAGCCAGAGTCTGAACTTCTCTGGCCAATGGGCGTCTGGAAAACTGTAAGTGAGCTAGACTTCCCATTCAGTTGTTCCATCCATCTCCTCTGTCTCAAGTTCAAATATTTCTGAGTAAAGACATACTGTAGTAGGCTACGATGGTCCGTATAGACTTCACACTTAACCCCATATAGGTAGTGTCTCCATTGCTTTTATGCAAACACTACCGCAGGAAATTCCAAATCATGGGTCGGATAGTTACGTTCATGCACTTTTTATTGCCTCGAAGCATAAGCAATTACATTATTCTCTTGCATTAGCACTGCATCCAAACCCGAATAGGATGCATCACAATAGACAATGAAATTCTTACCTTCCACTGGCAAGGTAAGAATTGGCGCAGTAGTCAACAAAGTCTTGAGCTTCTAAAAGCTTTCTTCGCACTCGTCCGACTATACAAATGGAACATTCTGCTTAGTCAAGCTTGTCAATTGGGAAGCAATAGAAGAGAACCCCTTGACAAATCGGCGGTAGTAGCTATCTAAACCAACAAAGCTCCTCACCTCTGTAACATTAGTAGGTCTCTCCCAATTCTTCACTGCTTCAATCTTATATGGATCCACCATCACTCCATCCTTAGACACCACGTGCCCCAGGAAGGACACTGCATCTAGCCAAAACTCACACTTGGAGAATTTGGCATGAAGCTTTTTCTCCCTCAACATTTCCAATACAATTCTCAAGTTCTCCTCATGTTCCTTCTTGCTCTTTGAGTATACCAATATATCATCGATGAATACAATGACGAAGAGATCCAGATATGGCTTAAAAATCCCATTCATCAAGCTCATGAAAGCAGCAGGGGCATTCGTAAGCCCAAAATACATTACTAAGAACTCATAATGCCCATAACTGGTCCGAAAAGCAGTCTTGGGCACATCCGTTGCCCGTATTTTCAATTGATGGTAACCGGATCTCAAATAGATTTTTGAGAAGGTACAAGCACTTTGTAACTGATCGAACAAATCATCAATGCGAGGAAGAGGATACTTGTTCTTAACAGTTACCTTATTCAGTTGTCTATAATCTATGCACATCCGAAAGCTTCCATCCTTCTTCTTCACAAACAAAACCGGAGCACCCCAAGGGGATGCACTTGGTCTAATAAAGCCTTTGCTTAAAAACTCTTGAAGTTGGGCCTTTAATTCCCTTAACTCCGCGGGAGCCATTTTATAAGGGGGTGTAGAAATGGGGCGAGTACCCGGTTCCAGATCAATGCCAAAGTCAATATCTCTATCCGGTGGCATACCAGGAAGATCTGCAGGGAACACATCCAGAAACTCACGGACTACCGAGACCGACTCAATTGAAGGTACTTGGGTAGTGTCATCCTTGAGGTGTGCCAAGAAAGCTAAACACCCTTTACTAACCATTTTCTTAGCACGAAGAAAGTAGATGATACGAACCGGAGTGGAAGTGTAGTCGCCCTCCTATACTAACGGATCTGTCCCCGGCTTGGCCAACGTTACAGTTTTAGCATTACAATCCAATATTGCAAAATTTGGACAAAACCAAGTCATACCCAGAATTACATCGAAGTCAACCATTTCTAAAATAACCAAGTCTACATGAGTATTGCTCCCTACAAAAGCCACAGGACAAGACCTATACACTTTTTTGACTATCACAGACTCACCCACCGGAGTAGAAACATAAATAGGCATGTCAAGCAATTCACAATGTAAATTAAGACCAGTAGCAAATGAAGAAGATACATATGAAAATGTGGAGCCATGATCAAATAATACAGAAGCCATGCAATCACAAACCAAAAGATTACCTGTGATAACAGCATCAGATGTCTCCACTTCAGATCTCCCAGGGAAAGCGTAACAATGGGCCCTTTCGCCAGTCTGTCCATTGCCCCTACCATGTTGTGCTGTAGCGGCCCCAGTTTTCCCGTCAACCCGGCCGTTTTGGTGACCACCATTACCTCGACCACCACGTCCTCCAGAATGACGGCCCCTTCCATGACCACCTCTACCGCTAACCATTGGAGGTCTGTAACTCTGTTTTGGACAATACCTCTTAATGTGTCCAGTCTCCCCACATCCATAACACTCTCTGGATTCAAGCATCGGCCTCTGTGAGAATGACGAAGTCTGGGGATAACCACCAAACTCAGAGAAATGTTGACCGGTCTGCGGTGGACCCCCAACTACAGTCTATAGTGAAGACTGAATAGGTCGGACTGGGTAACCTCCTGAACCCTTTCCTCTGGAGTAAGAACCATTAAACTCACCTCCCTTACGAAAGGCTGAAATCCGCAACTCTGACCACAACCCCTTCACAAAATGGCGAATCCGCTCTTGTGGACTGAAACAAAGCTGGGTGGCATATCATGATAGTGCACGAAACCTAGCCTCATAAGCAGTAACCGACATCCTGCCTTGCTCTAGGCTTAGAAACTGATCTCTCCTCCTATCCCTCAAAGTAAGGGGTATATACTTCTCCATAAACAAGCTAGAGAATGACGCCCAAGTCATAGGTGGTGCCTGTGCGGGTTGACACTCAACATGTGACTGCCACCACATTTTGGCATTTCCCTGAAACTGATAGGTCACAAACTCAACACCAAATTGTTCTACTATACCCATCTTGTGTAGTAACTCATGACAGTCAACCAGAAAATTGTAGGCATCCTCAGATTCAGCACCCTTGAAGACTGGAGGTTTCAATTTCAAGAACTTACTGAAAAGTTCATACTGATCACTTGTCATTGTAGGCCCTGTAGTCAAACGAGGGAACATGCCTATTTCCAATGAGGCATCCATGCGGGGAGCCACAGTAGTTGCATGTTGTACCTCCGGAACCTGAGGTGCTGGTGCAGAAAACACTGGAGGTGTCTGGCCCTGATCAGATAACCCGCTAAGATAAGAAAGAACCTGATTGATCATCTCTGGGGTAGGTTGGGGTGGCAATTCCTCATTCTGCACTTGTTCATTCTCCCCTTCCTCACCCTCTCTTATCACTTCTTCAGTCGGTGGAGGAGTCACCGCCCTAGTATTAGTTGGGCTAGGTGCTTGTCCTCTTCCTCTAGAGGACGTCCTCCCACGACCTCTACCACGACCTCTTGCCACTGCTCCTCTCCGAGCTACAGCCCCAGTGGCTGGATCAGACGCATCTTGTCTTGCCGGTGTTGGTGTTGGCGCAGTCGTTGCTCTAGTTCTAACCATCTGCGAAATAGAGTAAAGATGGTCAGATACCAATTTGTATCACCTAGATACCAATTGGATCCAAATAATAGCACGAAAGAAAGAATGAAAGAATGGAATTTTCCTAAAGTCTTATAGCCTCTCAAAGAAAAGTAAAGGCGTCCCCCTACCGTTCCTTAAGACTCTACTAGACTCGTTCTTGTGTGATGAGACCAACGAACCTAATGCTCTGATACCAAGTTTGTCACTACCCAAATCGAGCTGCGAGTGGCACCCACACTTATCCTACTATGTGAGCGAACCAACCAATATAAACCCCAACATTTTAAACATAATGAACAAAATACAATGCGGAAGACTTAAACTCATTAATGAAAATAAATTAAATAACTTCTAAAAACTCAATAACTATTATTATCCCCAAAATCTGGAAGTCATCATCACAAGAACATCTATCCTCAAATTACTAAAACTAAGAGTATCTGAGAAAGCTAAAATAAGTAAAAGCTAGTCCATATCGGAACTTCGAGGCATCAAGACATGAAGAAGAAGATCCAGACCAAGCTAGAAGCATTAGCTCACCCTGAAGATCCGGTGTGACGAAGACTGGCTAGAATTGCGGTTGAGTTGAAGACGACGGTCCGTTTGCTACACTCCACAAATAACAAGGAAGAAAACATAAAAGTAGGGGGTCAGTACAAACACGAGTACTGAGTAGATATCATCGGCCAACTCAAAATAGAAAACAGTATATATCAGATAGTATCATAAAATCAACTACAATACTTAACATGCGGCATTTACAATTATCATAATTCTTGGTTACAACACCAAGCACATCAATGAGGACTCACACCTCCCCATCATACTCATTTGGGAATTAGGTTTATTAAATTGAGTATATTAACATATTTCAAGATTCATTATCTTTATTCCTCTCGTGTCGGTACGTGACACTCCGCTCCATATACTATCCTGGTGTCGAAACGTGACACTCGATCCATATACTATCCTGGTGCCGGAACATGACACTCCGATCCTCATATACTATCCTGGTATCGGAACTTGACACCCGATCCATATACAATCCTGGTGTCGGAACGTGACACTCCGATCCTCATATACTATCCTGGTGTCGAAACGTGACACCCGATCCATATACAATCCTGGTGTCGGAACGTGACACTCCGATCCTCATATACTATCCTGGTGTCGGAACGTGACACCCGATCCTCTATTACTATCCTGGTGTCGGTACTTGACACCCGATCCACTAATCTCACTACTTTCGTTCATCAAGCCTTCTTTTATACCAAGGCATCATCATTAACAAAGTAGATTAGGGTTTTTTTCAAGATTTAGGATTCAATAGCTTCATCATGCTTATTTTATCACAATTATATAATCACATTCATGCAAGCATACAATTAAGCATATAGAAGGGTTTACAATACTACCCAATACCTATCATTCGCTATTAAGAGTTTACAACGAATAGCATAAACCACCTACCTCCACCGAAGAATTCGTGATCAAGAAATCTACTTTTCCAAATCTTTGCTTTCCTCTTCGTTTCTCCTCTCTCTCGATCGTTCTTCTCCCTCTCTCTGTTCTTTCTATTTTTCTTGTTCAAACCCTCTTTCTTTTACCCTAATTAGCATGTAATTAAGTATAAAAGATGATAGAATAACCCACTAATTAATTCCTGGTTATCTCCTTTAACCCCCACGTAGTTAAATTATTAACATTAACCCACTAAATTTGTAATTATAGCAGGAATAGTCCAAAACGCCCCTTAAAACATTTAACAGAAATCTGACCCAGCCTAGGATTACGCAGCCTGTGACGGCTCGTCGTGCCTGCGACGGTCCGTCCTGCTGCTTCCGTCACAAAGTTCAGAGACTAAATTTTTACTAAGGGTCTGTTACGGTCCGTCCTGCCACTTCGTCGTGAAGTTCAGAGAGTCGATTTCAGTACCCAAATTTCAGAATTCTAAGTGTTTTGGAATGAGACCCCCTCGACGGTCCGTCCTGCCCATGACGGTCTGTCGTGGGATCCGTCGACCCAGACAGTTTTTCCAGAAATAAAATCTGCTGCTCAAAACGACTAAACAGGTCGTTACAATCAGCAGGCTTTCTTTCTCCTTAATTATGATCTATTCTAGAAAGTGGTTCATTTGAGACTTGAATTTTGTTTTGAAGCAATTGTAATAATTTAAAGGCTTGTACACGTGACAACCAGATTCTGATGGTATTTTTTAGTTTAAAATTCCCGCATTTCATTGTAACAAATGAATTTTAGGTTGACTTATCTTGGTGGGATAAGAGGAGTGTCATCACGTCTAATTTTGAGTCGTGTCAATCCATCACCTTAGGGATCATGCCATCAGTACCCGCAAGTCAAAAATCACAATATAAAGTTGCGAGCAGAGTTTTATAGAGGATACATGTCCAAATACGTTAAATGACCATATGGGTCATTACACTTCTATTAAGAAGGCAGACATTATTATACCATAGTTAATTTTAAGAATGTGGTGTCTAGATATTTTAGAATGATTTTTTAATCGTACAAATCACATGAATTTATTTAGTGATAGCTAAATATAGATTTATTAATGGCGAAATGCTTCTCAATTGCATAAGCATTTAAAACCATGGAATTGTATATATGATATGAAAAGGATTATTTGGTTTATGACCACAATCATTATTTTATATTTTAAAAAAAAGTGTTACAACATCTTGTTCTTATAATTTTATCTATTGATTCCTAGTAAATTATTTGGCTAAAAAATTTAAAAACTTATTACAAATTAATTAGCTCTAAATTTAATTTGATGCACTATCATAATGTTTATCATATTATGTTTACTTATAGTTACATAGAACGACAATTACATAAAATGTTTTTCCTGAAAAGTTAAATATGATGTAGTTCAATCAACACAAATCAATGAAATAGTCATATTATTATTAAAAAGTAACCAAAATAATTCAAACTATAGATATTAATATTATAGACTACAAAGTACGACATTGAGTCGTTAACATATTAGTGTATATAGAGATAAGAAAATCACTTAAAGGTATTTAAAGATTGACCGGACCAAGGACGTCTCAACGTAATTGGGTCCTAAATCGAAATTTCAATTCGCGGCCCAAAATATAAATAAAATTTAGATACGTATTCATTCAAAATTTATTTTCTTAGACTATTTAGATGAAAATTGTTAGTATTTAATATTTTTTCTTTAGTTATTAGTTTTAGGTAAGATTTTATCAACTCAACATTGAAAACATCATTTCAGTGAGACAATTATTATATGTTTGTTAACATAATGGTATAAGTAATAGCTTGACAAATATTAAATAAAGATAAGGATTGGAAACATAAAATTTGAGTCAAAAAGTTGATGACTTGGTATACGTCATTTTAATATGCTTGTAGTAATGCTTGAAACTAAAATTTAAAGAAAATAAAAAAAAATTGTAATTGACTTTGTTCAACACTTTCCAGTATTAATTCTTATTTTTTACAAAGTACAAAAGATGTTAAAAGGCATAAAATAGTATATTTTAAAAAAATATATATATATTTTTATCATAAAAAATCAATTTTTTCTATAAACATTTTAACATATAATTTATTCTTGACAAAAATTTAGGGACCTAAGGCAAAGACCTTGTTTTTCATATCATAGAGCTGGCCCTGGATCGAACAAAAGTTGATTTCATAATGTGTTTGAATTGTTATGGATAATGACACACCCTTGAAGAAAAATATTTAATGATATTAATTAAAGACTACTTTTCATTAGTATCCTTTTAATAGTTATCAAGTTATTGTCCTAGAAATTAAAGTAGCTAAGAACCTCATCAGAAGGAAGGGTAACTAAGCAAAATGGTCTTCAAAATTCTCTTAAACTTTGAGATATTTACTTAATTTGGACTATGAATGTCACGACCCAAAATGATTCGTGAGTGGCAGCCACATTTACCTCCTTAGGTGGGTGAACCAACACATCTAAACCCCAACATATACCAAAAGTTCAACTGTAAATAATATAAATAATGCGGAAGATCCAAAGGATACTAACCAACCTATATAAATAAGTTTCTAATGTTTAATACTCATCATCCCAAAATATGATAGTCATCACATCAAGGACATCTATTTCCAAATTACCAAGTCTAAGAGTGTTTAAGAAACCAAAATAAGCAAAAAGATGGTCCATGCCGAAGTTCAAAGACATCAAGACTTGAATGAGAGAATCCAGCACGAGCTAGAATTAATAGCTCACCCTGAACTCTGATGTGCTGGAGACTGGCTAGAGCTGAGGGCGAGTCGAAGTCGATGGTACACTTGCTACACTCCGCAAAAGAATAGAGAAGAAACTACAAGTAGGGGTCAGTACAAGGAGCACGTACTGAGTAGGTATCATCGGCCAACTCAAAATAGAAATCAATATATATTTAATAATAATATAAAATCAACTACAACACTTAATAGGTGGCAAGCAACAAAACACATGAACCATTGACAACAACACCCTAACAGGTACACCATCAATTACAGTATCAAGCACACCTATGAGGACTCATGCCTCCACACCATACTCATTTGAAAGATCGGTTTATTGAGGTTTAGTATATTAATTTACTTCAAGATTCCTTTCCTTTAATGTTATTGTTTCGGAACGTGACATTGGCATCAAATGATATGCCAATGTACACTTCCACTTTATAAGGAATTATAATAATAACAAATGTACACTTCCACTTTATAATAAAATATAATAATAATAATAGTAAGTAATTAAAGTTGAGGCCCCCGATTAGCAAATAAACTTAGATTAATTCAAACCCAATTCAATTACACGTCCATAACCATATTTGATAAACAATCGTAGTATAACCTTAGTCCCTCGTCATTAATATTTGGTCTCCACCTTCCAATCACAATGCACCATTAATATTCAATCAACATCATTATATAATCAATAGTGTTTTATAATATAATAATCCTATGACAATAAAATAAGATAAGGACCACCAAATTACAAGTAACTTGATTCGGAAAACTAAGCAGATAAGCCAAAACAACCAAATTTCTCAATTTATGTTTATACAACCATTAACTTCTAACCATAACATCATATGATTAATAATAAACTAATATATTGAAGCAACCATTACATTGGCAGGGAATAGATTTCAATTGAAATTTATTTACTTATGAAAGATCTTGTCGGTGGTACTAAGAATCAAGAAGAAGAGGCGCATGAAGTTTTCATATAATCAAATAATGTTAACCCTATTTATTAGATACTAATTATAAATATGGTAATATATACCCACTATTTATTTTAAAGTTATTTTCTAATTTAACCATCAACTAAGTATATTATTAGAACTATCCCATTAAATTCATAATTATAATTTCGAATAGTCCAAAACACCCCTTTAAATCTATCGAAAAGTATTTTCTGACATAAAAAGTTCTAGTGCTCAAGACGATCGAAAATGATCGTTACAATGAAAAATCTCAACAATTTACTGAATGCTGACTAGAGGAACTAATAATATATTTACATATTCTATGATAATGATTTTCTCGCTAACTAATAATATGATTCTAATAGATCTTTAAGATTGAGAGATTTGAAATTTCAACAATTTATTGAATGTTCACTAAAGGGAGTAATAATCTATTTACATATTTTATGATACTGATTTCTTGCTAATTAAGAATATGATTCTAATAGGATTTTAAGAGTGATAAATTTAAAATTTCAACAATTTACTGAATGTCGACTAGAGGGACTAACAATCTATTTACATATTTTATGATACTGATTTTCTTACTAATTCAAAATATGATTCTAATAGATTTTTAAGAGTGATATATATAAATGGAATAAGCAGGCAACACAATGTCAGTATGTTGGCTTGTGTTGCCTGCTTATTTTCCTGTCTGGTGCTTGTTCTGTTTTTTTTTTGCTTCGTTTATATTTTATACTTATATAATTTATTTATTCTTTCATTTTAAATTTAACATGTTTCTTAAATTAAAAAGAATATAGGTATTTTATCACAATTTTATATGAGTTGATTTATAATTGGAGATTTTTGAAAAATAATTTGTGATTTAAGTAATTAATATCGAGGGTAAGACATGAAAAAAATCTCTTGATATGCTGAAAGTGAATTTTTTTTAATATAATCGATAAATTAAAGTGAAAGAACGGAATTTTGAAACCGTTCTACTAATTCTCAGTAGAAAGATATACTGAAAAATTTAAAATTCATTTTTTTTGTCGTTGTACCAACTATATTTTCTTTTTGTTGACATGAAAGAAACAAAAAGTTATTTGTGTGTGGTGCTCATTCTTTTCATTTCTAGTTTATCTATTTTACTACAAAAAATTATGATTCACATTTTTACTAATAAATTTCACTTTATTTGAAAATCAGTATTTAATCGTGAAAATTTGTAATGTAATTTGAAGTTGTGTTTCAGATTGAAAGAAATCTAATTATAGCTTTATATTTTAAGTCACTTTTAAAATACTAGTACATTCAAATATGGATATTAATCTACATATTATAAGAAGATATATTGCTAGAAAAATTAATTTTATATATATATATATATATATATATATATATATATATATATATATGTATATCACTTGTGCACTCATGTCTTATTTTTTGTAATCCTTTCTACAAATTTACATGTTTGAGATTCACACACATTCAACAAAAAGATTTCTATATATTGTATATCTTATTATGATAATTTGGTAAGAAATAACTCTCAAATGCAAAAAGAAGTGAAAGAAAGACATAAAGAATGAGTGCTTTGAGGATATCACGTTCTCTAGTATGCGAAAAGCTCTGTGTAGGAAAGCAACAAAATTTTTTTTGTCTAACTAAGAAAGCAACAAATATTTTGCTTTTGTTGATTCCTTACACAGAGTTATCAACATATTAGAGAACATGACCTATTCAGAGACTCTTCTTTTGTGGACTTCCTTTCACTTCTTTTTTTATATTTAAGAGTTCTTTCTTGTTATGCTTGATATCTAATTTGTTGCTACCTTCAACGATTTGATCTGTCTATCCATTTGATAATATCTAAGTTGTTCTTACACCTAAAACCTGATGATTATTAGATGAGTAAGTATATATTATTTACTCCGAAATATCTAATATACATCGGTAATTGAACAAATTTTACTAAATACATACACAAAGATAAATTAAATTTAACATATCTACATGAGCTTCAAATAACTTTTCTTTTTTCTTCGAGAATCTAGAGTATTAATTCAATTCCCAAAAATTAAATATCTTCACATAAGTTGAGACAAAAAAATATGAATTTAACAAGACATTTGATTGTTTTATTTTAGACGACATGAAAAAGGCTAAGATGTGACCTATAAAGTGGAGTACATGTATAGAAAGAAATAGAGAATGCAAGGGATGAAAAACTTAGGAATAAATAAAAGATTTTTAGATTTTGTGGGACTGAATCTACAAAAATCAATATCATAAAATAGGTAATTAAATTTTTGCTATTGTTAACTAATCAATTTCTGGGCAATTAACATGTGTTAAAGTGGTGTTCTAAACTTCTAGTAGTATTTATATACATTAATATTTCGACGACTCAAGTGCTTAACTTTTATTCTATTGTATTAATCTTGATAATTCAAATTATATATTTTTAGTTATAACCTGATATTTTTATTATTTTGTCTTTGATTAAATTATCATAATTTATATATATAAAAAAAGTGAAAACTCCAAAGTGTGTAGTTGAATTATCACTTATTTAGCGCTATACATTTTTATTTTATTTTATTTTTAAGTATAAGTTATAGTTTAAAGTTTATATTTTATAAATATGCATGTCTTTTAATATGCTAATTTTGAAAAATGTATATAGAAAAGAAAATAGATACTCTAACTTAATTTGCATGTGCGATTTTTGTAGCAACTTTATAAAATATATTCATATAAAAGAAAATTGATTTGAGATTTGAAGTAACAAGACTTCCTCCTTTAAAAATAGGCAGTAAAATTAATCAACACCCAACGTTAATTAAGTTGCTCCCTCTATATAAAATTAAAATGTTACAAAATATCTAATTAATTAAATCAAATAATAATTATATCATATTAGGCATTATCTCTCTCCAATTAGTAAATCTGTATTTTATTAAATGATGGATAAACGTATACAAATATTGAACGGAAAAATGAGAAATGAACTTCAAATATTTCAGGGGAAGCTATACAAATTCCATTTAGTGCTATTGTACTTCGAAATGACAATAAAAATCAATTGAACAAGGGTTATTTTTCATATTTTCGAGCTTGCATTTTCAATTTCAAATTATGCGTAACTCATCAAATACTTTTTATAATAAACTTTACATAATTTATCAATATTTATACTATAGGACACACGTACAACACATGTACCCATAACTAATAATCTTCAAAAGCAGGCAACATTCTCCTTTTAACTCTGTTATTTTATGTTGCAAGTCCACATAAAAATTTTAAGTTACAAAAACTAGTGTCCATGACTTCAATTTTACTCCTTAACATTCCAAAATAATTTTTTAAATTTTTTTTCTTTACTTCGTTCAAATTTTAAGACATTATGCTGAGTTAATGTCACGACCCAAAACGAGCCGCGAGTAGCACCCACACTTATCCTCCTAGGTGAGCGAACCAACAAATCTAAGCCCCACCATTTACTAGTATATCAATTATGAATAGTAAAAAAATATTGCGGAAGATCCAAAACTTATTAACGTAATCAATTAAATAAACTTCTAAAGTTTAATACTTATTATTCCCAAAATCTGGAAGTCATCACACCAAGAACATCTATCCTCAAATTTCTAAATCTAAGAGTATTTAAGAAGCTAAAATAAGTAAAAAGATGGTCCATGTCCGAACTTCAAGTGTCACAACCCAAAACCGGGCCGCGACTGGCACCCACACTTACCCTCCTATGTGAGCGAACCAACCAATCTAAACCCTAACATTTCAATATAATATCAACAGAGAGTAATGCGGAAGACTTAAACTCATTAATAAAAACCAATTCAATAACTTCTAAAATTCAACATCTATTATTCCCCAAAATCTGGAAGTCATCACCACAAGAACATCTATAATCAAATTACTAAACTAAGAGTATTCTAAGAAGCTAAAACAAGTAAAAGCTAGTCCATGCCGGAAATTCAAGGCATCAAGACATGAAGAAGAAGATCCAGTCCAAGCTAGAAGCATTAGCTCACCCTGAAGATCCGGTGTGACGAAGACTGGCTAGAATTGCGGTTGAGTTGAAGACGACGATCCGTTTGCTGCACTCCACAAATAACAAGGAAGAAAACATAAAAGTAGGGGGTCAGTACAAACACAAGTACTGAGTAGATATCATCGGCCAACTCAAAATAGAAAACAGTATATATCAGATAATATCATAAAATCAACTACAATACTAAACATGCGGCATTTACAATTACCATAATTCTTGGTTACAACACAAAGCACATCAATGAGGACTCACGCCTCCCCATCATACTCATTTGGGAATTAGGTTCATTAAATTGAGTATATTAACATATTTCAAGATTCATTATCTTTATTCCTCTCGTGTCGGTACGTGACACTCCGCTCCATATACTATCCTGGTGTCGGAACGTGACACTCCGATCCTCATATATTATCCTGGTACCGGAACGTGGCACCCGATCCATATACTATCCTGGTGTCGGAACGTGACACTCCGATCCTCACATACTATCCTGGTACCGGAACGTGGCACCTGATCCATATACTATCCTGGTGTCGGAACGTGATACTCCGATCCTCATTCTATCCTGGTACCGGAACGTGGCACCCGATCCATATACTATCCTGGTGTCGGAACGTGACACTACGATCCTCATTCTATCCTGGTACCGGAACGTGGCACCCGATCCTCTATTTCTATCCTGGTACCGGAACGTGGCACCCGATCCCCTAATCTCACTACTTTCGTTCATCAAGCCTTCGTTTATACCAAGGCATCATCATTAACAAAGTATATTAGGGTTTCTTTTCAAGATTTAGGATTCAATAGCTTCATCATGCTTATTTTATCACAATTATATAATCACATTCATGCAAGCATAAAATTAAGCATATAGAAGGGTTTACAATACTACCAATACATATCATTCGCTATTAAGAGTTTACTACGAATAGCATAAAAACCATAACCTACCTCCACCGAAGAATTTTGATCAAGCAAGCAATTTCCTAAGGCTTTGTTCTTCTTCTCTCCATGTTCGTTCGTTTTCTCCCTCTCTTGCTCTTTCAAATTTTCTTATTCAAACCCTCTTTCTTTTACCCTAATTAGCATATAATTAAGTATAAAAGATTTCAATAATAACCCACTAATTAACTCAAGGTTACCTCTTTTAACCCCCAAGTAATTAGACTTATTAACATTAACCCACTAACTTTATAATTAAAGCAGAAATAGTCAAAAACGTCCCTTAAAACATTTAAAGAAATCCGACCCAGCCTGGGATTACGCAGCCTGTGACGGCCCGTCGTGCCTGCGACGGTCCGTCTTGCTGCTCTGTCACAGAGTTCAGAGACTCAATTCCATTAAAGGTCCTGTGACGGTCCGTCGTGCTCACGATGGTCCGTCCTGCCATTCCGTTACGAAGTTCAGAGAGTCGATTTCAGTACCTAATTTTCAGAATTTCTAAGTGTTTTGAAACGAGACCCCCTCGACGGTCCGTCGTGCCCATGACGGTCCATCGCGGGTTCCGTCGTCTCAGCCAGTTTTTCCAGAAATAAAATCTGCTGCTCAAAACGACTAAATAGGTCGTTACAATAGATACCAATTTACCCATCGTTCGTCCTCGAACGATCACAAGAAAAGAAACAAGGGCGAAAGGGAGTACCTGAATCTGTAAGCAGATGTGGGTATCTTTCTTGCATATCACCCTCCTTCTTCCAAGTGGCTTCTTCAACAGGTCGATTCTTCCATTGAACTTTGATGGATGCAATCTCCCTCGACCTCAACTTGCGGACTTCTCTATATAAAATAGAAACAGGTTCCTCCTCATAAGACAAATTCTCATCAAGCAAAACTGAATCCCAACGGATAATGTAGTTTCCATCCCCATGGTATCTTTTCAACATAGACACATGAAATACCGGATGCACTCCGGACAACCCTGGAGGAAAGGCTAATTCGTAAGCCACCTCCCCTACTCGCTTAAGTACTTTAAAGGGTCCAATATACCTTGGACTAAGCTTACCTCTTTTACCAAACCGCATCACCCCTTTCATGGGCGAAACCTTCAACAAGACTTGTTCACCCTCCATAAACTCCAAATCTCTAACCTTTCGATCTGCATATTCTTTTTGCCTACTTTGAGCCGCTAGAAGCTTTTCTAGAATGCACTTCACTTTATCTAACGATTCCCTCAGAAGGTCAGTACCCCAAGGTCTAACCTCAAATGCATCAAACCAACCAATGAGAGACCTACATCTTCTCCCATACAGTGCCTCAAATGCGGCCATACCAATACTTAAGTGATAGCTATTATTGTAGGAGAACTCTGCCAAAGGTAAGAAGCTAAACCAATGGCTACCAAATTCTATCACACATGCACGAAGCATATCCTCCAACACTTGAATCGTTCGCTCAGACTGACCATCGGTCTGAGGGTGAAATGCGGTACTAAGATCCAACCTAGTACCTTATTCAGCATGCAATGTTTTCCTAAACTTAGAAGTAAACTGCGTACCTCTATCTGATATAATGGAGAGTGGGACTCCATGCAACCGAACAACTTCCGAGATGTAAAGTTTGGCTAACTTCTCTGCATTATAAGTCACCTTGACCGGAATGAAATGAGCAGACTTAGTTAACCTATCAACAATTACCCAAATAGAGTCATACTTACCCATTGTCTTTGGAAGACCAACCACAAAATCCATTGCGATTCTCTCCTACTTCCATTCAGGAATGGGCATTCTCTAAAGTGTTCCTCCGGGCCTCTGGTGTTCATACTTTACTTGTTGACAGTTTGGACATTTGGCAACAAAATCAACAATGTCGTGCTTCATTCTACTCCACCAAAAGTGTTGCTTTAGGTCACGGTACATCTTGGTTGCACCCGGATGTATAGAATACCTTGAACTATGAGCCTCTGTCAAAATAGTGTTGATCAAATCATCGATGCGGGGTACACAAGGCTCTTAATCCTCAAAACACCTTCCTCATCGATTTGTGCTTCCTTAGCCTCTCCTCGCAACACTTTTTCTCGGATCCGGATCAATTTTTCATCATTAAACTGCCTTCCCTTAATCTTTCAAGGAAGGAAGATCTTGCCTCCACACAAACCAAAAATCCTCCCTTCTCATTTACTTCTAATTTCATAAGGTCATTAGCCAGAATCTGAACTTCTCTAGCCAATGGGCATCTCGAAACTTGCAAATGAGGTAGACTTCCCATGCTTCCGGCCTTTCTACTTAAAGCATCTGCCACAACATTCGCTTTTCCCGGATGGTACAAAATAGTGATGTCGTAGTCCTTCAGTAGTTCCATCCATCTCCTATGCCTCAAGTTCAAATCCTTCTGAATAAAGACATACTTTAGGCTACGATGATCCGTATAGACTTCACACTTCACCCCATATAGATAGTGTCTCCATTGCTTTAATGCAAAAACTACTGCAGCCAATTCCAAATCATGGGTCGGATAGTTACGTTCATGCACTTTTAATTGCCTCGAAGCATAAGCAATTACATTCTTCTCTTGCATTAGCACTGCACCCAAACCCGAATAGGATGCATCACAATAGACAATGAAATTCTTACCTTTCACTGGCAGGGTAAGGATTGGTGCAGTAGTCAACAAGGTCTTGAGCTTCTGAAAGCTTTCTTCGCACTCGTCCGACCATATGAATGGAACACTTTGCTTAGTCAAATTTGTCAATCGGGAAGCAACAGAGGAAAATCCCTTGACAAATCGACGGTAGTAGCTAGCTAAACCAACAAAGCTCCTTATCTCTGTAACATTAGTAGGTCTCTCCCAATTCTTCACTGCTTCAATCTTGGAAGGATCCACCATCACTCCATCCTTAGAAACTACATGCCCTAAGAAGGACACTGAATCTAGCCAAAACTCACACTTGGAGAATTTGGCATAAAGCTTTTTCTCCCTCAACATTTCCAATACAATTCTCAAGTGCTCCTCATGTTATTTCTTACTCTCCTATGCCTCAAGTTCAAATCCTTCTGAATAAAGACATACTTTAGGCTACGATGATCCGTATAGACTTCACACTTAACCCCATATAAATAGTGCCTCCATTGCTTTTATGCAAACACTACCGCAACCAATTCCAAATCATGGGTCGGATAGTTACGTTCATGCACCTTTAATAGCCTTGAAGCATAAGAAATTACATTCTTTTCTTGCATTAGCACTGCACCCAAACCAGAATAGGATGCATCACAATAAACAATGAAATTCTTGCCTTCCACTGGCAAGGTAAGAATTGGTGCAGTAGTCAACAAAGTCTTGAGCTTCTGAAAGCTTTCTTCGCACTCATCCGACCAAACAAAGGGAACATTCTGCTTAGTCAAGCTTGTCAATTGGGAAGCAATAGAGGAGAATCCCTTGACAAATCTACGGTAGTAGCTAGCTAAACCAACGAAACTCCTTATTTCTGACACATTAGTAGGTCTTACCCAATTCTTCACTGTCTCAATCTTAGAAGGATCCTCCATCACTCCATCCTTAGAAACCACGTGCCTAAGAAGGACACTGAATGTAGCCAAAACTCACACTTGGAGAATTTAGCGTAAAGCTTTTTCTCCCTTAATACTTCCAACACAATTCTCAAATGCTCCTCATGTTCCTTCTTACTCTTGGAGTATATCAGTATATCATCAATAAATACGATCACAAAAAGATCCAGATATGGCTTAAAAATCCCATTTATCAAGCTCATGAAAGCGGCAGGGGCATTCGTAAGCCCAAAAGACATTACTAAAAACTCATAATTCCCATATCTGGTCCGAAAAGCAGTCTTGGGCACATCCGTTGCCCGTATTTTCAATTGATGATAACCAGATCTCAAATCGATTTTCGAGAAGGTGCAAGCACCTTATAACTGATCGAACAAATCATCAATGCGAGGAAGAGGATACTTGTTCTTAATAGTTACCTTATTCAGTTGTCTATAGTCTATGCACATCCGAAAACTCCCATCCTTCTTCTTCACAAATAACACCGGAGCACCCCAAGGAGATGCACTTGGTCTAATGAAGCCTTTGCTCAACAACTCTTGAAGTTGGGCCTTTAACTCTCTTAACTCAGCGGGAGCCATTCTATAAGGGGGTATAGAAATGGGGCGAGTACCTGGTTCAAGATCAATGCAGAAGTCAATATCCCTATCCGGTGGCATACCAGGAAGATCTGCAGGGAACACATCCAGAAACTCACGGACTACCGAAACCGACTCAATTGAAGGTATTTGGGTAGTGTCATCCCTGAGATGTGCCAAGAAAGCTAAACAACCCTTACTAACCATTCTCTTAGCACGAAGAAAGGAGATGATACGCACCGGAGTGGAAGTGTAGTCACCCTCCCACACTAACGGGTCTGTCCTTGGCTTGGCTAACGTCACAGTTTTAGCATTACAATCTAAGATTGCAAAATTTGGAGAAAGCCAAGTCATACCCAGAATTACATAGAAGTCAACCATTTCCAAGATAACAAAATCTACATGAGTATTACTCCCTACAAAATTCACCAAACAAGATCTATATACCTTTTCAACTATCACAGACTCCCCCACGGGAGTAGAAACACGAATAGGCATGTCAAGCAATTCACAATGTAAATTAAGACCATTAGCAAATTAGGAATATAGATAAGAAAATGTGGATCCAGGATCAAACAATACAGAAGCCATGCAATCACAAACCAAAAGATTACCTGTGATGACAACGTCAGATGCCTCCGCTTCAGATCTCCCAGGGAAAGCGTAACAGTGGGCCCTATCGCCTGTCTGCCCGTTGCCCCTACCATGTTGTGATGTAGTTGCTCCAGTTTGCCCATAACCCCGGCCGTTTTGGTGACCACCATTACCTCGGCCACCTCGCCCACCAGGATGACGGCCTCTTCCATGACCACCTCTACCTCTGACTGTGGGAGGTCTGTAACTCTGTCTTGGACAATACCTCTTAATGTGTCCAGTCTCCCCACATCCATAAAATTCTCTAGATTCAAGCATCGGTCTTTCAGAGAAGTGTTGACCGGTCTGAGGTGGACCCCAAACTACAGTCTGTAGTGAAGACTGAATTGGTCGGACTGACTAACCTCCTGAACCCTGTCCTCTAGAGTAAGAACCATTAAACTCACCTCCCTTTCGAAACCCTTTTGATGTCGACGCCATGGTGAAGTCATCTGGTTTCACTCCTTCCACCTCTATCACGAAGCCTACCACTTCCTAAAAGGATTTCGCTGTAGCCGCTACCTGTAAGGCTAAAATCTGCAACTCTGACCTCAACTCCTTCACAAAACGGCGAATCCGCTCTTGTGGACTGAAACAAAGTTGGGTGGCATACCTGGATAATGCACGAAACTTAGCCTCAAATGCCGTAACCGACATCCTACCTTACTCCAGGCTCAAGAACTCATCTCTTTTCCTATCCCTCAAAGTCCGGGGAATATACTTCTCCATAAACAAGCTAGAGAATGAGGCCCAAGTCATAGGTGGTGCCTCTATTGGTTGACACTCAACATGTGACCGCCACCACATTTTGGCCTTCCCTTGAAACTGATAAGTCACAAACTCAACACCAAACCGTTCTACTATACCCATCTTGTGTAGTAGCTCATGACAGTCAACCAGAAAATCGTAGGCATCCTAAGATTCAGCACCCTTGAAGACGGGAGGTTTCAATTTCAAGAACTTACTGAAAAGTTCCTGCTGATCATTTGTCATTATAGGCCCTGTAGTCAGACGAGGGAATGTGCCTATTTCCAATGAGGCGTCCATGCGGGGAGCCCCAACAGCGGCCTGTCGTACTTCCGAAACCTGAGGTGCTGGTGCAGAAAACACTGGAGGTGTCTGGCCTTGATCAGATAACCCTCTAAGATAAGCAAGAACCTGATTGATCATCTCTGGGGTGGGTTGGGGTGGTAATTCCTCATTCTGCACTTGTTCATTCTCCCCTTCCTCACCCTCTCTTACCACTTCCTCAGTGGGTGGAGGAGTCACCGCCCTAGTACCAGATGGGCTAGGTGCTTGTCCTCTTCCTCTAGAGGACGTCCTCTCGCGACCTCTACCACGGCCTCTCGCCACTCCTTCTCTTCGAGCCAAAGCCCTAGTGGCTGGCTCAGTTGCATCTTGTCTTGCCGGTGTTGATGTTGGCGCAGTCGTTGCTCTAGTAATAACCATCTGCAAAATAGAGTGAAGATGGTCAGATACCAATTTGTATCACCTAGATACCAATTGGACCCAAGTAATAGCATGAAAGAAAGAAAGAAAGAATGGAATTTTCCTATAGTCTTATAGCCTCTCAAAGAAAAGTAAAGGCGTCCCCCTACCGTTCCTTAAGACTCTACTAGACTCGTTCTTGTGTGATGAGACCAACGAACCTAAGGGTCTGATACCAAGTTTGTCACAACCCAAAACCTAGCCGCGACTGGCACCCACACTTACCCTCCTATGTGAGCGAACCAACCAATCTAAACCCTAACATTTCAATATAATATCAACAGAAAGTAATGCGGAAGACTTAAACTCATTAATAAAAACCAATTCAATAACTTCTAAAATTCAACATCTATTATTCCCCAAAATCTGGAAGTCATCACCACAAGAACATCTATGATCAAATTACTAAACTAAGAGTATTCTAAGAAGCTAAAACAAGTAAAAGCTAGTCCATACCGGAACTTCAAGGCATCAAGACATGAAGAAGAAGATCCAGTCCAAGCTAGAAGCATAATCTCACCCTGAAGATCCGGTGTGACGAAGACTGGCTAGAATTGCGGTTGAGTTGAAGACGACGGTCCGTTTGCTGCACTCCACAAATAACAAGGAAGAAAACATAAAAGTAGGGGGTCAGTACAAACACGAGTACTGAGTAGATATCATCGGCCAACTCAAAATAGAAAATAGTATATATCAGATAATATCATAAAATCAACTACAATACTCAACATGCGGCATTTACAATTACCATAATTCTTGGTTACAACACCAAGCACATCAATGAGGACTCACACCTCCCCATCATACTCATTTGGGAATTAGGTTCATTAAATTGAGTATATTAACATATTTCAAGATTCATTATCTTTATTCCTCTCGTGTCGGTACGTGACACTCCGCTCCATATACTATCCTGGTGTCGAAACGTGACACTCCGATCCTCATATACTATCATGGTACCGGAACGTGGCACCCGATCCATATACTATCCTGGTGTCGGAACGTGACACTCCGATCCTCACATACTATCCTGGTACCGGAACGTGGCACCCGATCCATATACTATCCTGGTGTCGGAACGTGACACTCTGATCCTCATTCTATCCTGGTACCGGAACGTGGCACCCGATCCATATACTATCCTGGTGTCGGAACGTGACACTCCGATCCTCATTCTATCCTGGTACCGGAACGTGGCACCCGATTTTCTATTTCTATCCTGGTACCGGAACGTGGCACCCGATCCCCTAATCTCACTACTTTCGTTCATCAAGCCTTCTTTTATAACAAGGCATCATCATTAACCAAGTAGATTAGGGTTTCTTTTCAAGATTTAGGATTCAATAGCTTCATCATGCTTATTTTATCACAATTATATAATCACATTCATGCAAGCATACAATTAAGCATATAGAAGGGTTTACAATACTACCAATACATATCATTCGCTATAAAGAGTTTACTACAAATAGCATAAAAACCATTACCTACCTCCACCGAAGAATTTTGATCAAGCAAGCAATTTCCCAAGGCTTTGTTCTTCTTCTCTCCATGTTCGTTTGTTTTCTCCCTCTCTTGCTCTTTCAAATTTTCTTATTCAAACCCTCTTTCTTTTACCCTAATTAGCATATAATTAAGTATAAAAGATGACAATAATAACCCACTAATTAACTCAAGGTTACCTCTTTTAACCCCCAAGTAATTAGACTTATTAACATTAACCCACTAACTATATAATTAAAGCAGGAATAGTCAAAAACGTCCCTTAAAACATTTAAAGAAATCCGACCAAGCCTGGGATTACGCAGCCTGTGACGGCCCGTCGTGCCTGCGATGGTCCGTCCTGCTGCTCCGTCACAGAGTTCAGAGACTCAATTCCATTAAAGGGCCTTTGACGGTCTGTCGTGCTCACGACGGTCCGTCCTGCCATTCCGTTACGAAGTTCAGAGAGTCGATTTCAGTACCCAATTTTAAGAATTTCTAAGTGTTTTGAAACGAGACCCCCCTCGACGGTCCATCGTGCCCATGACGGTCCGTCGTGGGTTCCGTCGTCTCAGCCAGTTTTTCCAGAAATAAAATCTGCTGCTCAAAACGACTAAACAGGTCTTTACATCAAGACATCAAGACGTGAAGGAGAGAATCCAGCACGAGCTAGGAATAATAGATCACCCTGAACTCTGATGTGCTGAAGACTGGCTAGAGCTGAGGACGAGTCGAAGTCGATGGCACGCTTGCTGCACTCCACAAATAACAAAGAAGAAAATTACAAGTAGGGGTCAGTACAAGGAACACGTACTGAGTAGGTATCATCGACCAACTCAAAATAGAAAGCAATATATACTGAATAATAATATAAAATCAACCACAATACTTAACAGGTGACAATCAACAAGTACAAGAACCATTGACAACAACACCAAGCACACCTATGAGGACTCAAGCCTCCACACCATACTCATTTGGGAAATAGGTTCTTCGAATTTGAGTATATTATTATAATTCAAGATTACTTCTCTTTATTATTATCGTGTTGGAACGTGACACTGTGATCCCATATACCGTGTCGGAACGTGACACTCTGATCCCCTAATACTATCGTGTCGGAACGTGACACTCCGATCCAATATTACCGTGTCGGAACGTTACACTCCGATCCATTTATCTCATTATTTTTATTTCGTCAAGCCTTCTTTATGTCAAGGCATCATCTTAATAGAGAGGATTTAAGATTGAAGATTCAACAGTATCATCATTCTAACCCACCACAATTACACAATCAAAACATACAAACATACAATCAAGCACATAGAAGACTTTACAATACCACCCAATACATATTGATCGCTATTTAGAGTTTATCTATCACATAGAAATAAACCATAACCTACCACCACTGAAGAATCGTGATCAAGCAAGCTACCTTCCCAATGCCTTTGCTGTCCTCTTCATTCTCTCTCTCGCCCGTCCCCCCCTTTCTGTTCTTTTTATTTTTCTTCTGCAGATTCTTTTTTTTTACCCTAATTATCATATAAGCAATTATGATAAAGTAACCCACTATTGATTCCCTATTATCTTCTTTAACCCCAAGTAAATAAATTATTAAACTTACCCAACTAATTTCATAAGTATAATCATGAATAGTCCGAAACACCCCTTTAAAACTTTTAGCGGAAGTATGACCAAGTCGGGGTTACACGGCTTTTGACGGTCTGTCGTATCTATGATGTTCTGTCCTGCAGGTCCATCACAAAGTTTAGAGAGTAAAATTCAGTAGTGAGGTTACACAACTTGTGACGGTCCGTCGTATCTATGACGGTCCATCCTGTGGGTCCGTCACAAAGTTCCGAGAATTGAACCCCGTACCCAGATTCCAAGAATTGAAGTGTTTTGGAACGCAGACGCTCGACGGACCGTTGTGCCTATGACGGTTCATCCTACCTGTCGTCGAGGGTAATGAGGAGATCAGCAGAAGAAATTAGAGAAGTATGGCACGACGGAGTCCATCACGGTCCGTCGTGACCATGACGGTCTGTCGCGTGATCCGTCGACCCAGTCAGTTTTTATCAAAAATAATTCTACTGCTCGAACCGACTAAACAGGTTGTTACAATAGATACCAATTTACCCATCGTTCGTCCTCGAACGATCATATGAAGAAAAGCAAGGGCGAGAAAGAGTACCTGAATCTGTAAAAAGATGTGGATATCTTTCTTGCATATCAGCCTCATTCTCCCAAGTGGACTCTTCAACTAGCCGATTTTTCCACTGAACCTTGATAGATGCAATCTCATTTGATCTAAACATGCGGACCTGTCTATCTAAAATAGCAACAGGCTCCTCCTCATAAGACAAATTCTCATCAAGAAGAACTGAATCCCAATGAATAATGTACTTTCCAGCCCCATGGTATTTTTTCAGCATAGACACATGAAATACCGGGTTGACCCCTAAGAGTCCTGGAGGCAATGCCAATTCATAAGCCACCTCCCCCACGCGCTTCAGAACTTCAAATGGACCAATATACCTCGGACTAAGCTTACCTCGCTTACCAAACCGCATCACCCCTTTCATGGGTGAGACCTTCAGCAAGACTTGTTCACCCTCCATAAAATCCAAGTCCCTAACCTTTCGATCTGCATATTCTTTCTGCCTGTTCTGAGCTGCTAGAAGCTTCTCCTTAATGAATTTTTCTTTATCTAACGATTCCCTCAAAAGATCGGTACCCCATGGTCTCACCTCAAATGCATCAAACCAACCAATGGGAGACCTACATCTCCTCCCAAACAATGCCTCAAATGGGGCCATATCAATACTTGAGTGATAGCTATTATTGTATGAAAACTCTGCTAAGGGTAAGAAGTTATCCCAATGACCATCAAATTCTATCACACATGCACGAAACATATCCTCCAACACCTGAATCGTTCGCTCAGACTGACCATCGGTCTGAGGGTGAAATGCGGTACTAAGATCCAACCTAGTACCTAATTCAGCATGCAATGTTCTCCAAAACTTAGAAGTAAATTGCGTACCTCTATCTGATATGATGGAAAGTGGAACTCCATGCAATCGAACAGTTTCTGAGATATAGAGTTTGGCTAACTTCTCTTTATTGTAAGTCACCTTGACCGGAATGAAGTGAGCAGACTTAGTTAATCTGTCAACAATTACCCAAATAGAATAAAACTTACCCAATGTCTTTTGAAGACCAACCACAAAATCCATTGCAATTCTTTCCCATTTCCATTCAGGAATGGGCATTTTCTGAAGTGTTCCTCCGGGCCTCTGGTGTTCATACTTTACCTGCTGACAATTCGGGCATTGGGCAACAAAATCAACAATGTCACGCTTCATTCTACTCCACCAAAAATGTTGCTTTAGGTCACGATACATCTTGGTTGCACCAGGATGTATAGAATACCTTGAACTATGAGCCTCTGTAAGAATAGTGTGAATCAAATTATCAACACGGGGCACACATACCCTTCCCTTAATTCTCAAAACGCCTTCCTCATCAATTATTGCCTCTTTAGCCTCTCCTCGTAATACCATATCTCGAATTCGGATCAGTTTCTCATCAGTAAACTGTTTTCCCTTAATCTTGTCAAGAAAAGAAGATCTTGCCTCCACACAGGCCAAAAATCCTCCCTTCTCTTGTACTTCAAGCCTCATAAAGACATTGACCAGAGTCTGAACCTCTCTAGCCAATGGGCGTCTAGAAACCTGTAAGTGGGCTAGACTTCCCATGCTCCCTGCTTTTCTACTTAAAGCATCTACCACAACATTCGCTTTTCCTGGGTGATACAAAATAGTAATGTCATAGTCCTTCAGTAGTTTCATCCACCTCCTCTACCTCAAATTCAAATCTTTCTGAGTAAAGACATACTGTAAACTACGATGATCTGTATAGACTTCACACTTAACCCCATAGAGATAATGTCTCCATTGCTTTAATGCAAACACAACTGCAGCCAACTCCAAATCATGGGTCGGGTAGTTACGTTCATGCACTTTTTAATTGCCTCGAAGCATAAGCAATTACATTCCTCTCCTGCATTAGCACTGCGCCCAAACCAGAATAAGATGCATGACAATACACAATGAAATTCTTACCTTCCACTGGAAAGGTAAGAATTGGTGCAGTGGTCAACAAGGTCTTGAGATTCTGAAAGCTTTCTTCACATTCGTCCGACCATACAAATGGAACATTCTGCTTAGTCAAATTCATCAGTTGGGAAGCAATAGAAGAAAATCCCTTGACAAATCGAGGGTAATAGCTAGCTAAACCAACAAAGCTCCTTACCTCTGTAACATTAGTAGGTCTTACCCAATTCTTCACTGCTTCAATCATAGAAGGATCCACCATCACTCCATCCTTAGAAACCACGTGCCCCAAGAAGGACACTGAATCTAGCCAAAACTCACACTTGGAGAATTTGGCATAAAGCCTTTTCCTCCTCAACACTTCCAATACAATTCTCAAATGCTCCTCATGTTCTTTCCTGCTCTTTGAGTATATCAGTATATCATCAATAAATACAATAACAAAGAGATCCAGATATGGCTTTAAAATCCCGTTCATCAGGCTCATGAAAGCATCAGGGGCATTCGTAAGCCCAAAAGACATTACTAAGAATACATAATGCCCATATCTTGTTCGAAAGGCAGTCTTTGGCACATCTCCTGCCCGTATTTTCAATTGATGATAACCAGATCTCAAATCAATTGTTGAGAAGGTACAAGAACCTTGTAACTGATCGAACAAATCATCAATGCGAGGAATAGGATACTTGTTCTTAATAGTTACCTTATTCAGTTGCATGTAGTCTATGCACATCCGAAAACTTCCGTCCTTCTTCTTCACAAATAAAACAGGATCACCCCAAGGGGATGCACTTGGTCTAATAAAACCTTTACCTAACAACTCCTGAAGTTGGGTCTTTAACTCCCTCAACTAAGCTGGAGCCATTCTATAAGGGGATATGGAAATGGGGCGAGTACCCGGCTCCAGATCAATACATAAATCAATATCCCTATCCGGTGGCATACCAGGAAGGTCTGCAGGAAACACATCAAGAAACTCAAGGAGTATCAAGACAGACAATCGAAGGTACTTGGGAAGTATCATCCCTGAGATGTGCCAAGAAAGCTAAACAACCCTTACTAACCATTCTCTTAGCACGAAGGAAAGAGATAATATGAACTGGAGTGGAAATATAGTCACCCTCCCACACTAGCGGATCTGTCCCAGGCTTGGCCAATGTCACAGTTTTAGCATTACAATCTAAGATTGCAAAATTTGGAGAAAGCCAAGTCTTACCCAGAATTACATCGAAATCAACCATCTGTAGAATAATCAAATCTACATGAGTATTGCTCCCCACAAAAGTCACAAGACAAGACTTATACACATTCTCAACTATCACCGACTCACCCACAGGAGTAGAGACACAAATAGGCATGTCAAGCAAATCACAATATAAATTAAGACCAGTAGCAAATGAGGAAGATACATATGAAAATGTGGATCCGGGATCAAATAATACAGAAGCCATGCAATCACAGACCAAAAGATTACCTGTGATAACAGCATCAGATGTCTCTGCTTCAGACCTCCCGGGGTAAGCATAAGAATGGGCCCTATCACCTGTCTGCCCGTTGCCCCTACCATGTTGTGCTGCAGTAGCTCCAGCTTGCCCGCCACCCCGACTGATTTGGTGACCACCATTACCTTTGCCACCACGTCCTCCAGAATGGCGGCCTCTCCCATGACCACCTCTACCTCTAACTATTGGGGGTCTGTAACTCTGTTTTGGACAATTCCTAATATGTCTAGTCTCTCCACATCCATAACAATTTCTGGAGTCAAGCATAGGTCTCTGTGAGAATGACGAAGTCTGGGGATAGCCTCCAAACTCAGAGAAATGCTGACTGGTCTGCGATGGACCCCCAGCTACAGCCTGCAGTGAAGACTGAATAGGTCGGGCTGGGTAACCTCTTGAACTCACCTCCCTTACGGAACTTCTTAGATGTCGACGCCATGGTGAAGTCGTCTGGCTTCACCCCCTCCACCTCTATCACAAAATCAACCACTTCCTGAAAGGATTTTGCTTCAGCAGCTACCTGTAAGGCTGGGATCTGCAAATCTGACCTCAATCCTTTCACAAAACGGCAAATCCGCTCTTGTGGACTGAAGCAAAGCTGGGTGGCATACCTGGATAGTGCACGAAATTTACCCTCATAAGTAGTAACAGACATCCTGCCTTGCTCTAGGCTTAGGAACTCATCTCTCCTCTTGTCCCTCAAAGTCCGGGGTATATACTTCTCCATAAATAAGCTAAAGAATGATGCCCAAGTCATAGGCGGTGCCTGTGCTGGTTGACACTCAACATACGACCTCCACCTCATTTTGACATTCCCCTGAAACTGATAGGTCACAAACCCAACACAGAATCGTTCTACTATGTCCATCTTATGTAGCAGCTCATGACAATCAACCAGAAAATCATAGGCATCCTCAGATTCAGCACCCTTGAAGACTGGAGGTTTCAACTTCAAGAATTAAGTGAAAAGTTCATGCTAATCACTCGTCATTGTAGACCCTGTAGTCAATCGAGGAAACGTGCCTACTTCCAATGAGGCATCCATGCGGGGAGCCACATCAGCTGCATGTTGTACTCCCGGAACCTGAGGTGCTGGTGCAGAAAACACTGGAGGTGTCTGGCCCTGATCAGATAACCCGCTAACATAAGTAAGAACCTGATTAATCATCTCTGGGGTAGGCTGGGGTGGTAATTCCTCATCTCGAACCTGCTCATTTTCCCCTTCCTCACCCTCTCTTACTACCTCATCAGTCGGTGGATAAGTCACCGCCCTATTACTAGCTGGACCAGGTGTTTGTCCTCTACCTCTAGAGGGCGTCCTCCTGCGACCTCTACCACGGCCTCTTGCCACTGCTCCTTTTCGAGCTACAGCCCCAATGGTTGGCTCAGACGCACCCTGTCTTGCCGGTGTTGCTGTTGGCACAGTTGTTGCTCTAGTTCTAACCATCTGCGAAATAGAGTGAGGATGTCATATACCAATTTGTATCACCTAGATACCAATTGGATCCAAGTAATAGCACGAAATAAAGAAAGAATGGAGTTTTCCTAAAGTACTGTAGCCTCTCAAAGAAAAGTAAGGGCGTCCCCCTACTGTTCCTCAAGACTCTACAAGACTCGTTCTTGTGTGATGAGACCAACGAACCTAACGCTCTTATACCAAGTTTGTCACGACCCAAAACAAGCCGCGAGTGGCACCCACACTTATCCTCCTACGTGAGCGAACCAACAAATCTAAGCCCCAACATTTACCAGTATATCAATTATGAATAGTAAAAAAATAATGCGGAAGATCCAAAACTTATTAACGTAATCAATTAAATAAACTTCTAATGTTTAATACTTATTATTCCCAAAATCTGAAAGTCATCACACCAAAAACATCTATCCTCAAATTTCTAAATCTAAGAGTACTTAAGATGCTAAAATAAGTAAAAAGACGATCCATGTCCGAACTTCAAGACATCAAGACGTGAAGGAGAGAATCCAGCACGACCGAGGAATAATAGCTCACCCTGAACTCTTATGTGCTGAAGACTGGCTAGAGCTAAGGACGAGTCGAAGTCGATGGCACACTTGCTGCACTCCACAAATGACAAAGAAGAAAATTACAAGTAGGGGTCAGTACAAGGAACACGTACTGAGTAGGTATCATCGGCTAACTCAAAATTGAAAGCAATATATACTGAATAATAATATAAAATCAACCACAATACTTAACAGGTGACAATAAACAAGTACAAGAACCATTGGCAACAACACCAAGCACACCTATGAGGACTCAAGCCTCCACACCATACTCATTTGGGAAATAGGTTCTTCGAATTTGAGTATATTAACATAATTCAAGATTACTTCTCTTTATCATTATCGTGTTGGAACGTGACACTCTGATCCGATATACCGTGTCGGAACGTGACACTCCGATCCCCTAATACTACCGTGTCGGAACGTGACACTTCGATCTAATATTACCGTGTCGGAACATGACACTCCGATCCATTTATCTCATTATTTTTATTTCGTCAAGCCTTCTTTATGTCAAGGCGTCATCTTAATAGAGAGGATTTAAGATTGAAGATTCAACAGTATCATCATTCTAACCCACCACAATTACACAATCAAAACATACACACACACAATCAAGCGCATAGAAGACTTTACAATACAACCCAATACATATCGATCGCTATTTAGAGTTTATCTATCACATAGAAATAAACCAGAACCTACCTCCACCGAAGAATCATGATCATGCAAGCTACCTTCCCAATTCCTTTGATGTCCTCTTCGTTCTCTCTCTCTCGCTCGTCCCCCCACCCTTTCTGTTCTTTTATTTTTCTTCTGCAGATTCTTTTTCTTTTACCCTAATTAACATATAAGCAATTATGATAAAGCAACCCACTATTTATTCCCTATTATCTTCTTTAACCCCCAAGTAAATAAATTATTAAACTTACCCCACTAATTTCATAATTATAATCATGAATAGTTCGAAACACCCCTTTAAAACTTTTAGCGGACGTATAACCAAGTCGGGGTTACGCAGCTTGTGACGGTCCGTCATATCTATGACGGTCCGTCCTGCAGGTCCGTCACAATGTTCAGAGAGTTAAATTCAGTAGTGAGGTTACGCAACTTGTGACGGTCCGTCGTATCTATGACGGTCCATCCTGCGGGTCCGTCACAAAGTTCAGAGAATTGATCCCCGTACCCAGATTCCAAGAGTTGAAGTGTTTTGGAACAGAGACGCTCGACGGACCGTGTGCCTATGACGGTTCGTCCTACCTGTCGTCGAGTGTAATGAGGAGAGCAGCAGAAGAAATTACACAAGTATGGGACGATGGAGTCCATCACGGTCCATCGTGACCATGACGGTCAGTCGCGTGATCCGTCGACCTAGTCAGTTTTTATCAAAAAATAATTCTACTGCTTGAACCGACTGAACAGGTTGTTACATTTAATGATCCATCATCGCTATTTTTACCATTGTGATTGGATACAATAAATTTTTTTTATTATTTGCTTGTCATAATTTAACACATCTGTATAAAATATAAATTTGAAAAGTGACCCTCTTCTATATAGCTTCATGAAATTAAAATTTAATCAATGAATCATTATGAAGCAAAGGTACAAGAATGAAATTGATGTCAATGGTGAAATTAAAATTCAATATCTAGTTTACTAGCTATAAATGGTATGCTTAATTCTATTGAAAAAATAATGACAGTTATTTTAATTCCTTAAAAATGGAAAGATTTAATGCTTTCTTACATAATGTCTTCTTTTTTTTTTGGATTTTTAAGAAAAAAATACGCTTATAATTTATGAACTTTCTTTATTTTTTTTTTCTTCATGTGAGTACTCTTTCTTAACATGATTCTGTCAATAAAAGATACAACATATAAATTTTTTGTTTAATGAATGTGTGAGTATCGAATTAAAGTGAGTGCAGGTAAGAATATATATATATATATATATATATATATATATATATATATATATATATATATATATATATATATATATATATATATATATATATATGTGAGCCATCAGGCAATACTTAATGACCAATGTATTATACATTAATTTGTGCTTTTCAAGTTCATGTGTATTTCGTAGGAAAGATGTTTAAAGAATGTTCGACATTACTGCTAAAAATTTCTTATTTTAAGAAGCATTTTAAGTAAAGATAATTTTTCAAAAAGTGATATTGAAAAAAATATATATAATATGACTAATCCAGTTGGAAAATGCTTTTGATAAGAATATTGTGTATTTGACTAATATATTATTGTAAAAGTTTAATTATTTTTTTATATTAAATTAAAGTGTACATATTCAATTTTTAACTAATTTCATACACATAAAATTTAAAAAATAAATTAACAATTGATATTATACTTACATGATGATTTAAATATAATTTTTTTAAAAAATATTCTACAAATTAATATACTACTTGTAAAAGGTCACCATTTAAACAATTAATAGAAAATTATCTTTTCTAGACCAACTATCATTATTATATATACTCCCTCTGTCCCATTTTATGAGGCATCATTTGATCAGCCATGGAGTTTAAGAAATAACGAAGACTTTAAAATGTTTACCAAATTGCCCTTAAAATAAGTAAGCTCATTTTTCTTTCGCCTCATTAATGTATTAGGTACTATCTTTAAACTTAAGTGGGACAAACAAGGGGTAAAAAAAGAACTGTACCTTTAAATGTTTACCATATAAGAAAATATGACATTCTTTTTGCGATTGACCAAAAAGGAAATGATGCCACATAAATGGGACGGAGGGAGTACATATTTACCAATATATTTCTTATATTTATTCATTTTTGTGGTTAATTTTTGTCTGTAGTGATTTAGTTTGTGGAATAATTTTATTTTCAGGTATATTTACATTATTATGTTCATACTTAATTTATTTTTTTAATTATCAATGTAAAATATTAAAAATTTTAATATGTGCTTATCAATGAATATAGAAATTAATTTAATAAAAACAAAAATTAGATGAAAAATTTAATAAAAAATATTCAAAATAATTTCTTTGTTTTAAAAATAATTTTTATATTAAAATTTGTGTTGATATTATCTTTTTTCGTTATTTGACTCTTAAAAATAATTTTTTAAAAATGATGGTCAAAGAGAATTTGCTTATATAAAAAAAAAACTTTTTGAATAACTAGTCAAACAGAAATTGCTATTTGTCAAAAGCACTTTTCGAAAAACATATTTAAATAGATTCGTTAGTAGTTGTTTAGTGATGTCTCACACACACACACACACAGACACACACAGACACAGACACAGACACAGAGACACGCGCGCGCACACGCACACGCGCGCACACACCTATTGCTGCAAATGCCCTTTTCATTGAGATATCTGCCTCTTGAGTTGTCATTCTTCTGTTTGAAGGAACAAACTTATCTTTCTTAATGTCTTTTCCCTTCTCAGAGTTTATCTTTTTCTGCTCTAAGGCCCAAAGTGGACAGAATTTGATGAAGTGATCCAGACTTTCGCACTTATGACAAACCTGGTCTTTAGTGTTTTCATTGGATTTTTGAGGAGTTTTCTTTTGGAATGTTTGTCCTCTTTTAAGCATTCTGGTGAACCTTTTAATTATAAGGGGAATATTTTCATCCTCAAAATCATCTGATGCAGTTGCCTTCAGAACCAGGTTCCTTTCCTTTCTCTTTCCTCCGATTTCTTTTTCTTGGTTTTTCTTGAGTTCATATGTGATGAGATTACCAATCAACTAATTCATGGCCAGTGTATCTAGGTCGCGGGCTGAAGTGATAGACTCGACTTTGCTTTCTTAGGTTTCAGGAAGGACACTTACGAGTTTCCTTACTGCCTTTCCATTGAGAACTATCTTTCCCAAAGAACATCTCGTTGATGATTGAAGTGAACCTGGTATGCATATCTTGTATAGTCTCTCCTTCTGCCATTCTGAATAGTTCATATTGTCTGTTTAAGTTATCAATTTTGGACTTCTTGACTTATGTTGTTCCTTCATGAGCGGTTTGTAGTGTTTCCCATATGGCTTTGGCACCTAACAAGACGAGATACGATTGTATTCGTATGGTCCTATACCACAGATCAAAATTTTCTTGGCTTTGACATTGTTTTGGATTGCAAGCTTGTCTTCAACATTCCATTCTTTTCTTTCCTTTGGGATTTTGGTGATTCCATCAGTTGCAGTTTTCATAGGTATAGTTGGTCCATCTAGAATTACTCCCCATAGATTAGGATTTTTGCCAATAAGATGATCCATCATACAATTTTTTCACCATCCATAGTATTTGCAATTGAATAGTGGTGGTCGTGTTTGTGAAGCTCCCTCTTGTGGGGTAGGTGGTGCTGCCATCGAGTCTTTTCAAGGTGTGAATCTTTTTATCGAAAAGGCCTACTCTTATACCAATTGAAGAAACCTATCCCCTAGAACAAGAACCAGGTTCTTTTAAGTTGATTTTAAGTCAGAACACAAACACTAGTTAAATTAAAAAACTTCCTCCATCAAGGAAGGAAAAACCTCATTTTATTAATTTAACTAGATAATTTTATGATTACAACTCAATAATCAATAACCTCACCACTACAACAACTCTCGATTAACTATAAGCGACTACTTCTACTCTCCAAAAGGCCAAACCCACCTTTTGTTACAAACCTCACCAAAGCTCAACTCTACAAGAAGCCAAACCCACTTCTTGTATAAAGAAATGTAACTAACAACTCAACAATGAATCAAGAAAATAGTTTTAAACGTTTAAGACTTTCTAACTCAAGAACTTCTTGAACTTAGCAAACCTATCGATCTTGAAGGCTTTTACATGATGAATAACTCTCGCTTCTCTCTCTATGTAAAAGTTGTGTTTTGCTCTTCTGCGTTTGATCTCCCTTTATAGATATTTCTGCTGCTTTATCGCGCCTTGAGTCCTTATCAAATAAGGTAAAGAAATTGTAATTGTATTTAAACAAGGAGTACTGATTTTACCTTTTATTGTACAATCCTTTTTATATAAAACTTCCTTACTTAATAAAATATATTAGGTTTCCTTATTTGTATCAACGTGTATCTTCAGCATCTTTAGCACTTGTACATTTAATTAATTTTGGCAGTGACAATTAATTCCGATGGCTACAATACTTGGCTGCGTCAATTTGCTACGACAATTATTTGCATTTCGTGTCTATCATCAAAACACCAATTTTATGTTCTTCTAGAATTATCAGATTCTATCAAAAATCCTTTAGAAGATGGCACTTACCAAAGTTAAAAAGGTTGAAACACACATAAAGACAATAATCACCACAACACAGACCTGAAGATCGACTACCAAAACAATTTAGGCTTCAAAATTGGAGTAATACTTAACAAAATGGCAAACCAAACCAAAAGCACGGATTGATTTAGATGAAATCCAAGCATTTCATCGTGTCCTAAGTAGAGTGTCACCTGAAACTGTAAACAAGTGCTAAACTCGGGACAATCCAAAGAGACAAGATGGTCTAAGGAAGTTCACACAAGAGCTGAATTTACATATTTCAACATTGTTCTCACTCTTTCCGTGATCTTCTATCCTACATCAATTCCATGGCAAGCTTCTCTCTCTAATTCATACTGATGAATGAAGCATAAGCAGTCATGAGCTACGTCAATGTAAGATAAGATCAATCTTCTACTCTTAACAAAAACAATAAATAGTAATAATTATTAGCGTCAACAAGTCATCTCAGAGTTTCAGTATCTCTTGCTCAAGCACCGCGAAATGTGTTATCCCTTTGTAAGAGGTTTCATCTCATATTAGATACTTTTTGCGCAACTTATGAACATGAATCTTGAGATTGAGACATGACAATCACCTGAAGTTTCATGCATATATAGTACCTCTATTTTCTTTTTTGACTACTTTAATTCATTTAGTATATATCTAAAAAGAAGTTGAACAACTATAAGCTTTGGCTTAGACGTTAAACAAAGAATCTAGTAATTAACAACAATTTTCATTAATTGGTTCCACTTGGAAGAAGATCTGGAAGAAAGAATTCTACAAGGATGAAACTTGTGATTTGTAAGATAATAAAAATGAAAACCAGTTAAAGAATGCTCTATACTGCTTGCCGGTAAATCTCACCTCCCTTTTGCTTTAAAAATTGGTGCTCAAATAGATGTTTTAGACTACACTCTATAATATCTATATACCAAAACAAATTAACTCTATATAGTATTTTCAGAAAAAACAAATCTATTTGATAGATTTGTTAAACCTTGGTTATGACAGAAACAGAATGTGGTTCTAAGTGTTGAACTTGCACTGGAGCTAATTATAGTAACAGGAACACTGGTGTTCACAACAACATATGTGATCATTAAATCTCATTAGTTGTTCTCTACAGTGGACCATGAACAAGTAGTTAAATAAAAAGAAGGCAGACCTCATTATCGTTGACTTAAACACAGTTAGTGATCCTTTTAACTTGCTAGCAAGTAACAATATTCTCTTTCATACAACACATAACCATTATGATTTGGGTATCAATGTACAGAATTAAACAAAAAGAGAATCAATTTGTGTTGATTAGCTGCTTCAATCTTAATTGTTAAATGAAACTATTAGTACTGTACTGTATTTTTGAAGAAAAAAAGGGCCTTACAATGTATGTAATCTAGAAACACAACTCAATTGAAGAGATAAAAATATACAATAGTGCCGCTGGTTTAAAGAATTAAAGAAATAACTAAGAGAAAAATGAAACTGAAAAGGAGAACCAAAATGATGCACAATAAAACATGAAACAACTGTCTGCCAGCAACTAACCCTTGACTTTTTATTTTTAAATGAATTTTCAACTCAAAGTTTCAGTAGTTCCTTCCATCGATAGACAAAAAATGTCAAGCAAAGACCATGAAATGAGAGAGTTTGAAGAGACTCTGAAAGAAATCTGTTGATAGAATAACTTAACTGTTGTTTTTATAATTCGAGCAGAGTTAGCAAACGACAATTATTGAGCTAAATGACTCATAAAACTAATGTCAACGCTCTATAGAATATCTGTAGATTTTTCCCCAACTCCTCTAACTCCACGTACGTCTCCCATAACTATGATAAGGATGAGACATCTTATATTTGTACTACTTAAGCAAGCAAATAGAACTGATATCAATTCTGTATAGAATTTTTGTACATTTTTTCCCTAACTCTTCCAACTCCACATCTCCTATAACTATGATAAGGATGAAACATCTTATATTAATATCATGTCCTTTTTTGTACTACTATATGAGCAAGCAAGTAGAATTGATATAGAATTTTGCTAGATTTTTCCACAACTCCTTATCCCCATCCCTCCTCTTCCATAGCTATGATTTAAGAAAAAAAATTACAATGCAACTCTTCAAATGCTTGCAGTCCACTTAAAATTATATGCACGTATGAGACAACAACTTATTTTTACTATTTATTTGAAAGAACATGAAGTCATATGTAAATTATTATTTTGTATGCTATTCGCCGGAAAACATTCGCAAAGCAGCAAAGATCAAACAATATAGATTACAATCACATAAATCATTATTTTCCAAAACTGAATAAAAAATAAAGAGTGAAAGAATAGAAAGGAAGAGGAACTTACCAGTTAACGGTACAAGAGAACAAATGAGAGAAGAGTGAACTTGGTTGGTGCCTATTTATTTGTGTCAAACACCCAGTAATTCTAGAAAAATCACTTAAGTTGTGGTTTCTAGAAAAATCAGGTGACTTATGGAGGAAATATACCACAACGGTGGTAGAATTTTTATAATAAAATAAAATAGATGTGAAATACCGAAATTGCCTTTAATGTAGTGTTCATCCTTTTAACAGAATTAGACATTGTTCTGCATAATTTAAACATCACATCCAAATAAACATGCTGATCACTGAGATTAAAACTATGTTCTTAAACGGAGCATTACAAGACTCATTCTTTTAAAAAAAACTCATAATATATGCTGAAAAATCGTTGGTTATAAAAATATCTTAAAATATAACTTGAAGATCTTAAATCTCTCATAACACAGAATCAGGAAGTACATATATTGTATTGATATCAACTACTGAAAAGGAAAAAAAAAGTACACAACTTTTTACTTGAAATCTTTTGTAATTGAGTGCGACTTGTTTAGAAGCACCTTTCTTGGATGCTAAAATTGAGATATATTAATGCTTAAGAAGAGTTTTTGTTGGGTTTTATTTGTCCTTATTTCTTACCATAAATAAGTTTTCCTTTTAGGAAAAGGTTTTGGATTGACTAATCCTTTTTCTGGTAGGAAAAGCTTTAGGACTTTATAAATAGAGGAACGTTTCTTCTAACTTAATCAGCATTCACAATGTAGTCTTAATGACTTTGAGAGTTTTAGTTAGGGGGAGAAATTATGGATCACAAGCTTGATACGTTATCACTTGTGTGAACATCCCATGTATTGTGAGTGAATTTGGTTGATGTTGTTTCCCTCTGTATTTTGTACTCTTATATTTATAGTGGATTTCTCATTTCCTTTGTGAACGTAGGTCGATTTACTGAACCACGTTAAATCTTTGTGTCTTTTGGTATATTTCTCATTGTCTTCTTATTCGTGGTCTTTTGAGGTTTTCTATACTAGTTTTCACGTTTACACCTGCTTATTTTCGATTCTAACATGTGTTATCAGAGCCAGATTCAATTAGGGAATCAAGTTCAGTGGTTCGATAATCGATGATTAAATCAGGTTAGAAGAAGGTGTTCATCTTGACGGGTGTAGTTCTAGCCGCAACCTTCTTGACAGTAATGAAGATTTTGTTGGAGAAATTGTTTCAGAGAGGTTCTCTATGTTGAGACATAAATTTTGCAAAGGAGATTTTAGATAGGAGAAGCAAGTTGTTGAAGTTTAAGTAAAGAAGGTGGACAAATTTATTTTGTCAGAAATTTAGGCCAAGGGGGAGATTTGTTGGGTTTTATTTGCCCTGATTTCTTACCATAAATAAGTTTTTCCTTTTAGGAAAATTTTTTAGATTGACTAATCCTTTTTCTGGTAGGAAAATGTTTAGAACTGTATAAATAGATGAATGTTCCTTTTAACTTAATCAGCATTCACAATGTAGTCTTAATGACTTTGAGAGTTTTAGTTAGGGGGAGAAATTGTGGATCACAAGCTTGATATGTTATCACTTGTGTGAACCTCCAATTTATTTTGAGTAAATTTGGTTGAGCTTGTTTCCCTCTGAATTTTGTACTCTTATATTTATAGTGTATTACTCATCTCCTTTGTGGACGTAGGTCAATTGACCGAACCACGTTAAATCTTTGTGTCTTTTGGTATATTTCTAGTTATCTTCTTACTCGTGGTCTTTTAAGGTTTGCTTTGCTATCTTTCGCGTTTACACCTGCTTATTTTTGGTCTTAACAATTTTGATAACCAAAATTGAACATTTTGAAAAGCTAGAAGAGCCAGAAGAGAGTTATAGAAGAATAGGATCCCAAAAGAAATGAGATTCCATAAAGTATGGCTAACAAGAGAAGAAAACTGATATATATGTATAGACTAACATGTGAAAATGACCACGGTCAGTGGCGTTTATTGGCTTCACAGTTCTATAAGTAGAAAAATGTCCACACACATGATTTTTAATCCTTTCAGTTTATGTTGGTGTTTATGAAATGAGTATTCCGAAGTTATTAACTGGTTGGATACTGTGTGAATATGTAAGTTACAACTTGCAGCTTATTCACAAGTGTATATAAGTGAAAAATTAGGTGGGATGTCCAAACACAATGTTAGATAACAGAAACATGAATATCAAACAGAAGTTAGCTAAATACAACCAAATTGAATAGAAGAAGAAATAAGAACAACTGAGCAGTAATCAAAACAAACCATTTCCAACTATAAACCTACCAACAAATCAAAGAAGTTGCAAATAAACACATTTAAGACTGATCAATTCTATAACTTTTGGATATCGTGAAACACAATTGCTCATCCTAAATACAAATACAACAGTTACAACTATTTTAAATCTAATAAAACTATCAATGCGTAAAAAAGATAACATAAATAAATAGTCAACAATGAACTTATTAAACATCTATTTGATTAATTCATTTTTATTTATGTATTTTAAGATTATTACTTTTTTAGTTAGAAAACAAACTAAAAATATAAAATTTTAACGAAAATCAAACAAATTCAAGAAGAGAATCAAAAAATTTACGAATAACTTACCAAAATTAACTGAACCCCAAGAATAGATGAAGCAAGATCTAACACTTTGGTAAGCAATATGATGAAATCTTTGGAGAAGGTGAAACCTAAAAATTTATGTAAAGCAGAAATGGAAATTTCTAGAAAGAGATATTTCGGTACTTATGTTTAACATTTCTCCACGTGGAGAGAAGTTTGTGAACAAGTACAACAAAATTAAATATCATAGAAAATGACAATTATATCCTTCAAGATCATTCCAGATCTACTCGCCTTAAAAGATTATGTTTCTCCAATCAACCTTTTCCTTTTCCTCCAACTCCCCCAAATAACTCGTTCATTCTCTCTTATCTCTTATCTATAATTATATTATTTCTTTTGTTAAATAATAATTGTTCTGTTATAAAGTATTTGTATTATAGTGAATGTCTATCATGTGGAGTCTTTTTTAGGATATTATTAAAGAGTCCTCCTATTTGGGGACCAAGTTAGATTTCTCCTATAAATAGAGAGCTCCTCTTCATTGTAAATCAATTCATCAAGAGAAATAACAAGTCTTCTATTCTTTTCTCTCTAGTTTCTTCTTCTTATTCTATAGTTTTATAACACGTTATCAGCACGAGACTCTAATTTCTCAAAAGTGAAGGTTAGATTTGAAGAATTAATAAAGGTATTATTTATTCTTTTGTTTTTAATTTTAATGGTCAATCTTACAAAACTAGAGTTCACTGCCCTTCAAAGTTCTGGCAGGAACTACCTCTCATGGGTGTTGGATGCTGAAATCATCTTGATGCAATGGGTCTTGGAGACACCATAAAAGAAGAAAATAAGGCATCAAATCAAAACTGTGCACGAGCAATGATATTATTGCGTCATCATCTTGACGAGATTCTGAAAATCGAATATCTGACAGTTAAGGATCCACTTATTTTTTGGAAAAACCTAAAAGAAAGATTTGACCACTTCAAGATGGTCATACATCCAAAGGCACGATATGATTGGATGCATCTAAGGCTACAAGACTTTAAGTCTATACATGAGTATGATTCTGCCATGTTCAGAATCACTTCTCAATTGAAATTATGTGGAGAAACGGTTAGTGAGATTAATATGATGGAAAAGACATTCTCCACTTTCCATTCCTCGAATGTGCTCTTGCAGCAACAATGTCGAGAGAAAGGTTTCAAAAAGTATTCTGAACTAATTTCTTATCTTCTTGTGGCTGAGAAAAATAATGATTTATTATTGAAAAATCATGAGAATCGACCTACTGGATCTGAACCACTTCTTGAAGTGAATGAGGCGTACGCCCACCATGCTAGGCGTCAAAAAGGTCGCGGTCCTAATCTTGAACATGGACGTGGACGTGGACGTTGTCATGATTATGGTCAAGAACGTAATTCTATTTCTGGCATTAATCATTCATCAAATAAAAAGGAAAAAGAAAGGATGAGAAACGTGAAGCAACTAGGGAAGGTTATTTTCGATGTGGTGGAAGAGGTCATTATGCACGTGATTGTCGTACTCCCAAACACTTGGTTGATCTTTATCAAGAATCACTAAAGAAGAAAGAGAAAAATCTTGAGGCAAATTTTATCTCTGAAAATCAAGTTGACATCACGCACTTGGATGTAGCAGATTTCTTCGCACATCCTGAAGGAAAAATAGATCACTTAATTGGTGATAGTTTTGTGAACATGGAAGAGTAATATTTTTTTTGTAGCATTTATTAATAAATTTCATGTAATGATAGTTGTTTGCATGACTATTAGTATTTTAAATTAGTTTAGTCGTTCATTAGCTTGTTCCTTAATTCTTAATAAAATAATATATATTTTTCATTGATTTATTTATATGATTCTAATATGATAGAGTTAGTCAAATACTAAACTTTATCACGTGTTTGTATTATATTAGGTCTTTAACTTGGTCTAATGTTAAAAACATAAATTCTGATATAACTAGGATTTATCATGTGTTTATATTATATTAGGTCTTTAATTTGATCTAATATTAAAAACATGCAGTCTGTTATTAACTAGGACTAAATAATGATTTTATTTTATTTTCCTAACAATTCGTTTTTGACTTAGAGGAAACAATTAATTATGGCTTAATTTCTAATATTTAATTATTAATTTATTCCTTTGAATATATTGTACCCTTTTGACAACACTAATATTTAATATATATTTATTTTGTGTATGTCATTTCATGTGAAGATATGGATAATTCTAAGAACATATTATCGAAATATGAAGATATTTTTTTGATTGATTCTGGTACAACACATACGATATTAAAAAATAAGAAATATTTTTCTCATTTAAGTATGGGTAAAATAAATGTTACTACAATTTTTGGTAGTACTAATATGATTGAGGGTTTCGGAAGAGCCATTGTAATTTTGCCCAAAGGAACTAAACTCATCATTGATAATGCTATGTTTTCTCAAAAATCTAAGAGAAACTTGTTGAGTTTTAAAGATATCCGTAAAAATGGTTATCATATCCAATCAATGGATGAAATAAATCTTGAATATCTTGGTATCACCAAGAATGTCTCTGGGCAGACATGTGTTATAGAAAAGTTCTCTGCCTTATCTTCTGGCTTGTATTGGACAAAAATTAGTGCAATTGAGGCACATTTTATAATAAATAAGAAGTTTACTGATTCCAATACATTTGTACTTTGGCATGATCGTCTAGGACATCCTGGGTCAATAATGATGAGACGAATTATAGAAAATTCGAATGGACATCCACTAAAAGACCTAAAAGTTCTTTTAAATGGTGAATTTTCTTGTACTGCTTGTTATCAAGGAAAGTTAATTGTGAGACCATCACCAATGAAAGTTAAGATTGAGTCCCCTGCGTTCTTGGAACGTATACATGAGGATATTTGTGGACCTATTCACCCACCTAGTGGGTTATTTAGATATTTTATGGTTCTAATAGATGATTCTTCTAGATGGTCTCATGTGTGCCTATTGTCATCACATAACTTGGCATTTGCAAAATTATTGGCAAAAATAATAAGGTTAAGGGCACACTTTCCTGATAATCATATTAAGTCCATTCGTCTTGATTATGCTGCAGAGTTTTCATCCCAATCATTTAATGATTATTGTTTAGCAATTGGGATAAGAGTTGAACACTCTGTTGCTCATGTTCCTACTCAGAATGGTCTCGCAGAGTCATTAATTAAACGTTTGCAATTAATAGCAAGACCATTGATGAAAACTAAGTTGCCCACTTCTGTGTGGGGACATGCAATTTTGCATGCTGCAACACTTATTCGTCTCAGACCGACAAGTTATCATAAGGTTTCTCCATTGCAATTGGTTATGGGTCAAGAACCTAATATATCCCATCTAAGAATTTTTGGAAGTGTTGTACATGTGCATGTGGCACCACCAAACCGCACTAAGATGGGCTCTCAAAGAAGGTTAGGAATATATGTTGGGTTTGAGTCACCCTCCATTATTCGCTATCTTGAATCATTGACTGGAGACATGTTTACTGCTAGATTTGCAGATTGTCGGTTTGATGAGACAGTTTTGCCAAAATTAGGGGGAGAGACTAGTTAAATAAAACGAGAAATTTTGTGGAAAAATTTATCATTGTCTCATGTTGATCCATATTCTTCTACTTGCGAACAAGAAGTACAAAAGATTATTCATGTGCAGAAAATTGCAAATCAAATGCCAGACGCATTTACAAATTTGAAAAGGATTACTAAATCACATATTCCTACAGAGAATGTCCCAATTCGAATTGATGTCCCTAAAGGACCATCCACTAGTGTCATAGCTAATGAGTCAAAAACACACCTAAAGCGTGGTAGACCATTGGGGTCTAAGGATCAAAATCCTAGAAAAAGAAAGATTAAATGTCAAGATGACACTATGAGAGAATCTCATATGGAAGTTCAAAATTTTAATAAGTCTGATATTCATGAAAGAATCAATGAACTTGAAACTCAAGGAAATAATGAACTATCCATAAATTTAAGAGATGTTGAAACTAATATGAATCGATCAGAAATAGTGGTTGATTATGCCTTTGCATATAATGTTGCAACAAATATCATGCAAGATAATGAGGATCATGAACCTCAATATGTTATAGAATGTCGACAACGAAATGATTGGCCATAATGGCAAGAAGCAATTCAATCAGAGTTGAATTCACTTGCCAAGCGTGAAGTTTTTGGACCTATAGTTCAAACACCTAATGGGATTCTATTGGTTACAAATGGATTTTTGTGCGAAAAAAAATGAGAAAAATGAAGTACAAAGGCATAAAGCACGCCTTGTGGCACAAGGATTTTCTCAAAGGCCTGGCGTCGACTATGAAGAGACATACTCACCCGTTATGGATGCAATAACATTGCGTTATCTCATTCGTTTCACAGTCCATGAGCAACTTGAAATACATTTGATGGATGTGGTTACATTCTACCTTTATGGATGACTTGATAATGAGATATACATGAAAATTCTTGAAGGATTTGCGATGCCTAAATCATGTAATTCAAAATCTCGAGAAATGTATTAAATTAAATTGCAAAGATCATTATATGGTTTGAAGCAATCTGGGCGCATGTGGTATAACCGTCTTAGTGAGTATTTAATTAAGGAAGGTTATACAAATGATGCAATTTGTCCATGTGTATTTATAAAGAAAACAGTATCGGAATTTGTTGTACTTGCTTTTTATGTTGATGAAATAAATCTTATTGGAACTCCAATAGAGATTCAAAAGGCAATTGATTATTTAAAGAATGAATTTGAGATGAAAGATCTGGGAAGAACAAAATTATGTCTTGGTTTGCTAATTGAGCATTTGACAAATGGTATTTTTGTTCATCAATCTGCCTACACAGAAAAAGTGTTGAAAAGATTTTGTATGGATGAAGAGCATCCATTAAGTACTCCGATGGTTGTTCGTTCACTTGATGTGAATAAGGATTCATTCCGACCTCAAGAAAAGGATGAAGAAATTCTTGGTTCTGAAGTACCATATCTTAGTTCAATTGGTGCGCTAATGTATATTGCTAATACTACAAGGCCTGATATAGCTTTTTTTGTTAACTTGTTAGCAAGGTATAGTTCTGCTCCTACTAGGAGACATTGGAATGAGATCAAACACATTTTGCGATATCTTAAAGGGACAACTGATATGGGCTTATTTTATTCTGTTAATTGTTGCCCAAATCTTGTTGGTTATGCTGATGCAGGATATTTATTTGATCCACACAAAGCTCGATCCCAAACAGGCTATGTGTTTATATGTGGGGGGACTGCCATATCTTGGAGATCTACAAAGCAGTCCATCGTAGCCACTTCATCAATCATGCTGAAATAATAGCTATTCATGAAGCAAGTAGAGAATGTGTGTGGTTAAGGTCTATGATACATCTCATTCGAGAGAAATGTGGTTTGAAATGTGATAAAGTACCCATTACTTTATATGAAGATAATGCATCATGCATAACACAACTTAAGGGAGGATTCATAAAAGGAGATCGAACAAAGCACATTTCACCGAAGCTTTTCTATGTACATGAACTTCAAAAGAATGGTGATATAAATGTGCAACAGATTTGTTCAAGTGACAATGTGGCTGATCTATTCACCAAGTCTCTACCAACTGCAACTTTCAAGAAGATGGTGCACAAGCTTGGAATGCGAAGATTCAAGTCTCTGTATTGATGTTCTCATTAGGGGGAGTTAATACGCGCTGTACTCTTTTTCCCATACGAGGTTTTGTCCCACTGGGTTTTCCTTGTAAGGTTTTTAATGAGGCAGCCTAGATGGGTATTAATAGATATGTGTACTCTTTTCCTTTACTAGAGTTTTTCTTTTCTTAAAGTTTTTTTTAGTAAGGTTTTTGACGAGGCACATCATCTATGAATTAGACATTCAGGGGGAGTGTTATAAAGTATTTGTATTATAGTGAATCTCTATCATGTGGAGTCCTTTTTAGGATATGATTAAAGAGTCTCCTATTTGGGGACCATGTTAGATTTCTCCTATAAATAGAGGGCTCCTCTTCATTGTAAATCAATTCATCAAGAGAAATAACAAGTCTTCTATTCTTTTGTCTCTAGTTTCTTCTTCTTATTCTATAGTTTTATAACATGTTCATTATTAATTTGATACACATTTTGAAGAGCAACAAATAATAATAGTACTTTGGAAATGTACTAGAACTGAATAGCGGTAAAACACACAAATATTTTACTACAGAGCAAGTATATTTTACCTCAAATGCACCCCTTCGTTGATGTTTAGGAGCAAAACTACAAAGTAATTGAAAAAAAACTTAGACATGAAAAAAAAGGGCAATTATTATGGGTATTGATACTTATACCTTGCGAATCTAGAATATTTTTTTTGGAAAAATAAAGTAGGAGAGGAAATTGAAGATTTGCATGTGAATAAAACGGAAAAAAAATCAAAAGAAAGAAGTGTTGGAAACTTGAAAGGAAAAATTGATAAAAGAAAGGAACTTTGAAGTGAGTGTGCGTCTAAATTTGAATTATCTGAAAGAGAACAAACCTCAGATGGAAGAGCTCAACTCTTTCTTTATTGTTCTATTATAATATATGAGGCGAAATTACTATTTTACCCTTGTATATATCTATTTTATCAAATGTGCCAGTGGTCGTCCTCTCACCACGCTATGTAATAAAAATATATATAAACTTGTGAACTCATGTCTCATTTTTCGTTATTCTTTCTACAAATTTGCATGTTTGATATTCACAAACATTTAAATATTGTATATCTTATTATGATAATCTTGGTAAGAAATATCTCTAAAATGCAAAAAGAAATAAAAGAAGAGCTTTTTGAAGATATAACGTTTTCTAGTATGTAAAAAGCTTTGTCTAGGCCGAAAGCAACATATATTTTTGTCTGAATAAGAAAGCAATAAATATGGAGCTTTTGTTGATTCCTTACACAGTTTTCAACATATTAGAGAACATGACCTATTCATAATGCTCATCTTTTGTGGACTTCCTTTCACTCTATCAAAATAAAAAATAACATGTATAAATTTCTTATTGAATGAGTGTGTGAAAAAGTACATATTGCATTTCATATTTTGGTCCATAAAGTTTCAATCGCCAATTTTCTCTCAAATTTGTTGCATTTGTAACAATTTAATCTCTCAATCCCATTAAAAAAAACCTCTAGTTCACGATCCATATCTCATTTGAACTTATTAATACCTATAATTATCCAACCAAACTAACATACATAATTTATTAATCATCATAAATACCCACAAAAAATTCTGGGAAAAAACTACATGAAATCAATTTGTGCCTCTCTAGAAGGCAAACAATGTATACTATCATATCTTTTAGTACGTTATAAATTAGGCGAGTCATGACATATGAAAATTGTAGGTCAATGAATTTTATTTCAAATGTCACGATTTTTGTATCATTTAATGTTTAAAATAAATCATTATGACCATTTTACAATAGACTAGTGTAATTGTAAATAAATGAAATTTCGAACGTTCATAATTTTGGCTTTAGATGTTAATTTCGAGAATAGAAAAACTGTATTTCACGGCCCATACTTCATTCGAACTTATTAATACTTATAGTTATCCATTCGAATTAACACACATAATTTTTGAAATCATCACAAACACCCACAAAAAAAGTTGGTCGAAAACCTACAAGCAATGTGTGCCTCTTTAGAAAGCAAACAATGTATACTACCATATTTTTTGGTAAATAATGAAATAGGTGAACCATGATATATGAAAATTGTAGGTCAATGAGTTTTCTTTCAAAAGCCATCAATTTTGTATCGTTTAATGTTTAAATTGAATAATTATGACATTTTTCTAGAGACTAGTGTAATTGTAAATAGTTGAAATTTTAATGTTCATAGTTTTGGCTAATAGATGTTAATTTTGGGTATAGAAAATTCTGTTTCACAGTTCATACCTCATTTGAACTTATTAATACCTATAATTATCCACTTGAACTAACACACATAATTTATTAAATCATCACAAATTCTCACAAAAGATTCGGTCAAAAAATAATATACAATCAATATGTGCCTCTCTAGAAGACAAACAATATAGACTACCATATATTTTGGAAAGTAATGAATGAGGTGAGCCATTACATATGAAAATTGTAGGTCAATTAGTTTTCTTTCAAATTTCGCAAATTTTGTATCATTAAATCGCTAAAGTAAATCATTATGATCATACTAGAGCCTAGTGTAATTGTAAATAAATTAAATTTCAGACGTTCATAATTTTTTCTTTAGATATAATTTTCGAATATATATGAACTCTATTTCAGGGTCCATACCTTATTTGAACTCATTAATACCTTTAATTATCCATTCTAACTAACACAAAAAATTTATTCAATCATCACAATCACCAACAAAAAAATTTGATCAAAAAGCTACATGCAATCAATGTGTGCCCTCTAGAACACAAACAATGTATACTATAATATCTTTTAGTACGTAATGAATTGGTGATCCATGATATATGAAAATTGTAGGTGAATAAATTTTCTTTCAAATGCACCAATTTTTATCATTTAATGTTTAAAGTAAATCATTACGACAAATTTACTAGCGATTAGTGTAATTGTAAATAAGTGAAATATCGAATGTTCATAATTATTGTTTTAGATGCTAATTTCAGATATAGAAAAACACAATTTTATGATCCATGCCTCATTCGGACTTATTAATATCTATAATTATCTATTAGAATTAACACAAATAATTTATTAAATCATCACAAACACCCACAAAAAATTTTGGTTAAAAAATTACATGCAATCAATGTCATGTGCCTCTAGAAGGTAAACAATGTATACTCTCATATATTTTAGTATGTAATGAATTAGTAAGTCATGGTACACTTGCTGCACTCCGCAAAAGAACAGAGAAGAAACTACAAGTAGGGGTCAGTACAAGGAGCACGTACTCAGTAGGTATCATCGGCCAACTCAAAATAGAAATCAATATATATTTAATAATAATATAAAATAAAATACAATACTTAATAGGTGGCAAGCAACAAAACACATGAACCATTGACAACAACACCATAACAGGTACACCATCAGTTACAATATCAAGCACACCTATGAGGACTCATGCCTCCACACCATACTCATTAGAAAGATCGATTTATTGAGGTTAAGTATATTAAGTTACTTCAAGATTCCTTTCCTTTAATGTTATTGTTTCGGAACGTGACACTCCGATCCTATATACCGTGTCGGAATGTGAAACTCCGATCCAATTATCTTATTATTTTATTTCATCAATCCTTGTTTATTCAAGGCTTCATTTTACTAGAGAGGGTTCAAGATTAGAAATTCAACAATCTCATAATTTTAGGCCAACCACAAACCACACAATCAAGACATACAACCACACAATCAAGTACATAGGAGACTTTATAATATCACTTAATACATATCAATATCTATTGAGAGTTTATCTATCAAATAGAAATAAATCATAACCTATCTCCACCGAAGAACCGAAGCCAAGCAACTACTTTTCCAACTCTTTTTCTTTCCTTAGTGCCTCCGAACTCTTGCAATCTGTCAATATGCTTAATTTGTAAGTTAATGAATCTATAAACACTCAAAATTAAACTCAATTTCCTAAAGTTCAAGCCTAATAATTTTCTAAATTCTTCCAATTAACATAATTTTTAATGATATTTAAATAACACGAGACACCTAATATTTAATTACCTATCTCAATGCATCAAAATGTATTTTAAAATAAGAGAAAAACCTTCTAATGTTTAAAAGTTCAAGCAGCAAAGAACACCTCTACCTATAATTTAACACTTTAATACTACTATTATTTACATCATTAACGTTCCTGCCTAACATTTTTTTACAAGCATTCAGTTAACATCAAATGATATGCCAATGTACACTTCCACTTTATAAGGAATTATAATAATAACCAATGTACACTTCCACTTTATAATAAAATATAATAATAATAATAGTATGTAATTAAAGTTGAGGCCCCCGGTTAGCAGATAAACTTAGAGTAATTCAAACCCAATTCAATTACAGGTCCATAACCATATTTGATAAACAATCGTAGTATAACCTTAGTCCCTCGTCATTAATATTTGGTCTACACCTTCCAATCACAATGCACCATTAATATTCAATCAACATCATTATATAATCAATAGTGTTTTATAATATAATAATCCTATGACAATAAAATAAGATAAGGACCACCAAATTACAAGTAACTTGATTCGGAAAACTAAGCAGATAAGCCAAAACAACCAAATTTCTCAATTTATGTTTATACAACCATTAACTTCTAACCATAACATCATATGATTAATAATAAACTAATATATTGAAGCAACCATTACATTGGCAGGGAATAGATTTCAATTGAAATTTATTTACTTATGATAGATCTTGTCGGTGGTACTAAGAATCAAGAAGAAGAGGCGCATGAAGTTTTCATATAATCAAATAATGGTAACCCTATTTATTAGATACTAATTATAAATATGGTAATATATACCTACTATTTATTTTAAAGTTATTTTCTAATTTAACCATCAACTAAGTATATTATTAGAACTATCCCATTAAATCCATAATTATAATTACGAATAGTCCAAAACATCCCTTTAAATCTATCGAAAAGTATTTTCTGACATAAAAAGTTCTAGTGCTCAAAACGATCGAAAATGATCGTTACAATGAAAAATCTCAACAATTTACTGAATGCTGACTAGAGGAACTTATAATATATTTACATATTCTATGATAATGATTTTCTTGCTAACTAATAATATGATTCTAATAGATCTTTAAGATTGAGAGATTTGAAATCTCAACAATTTATTGAATGTTCACTAAAGGGACTAATAATCTATTTACATATTTTATGATACTGATTTCTTGCTAATTAAGAATATGATTCTAATAGATTTTTAAGAATGATAAATTTAAAATTTCAACAATTGTCATGACCCAAAAATGGGTGTGATGGCACTCGTCTTATCCCACCAAGACAAGTCAGCCTAAAACCAAGTATCTAACAAAGTGCGGAAGTAATGACAATTCGACAACAATTTCTATTATGAAACCATGTCATATTAATTCAATTCCCAAAACTAGGTTGTCACGTGCACAAGCCTCTAATGTAAATATTAGAATTGAAATAAAATAGGAGTCTAAAATGAAGTTGTGTTTCTAGTAAAAACAAAATCATAAACTGGAGTAGGAAAGTTCGCTGAGATGACAAGCAACTACCTCACAACCCTCCACAAGATGCCTCGGAAACGAAAAGAATGGCAGGTATCAAGAAGATCCAGGCTCGTAACCTACAAAAATTTGTAGAAGCAAGGGGTGAGTACCAAACCACGCGGTACCCAACAAGCAAACCTCTAAACACAAGTTAAGTGAACAAAATACGGGTACTCCTTACGCCCTATCTAAACCTCCACGCTACAGCCTAACAGTTTACCAAACACACCACTCAATAACCACACTCTAACAGTTTACACATTCTCAATAACAACTCAATATTCAACAGTCACAAGCTTCACAGAGAAACAATCACAAGATCAGCAAAACACATGTTCAAGTTCATCAATAATAAAAATGTGCAATGCCATGAGATGCAATGTCAAATATCGTGATGCATGTCTTTCTTAACGATACACACCCGCTGTCTCTCAGTCAGGGACCCATGGGGGACATACCTGTCCGTGCATCTGTCGTGGCGCACGACACAACCCTCGATAATAGTAACCTTCGCGGCGCGTGATACGTCCCTCGAAATATAATATCCATCGCGGCGCGCGATACGACCCTCGAAAATAGTACATCCTCTTACCACAACCATGTCTAAGATATAATGCAAATGACATGCTCAAATGAAAAGGAGGAGATAACCATTTGATAACAAAGCACAATTTGCAACAAGAAATACAACACCAACAAATAAACAACAAGTCTCCAAATCATTCTCAACATCACACAAGGAAAAACACGAATTTCGTACGCTTAACAAGAGTTTAGAAATCCACTTGCCTTAGCCAATCGAATAATTACTCTTGGACTTGAGCCTTCGCTTTCCGTTGAGCTTCTGAACCAATGGAATCTATTCAAGTATATATTCACAATAAGGTTTTCAGAACTAACAACACTCACAATTTTATGTGTTTAACCTTGACCCAAAAATACCCCCCAACTTTATAATAAAATTTGTAATTCACGATGTCAATTAACATTTCAACTATCATAATTCGATTGGTATTTATATAATATGATAGATCTAATATTTAATTACTTACCTCAATATTCCAAAACTTAACCCGTAATGTGATAAGAATAAGAAATTAAACTAAACTATTTACTAACCACACATAATATAGCAATCATTACCTATACATATATTTGCATTAAAGTTAGTTTCAAAAAAAATTTCCAGGAACCACGTTGAACAGTTTTTTTTATTTATTATTTTCTTATGTTTTTTTTCTTTATTAAGCAACACACTAAATTATCTATAATCAAACTAACCAATTAATCACAATTGACCGTTGAATACCCACTAACTAACTAATGCTAATATTATCACAATTCAAGATTTCTTATTTAGTTCTTAAAACTCCAATTGGCAATCATCATACACATATATAATATTATAACAATTACCTATATAATATTGTTATATGCATATAATGTGTGCAGCAATTAAGAAATATATAGAGGCAAAAGAAACTTACATGAGGCAGTTCGTAGCCGCGGTGCAGAAACCCTTCGCCCCTCTTTTTTTTTTCTTTATTTCTTTTTTTTTTTGAATTATTTATGTACCAAAAGTGGTGAATTTTTACTTTTTATTTATTTATTTATTTATTAAATATAGGCTAAAGGGTATAAGGTCTTTATTAATTTTTTTTATCACTTTAGCCCATTAACTACTAATTTAATCATTTATCTACAATTATTCATCCATTAATTAACTCAAGTTAAGCAAATATTCAAAATTTGCAAAAATGACCTTCCGGGTCATTACATTATCCACCACTAAAAATCATGTTCGTCCTCTAACATAAAGTAAAAGAAAGTACCTGAAGCTTCAAAAGTTGAGGATATCTGGCACGCATGTCATACTCATTCTCCCAAGTTGCCTCTCCCATTGATCGGTGCTTCCATTGCACCTTCACTGAAGCAATCTCCTTTGTCCTAAGCTTTCGAACCTGCCTATCCAAAATAGCTATAGGCTCCTCCTCAAATGTCAAGTCTGGACCCCGCTCCACAGAATCGAGTGAAATCACATGAGATTCATCTGGAATATACTTCCGAAGCATAGAGACATGGAAAACAGGATGAACTGCCGATAAACTAGGTGGCAAGTCCAACTTATAGGCCACCTCTCCCACTCGGCTCAAAATCTCAAAAGGTCCAATGAACCTAGGGCTAAGCTTGCCCTTCTTTCCAAACCTCATCACACCCTTCATGGGTGATACTCGGAGCCAAACATGATTACCCTCCATAAATACTAAGGCTCTAACTCTCCGGTCTGCATAACTCTTTTGTCGACTCTGGGATGTCAACAGTCTATACTGAATCATACGGACTTGTTCCATAGCATCTCTAAGCAAGTCTGTATCCAAAGAGTCCATCTCCGCCGAATCAAACCAACCAATAGGAGATCTACACCGTCTACCATACAATGCCTCAAATGGGGCCATTTGGATACTAGAATGATAACTGTTATTATAGGCGAACTCCGCTAAGGGTAAATGTCGATCCCATCTTGCACCAAAATCGATCACACATGCTCGAAGCATATCTTCCAATACCTGAATGGTCCGCTCAGATTGACCATATATCTGAGGGTGAAATGTCGTACTCATATCTAACTGAGTACCCATACCATGTTGTAATGCCTTCCAGAAGTGAGAAGTAAATAGTGAACCTCGATCTGATACGATAGAAATAGGAACTTCATGTAGTCGCACAATCTGACTGATATATAGTTCAGCTAACTTTTCTGCGGTATACTTTACCCGAACCAGGATGAAGTGGGCAGACTTGGTCAGCCTAGCAACAACAACCTAAATAGAGTCATAACCACCCACTGTGGTAGGCAACCCCACAACAAAGTCCATAGTAATCCGCTCCCACTTCCAAGTAGGAATAGGCATCCTCTGAGATACACCCCCGGGCCGCTGGTGCTCACACTTGACCTGCTGGCAAGTCAAACACCTCGAAACAAAGTCTGAAATATCTCTCTTCATCCCACACCACCAGTAATGCTGACTCAGATCATGATACATCTTCGTCGCTCCCGGATGGATGGAATACCGAGAACAATGGGCCTCATCAAGAATCAATTTAATCAGATCGCCTATCTTGGGCACACATATTCTGCCTCCGATCCGCAATACACCATCAGAATCAAGGACAGCCTCCTTAGATTCCCCTATCAATACTTTGTCTCGAATGAGACATAATTTTTCATCATCAAACTGGTGTGCACGGATTTGCTCGACTAAAGAAGATCGAGCCTCAATAAAAGCAATCATCCCATCACTCTCTTCTGAAATCTGCAAGCGGACAAGACTGTTAGCTAATATCTGCACTTCTCTAGCCAATGGTCTCTCCATAATACTAAGCGCTGCAAGACTCCCCATGCTAGGAGTCTTCCTACTCAGAGCATCGGCCACAACATTGGCCTTTCCTGGATGATACAGAATTGTCACATCATAGGCCTTCAGCAACTCAAGCCATCTCCGTTGCCTCAAGTTCAAATCCCTCTGGCTAAAGATATACTGAAGACTCCAATGATCAGTGAAGATCTCACAATGCACTCCATACAAATAATGACGCCATAACTTGAGTACAAACACCATAGCCTCCAACTCCAGATCATGAGTAGGGTAGTTCTTCTCATGGGACTTCAATTGCCTAGAAGCATAAGCAATCATTTTCCCCTTCTGCATCAACACACCACCCAATCCAACTCCTGAAGCATCACAATACACTGTAAAGTCTACACCCTCCTCATGTAGAGTTAACACAGGAGCTGAAGTCAACAAAGTCTTGAGTTTTTGAAAGCTCTGCTCACACTCATCAGACCATTGAAAACTCATATCCTGTCGAGTCAATCTAGTTAATGGAGCTGCAATAGTAGAGAAACTCTGAACAAATCGTCGATAATAGCCTGCCAACCCACAAAACTCCTAATCTCACTAGGTGAAGTAGGTCGCGTCCAGCCTCTAACTGCCTCAATCTTGGCCGGATATACTCTAGTACCCTCCTTGGACACCACATGTCCCAAGAATGTCACAGAAGTAAGCCAGAACTCACACTTTGAGAACTTGGCATACAACTTCTCTTCTCTCAACCTCTGAAGTACAATCCTCAGGTGTCGGACATGGTCCTCCTCAGTATTGGAGTAAACCAAGATGTCATCGATGAAAACAATCACAAAAGAATCAAGGTATGGTCGAAACACCCCATTCATCAACTCCACGAATGCTGCAGGGGCATTAGTCAATCCGAAGGACATCACTAGGAACTCATAATGCCCGTACCGGGTCCGAAAAGCTGTCTTAGGGATATTTGATGCCCTAATCTTCAACTGATGATACCCAGACCTCAAATCAATCTTAGAGAACAATGGTGCTCCCTGTAACTGATCAAATAAGTCATCAATACGCGGAAGAGGATACTTATTCTTCATTGTTATCTTGTTCAACTGCCTGTAATCAATATACATTCTCATAGTCCCATCCTTCTTCTTCACAAACAATACAGGGCACCCCAAGGTGACTCACTAGGGCGAATAAAACCCTTACTCAATAAATCCTGCAACTGATCCTTCAATTCTTTCAACTCTGCTGGAGCCATACGGTATGGAGGGATAGAAATAGGCTTAGTGCCCGACTCCAAATCAATAGCAAAATCGATATCCCTATCGGGAGGAACACCTGGAAGATCAGAAGGAAATACATCGAGAAACTCCTGAACCACGGGAACAGAGTCCATGGGAGGTGGTTCAACACTAGTATCCCGAATAAACGCTAAGTAAGACAAACACCCCCTCTCCACTAATCTCTGAGCACGGATAAAAGAGATAACCTTGCTAGGATAAGAACAACTAACACTCTTCCACTCATCCCTCGGAACACCAGGCATTGCTAAAGTCACAGTCTTAGCATTACAATCAAGGACAGCGTGATAAAGAGAAAGCCAATCCATACCCAAGATAACATCAAAGTCTACCATCCCCAGAATGATTAAGTCTACCCAAGTGTCATACCCAGCCAAAGAAACAAGACAGGATCTATACACTCGATCCACCACTAAGGGCTTACCCACGGGTGTAGAAACACGAATAGGTACAGTCATACTATCACATATCATATCAAATTTAGCAGCAAAATACGTAGACACATAAGAGAATGTAGAACCTGGATCAAACAACACAGACGCAGGTCGATGGCATACTGGGATGATACCTGTAATAACAGCATCGGAGGTCTCCACCTCAAGTCTCCCGGGGAAAGCATAGCAGTGGGCTCCTCGTCCACCTCCAGCCTGGGTTGTACCTCTACCCCCACATTGCTGAGCTGCAACACCACTACTAGAAACTCTGTCACCTCTACCTGACTGAACTCTGCCACGACCTCTACCCCGTGGAGCTGGTGGTCTAGTCTGGAATGAAGAATTAGGTCGAGGCCCACAACGACCCCTTTGTGAAGTACACTGCCGCATTAGATGATCGGGATCTCCACAAGTAAAACAAAATCTCTGACCTGGGAACTGTTGTGTGGACCCTGAAAACTCACTTTAATTTCCTCGCCCTGAAGGTCCCTGCTGTGAACCGTACGAGCTCTGACCTGGGCTATAAGAACCCCTAGATGTCTGGCCACCCTCAAATGTCGGCATAGATGCATGAATAGGTCCCCGCTGCTGAAAAGAACAACTCACTCTCTGTGATCCCCTACCTCCAGATGAGGCACCATGAAACTGGCCTGATATACAGGCCCTTTTAGGGTCCCCAAACTCCTCTCTCTCCATCAATTCTGCCTCTTTGACGGCGCTCAAAATGGACTGGAAAGAAGCCCCCTCCCTAGATGCCCGAAACACAGCTGACCTGATTGAGAAAGTCAATCCCCTCACAAATCTGCGAATCCTCTCTGTATCATTTGGAATAATGGCCAACGCATGCGTAGACAACTGGCAAAAACGCGCCTCATACTCTGTAACCGATAAACCATCCTGTCTCAGACTCTCAAACCTCAAGCGACTCTCCTCTCTCACGCTCCATGGGATAAAACGATCTTGGAATGCACTAGCAAATTGCTCCCAAGTCACTGGAGGAGATCCAACTGGAAAACATCCCGAATAAGTCCTCCATCAGTCTCTCGCTTGTCCACGAAGCTGGAGTGTAGCATATCAAACGCCATGTGACTCAGCTAATCCAACCACCTCTAGTAACTCTCGGCAGGTAGTTAGAAACTCATGAGTGTCCTCGCTCTTCCCACCCTGAAACTGAGGTGGGTCCATCTTTCGAAATCTCTCATACCTACGCTGCTCATCCCCTGTCAGAACAACCATCGATGCAACTTGACCCCCAACTGCTGGTGCAACATCATTCTGAACCGCGGGATCTACTGGTAGTTGCCCCACCGCATCCTATACAACTGGAGCTTGTTGCTGCTCTTGGGCCTGAGGCCCCTCTCTAGTACGAGAGTCATGTGGTGTGGTAGTCGCCCCACAACCCTGAGAAAAACCCTCTAGCACACTTAACACCCTCAATAGTGTATCCTGAAGCAAAGGTGTGACTACAGGATCTGAAGGAACCTTGTCCTCCCTGCCATCAATCTGAGGTTCTGTAGAGACCTCTCTAGCACGACCTCTCACTGGTGCTGCTCCACGTCCACGACCTCTGGCTACAGTCGTACTACTAGCACGACCTCTAGCTAGAGATCTACCCCTACCCCTAGCTGGGGCCTCAACAACTGCCTCGGGAAGTGCCTCCCCTCTACCACCAGTAACATTAGTTCTAGTCCTCGTCATCTGTCAAAAGAGTATACAACAACTCAGTACTAATGAAGGTAACTATGCACGATGAGAAAGAATGAACAAAAGGAAGTTTCCTAGTAATCTTTATAGCCTCTCAGAGATGAGTACAGACGTCTCCGTACTGATCCTTGAGACTCTACGTAGACTCGGCTTGTATACACGTGAGACCTATGAACCTGGGGCTCTGATACCATTTTGTCACGACCCAAAAATGGGTGTGATGACACTCGTCTTATCCCACCAAGACAAGTCAGCCTAAAACCAAATATCTAACAAAGTGCGAAAGTAATGACAATTCGACAACAATTTCTATTATGAAACCAAGTCATATTAATTCAATTCCCAAAACCAGGTTTTCACGTGCACAAGCCTCTAATGTAAATATTAGAATTGAAATAAAATAGGAGTCTAAAATGAAGTTGTCTTTCAAGTAAAAACAAAATCATAAACTGAAGTAGGAAAGTTCGCTGAGATGACAAGAAACTACCTCACAACCCTCCACAAGATGCCTCGGAAACGAAAAGAATGACATGTATCAAGAAGATCCAGGCTCGTAACCTACAAAAATTTGTAGAAGCAAGGGGTGAGTACCAAACCACGCGGTACCCAACAAGCAAACCTCTAAACACAAGTTAAGTGAACAAAATACGGGTACTCCTTACGCCCTATCTAAACCTCCACGCTACAGCCTAACAGTTTACCAAACACACCACTCAATAACCACACTCTAACAGTTTACACATTCTCAATAACAACTCAATATTCAACAGTCACAAGCTTCACAGAGAAACAATCACAAGATCAGCAAAACACATGTTCAAGTTCATCAATAATAAAAATGTGCAATGCCATGAGATGCAATGTCAAATATCATGATGCATGTCTTTCTTAGCGATACACACCCGCTGTCTCTCAGTCCGGGACCCATGGGGGACATACCTGTCCGTGCATCTGTCACGGCGCACGACACGACCCTCGATAATAGTAACCTTCGCGGCGCGCGATACGTCCCTCGAAATATAATATCCATCGCGGCTCGCGATACGACCCTCGAAAATAGTACATCCTCTTACCACAACCATGTCTCAGATACAATGCAAATGACATGCTCAAATGAAAAGGAGGAAATAACCATTTGATAATAAAGCACAATTTGCAACAAGAAATACAACACCAACAAATAAACAACAAGTATCCAAATAATTCTCAACACCACACAAGGAAATACACGAATTTTGTACGCTTAAGAAGAGTTTAGAAATCCACTTGCCTTAGCCAATCGAATAATTACTCTTGGACTTGAGCCTTCGCTTTCCGTTGAGATTCTGAACCAATGGAATCTATTCAAGTATATATTCACAATAAGGTTTTCAGAACTAAGAACACTCACACTTTTATGTGTTTAACCTTGACCCAAAAATACACCCCAACTTTATAATCAAATTTGTAATTCACGATGTCAATTAACATTTCAAATACCATAATTCGATTGGTATTTATATAATATGATAGATCTAATATTTAATTACTTACCTCAATATTCCAAAACTTAACCCATAATGTGATAAGAATAAGAAATTAAACTAAACTATCTACTAATTACACATAATATAGCAATCATTACCTATACATATATTTGCATTAAAGTTAGTTTCAAATTTTTTTTCCAGGAGCCACGTTGAACAGTTCTTTTTAAATTATTTCTTATGTTTTTTTTTATCAAGCAACACACTAAATTATGTATAATCAAACTAACCAATTAATCACAATTGACCATTGAATACCCACTAACTAACTAATGCCAATATTATCACAATTCAAGATTTCTTATTTAGTTTTTAAGACTCCAATCGGTAATCATCATACACATATATAATATTATAACAATTACCTATATAATATTGTTATATGCATATAATGTGTGCAGCAATTAAGAAATACATAAAGGCAAAAGAAACTTACATGAGGCAGTTCGTAGCCGCGGTGCAGAAACCCTTCGCCCCTCTTTTTTTTTTTTCTTTATTTCTTTTTTTTTGAATTATTTATGTACCAAAAGTGGTGAATTTTTACTTTTTATTTATTTATTTATTTATTTATTAAATATAGGCTAAAAGGTATAAGGTCTTAATTATTTTTTTTTATCACTTTAGCCCATTAACTACTAATTTAATCATTTATCTACAATTATTCATCCATTAATTAACTCAAGTTAAGCAAATATTCAAAATTTCCAAAAATGACCTTCCGGGTCATTACAACAATTTACTGAATGTCAACTAGAGGGACTAACAATCTATTTACATATTTTTTGATACTGATTTTCTTACTAATTCAAAATATGATTCTAATAGATTTTTAAGAGTGATATATATAAATGGAATAAGCAGGCAACACAATGTCAGCATGTTGGCTTGTGTTGCCTGCTTATTCTCCTGTCTGGTGCTTGTTCTGTTTTTTTTGCTTCGTTTATATTTTATACTTATATAATTTATTTATTCTTTCATTTTAAATTTAACATGTTTCTTAAATTAAAAAGAATGTAGGTATTTTATCACAATTTTATATGAGTTGATATATAATTGGAGATTTTTGAAAAATAATTTGTGATTTAAGTAAGTAATATCGAGGGTAAGACATGAAAAAAATCTCTTGATATGCTGAAAGTGATTTTTTTTAAATATAATCGATAAATTTAAAGTGACAGAACGGAATTTTGAAAACGTTCTACTAATTCTCAGTAGGAAGATATACTGAAAAATTTAAAATTCATTTTTTTTTTGTTGTACCAACTATATTTTCTTTTTGTTGACATGAAAGAAACAAAAAGTTATTTGTGTGTGGTGCTCATTCTTTTCATTTCTAGTTTATCTATTTTACTACAAAAAATTATGATTCACATTTTTACTAATAAATTTCACTTTATTTGAAAATCAGTATTTAATCGTGAAAATTTGTAATGTAATTTGAAGTTGTGTTTCAGATTGAAAGAAATCTAATTATAGCTTTATATTTTAAGTCACTTTTAAAATAATAGTACATTCAAATATGGATATTAATCTACATATTATAAGAAGATATAATCAATTGCTAGAAAAATTAAACATATATATATATATATATATATATATATATATATATATATATATATATATCACTTGTGCACTCATGGTCTTATTTTTTGTTATCCTTTCTACAAATTTACATGTTTGAGATTCACACACATTCAACAAAAAGATTTCTATATATTGTATATGTTATTATGATAATTTGGTAAGAAATAACTCTCAAATGCAAAAAGAAGTGAAAGAAAGACATAAAGAATGAGTGCTTTGAGGATATCACGTTCTCTAGTATGCGAAAAGCTCTGTGTAGGAAAGCAACAATTTTTTTTTTGTCTAACTAAGAAAGCAACAAATATTTTGCTTTTGTTGATTCCTTACACAGAGTTATCAACATATTAGAGAACATGACCTATTCACAGACTCTTCTTTTGTGGACTTCCTTTCACTTCTTTTTTTTTATATTTAAGAGATCTTTCTTGTTATGCTTGATATCTAATTTGTTGCTACCTTCAACGATTTGATCTGTCTATCCATTTGATAATATCTAAGTTGTTCTTTCACCTTAAACCTGATGATTATTAGATGAGTAAGTATATATTATTGTAACGACCTGTTTAGTTGTTTTGAGCAGTAGATTTTATTTCTGGAAAAGTGTCTGAGACGACGGACCCTACGACGGACCGTCATGGGCACGACGGACCGTCGCAGGGTCTCGTTTCAAAACACTTAGAAATTCTGAAATTAGGTACTGAAAATCGACTCTCTGAACTTCGTAACGGACTGGCAGGACGGACCGTCACAGGCGTGACGGACCGTCACAGATTCTTCAGTGGAAATCCAGTCTCTGAACTTTGCGACGACCTGCAGGACGGACCGTCGCAGGCACGACGGGCCGTCACAGGTTGCGTAATCCCAGTCTGGGTCGGATTTCTTTACACGTTTTAAGGGACGTTTTGGACTATTCCTACTTCAATTATAAAGTTAGAGGGATAAGGCTAATAAGTGTAATTACTTGGGGGTTAAAAGAGGTAACCTTAAGTTAATTAGTGGGTTATTATTGCCATCTTTTATTCTTAATTACATGCTAATTAGGGTAAGAGAAAGAGGGTTTTAATAAGAAAATAGAAAGAACAAAGAGAGAGAGAGAGAGAGAGAGAGAATTGAACGATAGAGAGAGGATCGAACGAGAGGAAAACACAAAGCTTGGGAATTTGCTTGCTTGATCACTAATCTTCGGTGGAGGTAGGTTATGGTTTCTTTTACGATATTCGTAGTAAACTCTTAATAGTGAATGATATGTATTGATAGTATTGTAAACCCTGCTATGTGCTTAATTGTATGCTTGCATGATTGTGATTATATAAGCATGATGAAGTTATTGAATCCCAAATCTTGCAGAACCCTAATCTCTTTGTTAATGATAATGCCTTGGTATGAGAGAAGGCTTGATAAACTAAAGTAATGAGAACGATATTGCCTTGGTGTAAGAGGAGGCTTGATGAATTGATAGAATGCGATTAGGGGATCGGAGTGTCACGTTCCGACACATAGAATTAAGGGATCGGGTGTCACGAACCGACACGTAGTATTAGGGAGACCGGGTGTCATGAACCGACACGTAGTATTAGGGGGACCGGGTGTCACGAACCGACACGTAGATTTAGGGGATCGGGTGTCACAAACTGACACATAGATTTAGGGGATCGGGTGTCACGAACCGACACGTAGATTTAGGGGATCGGGTGTCACGAACCGACACGTAGATTTAGGGGATCGGAGTGTCACATTCCGACACATTGTAGTAGGGGATCGGAGTGTCACGTACTGACACAAGAGGATTAATGAATATAAGGGAGCGGAGTTTCACGTACCGACACAAGAGAAATAAAGATAATGAATCTTGAAAGATGTTAATATACTCAATCTAATGAACATAATTCCCAAATGAGTATGGTATTGAGGCTTGAGTCCTCATGTGTGAACTTGACGGTAATTGTTAATGATATAGTACTTGTTGTTGCTACATGTTGAGTATCATAGTTGATTTTATGATATTACTTGGTATATACTGTTTTCTATTTTGAGTTGGCCGATGATATCTACTCAGTACCCGTGTTTTGTACTGACCCCTACTTTTATGTTTTCTTCTTTGTATTTGTGGAGTGCAGCAAACGTTCCATCGTCTTTGACTCAACAGTAATTCTAGCCAGTCTTCACTACATCGGAAATTAAGGGTGAGATAATGCTTCTAGCTTGGACTAGATCTTCTTCTTCAAGTCTTGATGCCTTGAACTTTCGGCATGGACTAGCTTTCATTTGTTTTAGTTTCTTAGACATTTTTAGTTTAGATATTTGAGGATAGATATTCTTGTGATGATGACTTCCAGATTTTGGGGAATAATAGTTATTGAATTGGTTTTTATTAATGAGTTTAAGTCTTCCGCATTATTTTCTGTTGATATTATATTGAAATGATAAGGGTTAGATTGGTTGGTTCGCTCACTTAGGAGGGTAAGTGTGGGTGCCAGTCGCGGCTCAGTTTTGGGTCGTGACAAACTTAGTATCAGAGCATTAGGTTCGTTGGTCTCATCACACAAGAACGAGTCTAGTAGAGTCTTAAAGAACGATAGGGGGATGCCTTTACTTTTCTTTGAGAGGCTAGAAGACTTTAGGAAAATTCCATTCTTTCTTTCTTTTTTTTCGTGCTATTACTTGAATCCAATTGGTATCTAGGTGATACAAATTGGTATCTGACCATCTTCACTCTTTTCGCAGATGGTTAGAACTAGAGCAACGGCTGCACCAACACCAACACCGGCAAGACAAGAAACGTCTGAGCCAGCCACTGGGGCTGTGGCTCGAGGGAGAGTAGCGGCAAGAGGCCGTGGTAGAGGTCGTGGGAGGACGTCCTCTAGAGCAATAGGACAAGCACCTAGTCCATCTGATGCTAGGGCGGTGACTCCTCCACCGACTGAGGAGGTAGTAAGAGAGGGTGAGGAAGGGGAAAATGAACAAGAGCAAAATGAGGAATTGCCACCCCAACCTACCCCAGAGATGATCAATCAGGTTCTTGCTTATCTTAGCGGGTTATCTGATCAGGGTCAGGCACCTCCAGTGTTTTCTGCAACAACACCTCCGGTTTCAGAGGTGCGACATGCCGCTGCTGGGGCTCCCCGCATGGATACCTCATTGGAGATAGGCACGTTTCCTCGTTTGACTACGGGGCCCATAATGACAAATGATTAGCATGAAATTTTCAGTAAGTTCTTAAAATTGAAACCTCCAGTCTTCAAGGGTGTTGAATCTGAGGATGCCTACGATTTTCTGGTTGATTGTCATGAGCTACTACACAAAATGGGTATAGTAGAACGGATTGGTGTTGAGTTTGTGACTTATCAGTTTCAAGGGAACGCCAAAATGTGGTGGCGATCACATGTTGAGTGTCAACCGACAGAGGCAACACCTATGACTTGGGCATCATTCTCTTGCTTGTTTATGGAGAAGTATATCCTACGGACTTTGAGGGATAGGAAAAGAGATGAATTCTTAGGTCTAGAGCAAGGTAGGATGTCGGTTACTGCATATGAGTCTAAGTTTCGCGCACTATCCAGATATGCCACCCAACTTTGTTTCAGTCCACAAGAGCGGATTTGTCGTTTCGTGAAGGGGTTGAGGTCAGAGTTGCGGATTTCAGCCTTACAGGTAGCGGCTACGGCAAAATCCTTCCAAGAAGTGGTAGATTTCGTGGTAGAGGTGGAAGGAGTGAAGCTAGATGAATTCACCATGGCATCGACATCAAAAAGGTTTCGAAAGGGAGGTGAGTTAAATGGTTCTTACTCTAGAGGACAGGGTTCTGGAGGTTACTCAGTTCGACCAATTCAGTCTTCGCTACAGACTGTGGTTGGGGGTCCACCTCAGACCGGTCAACACTTCTCTGAGAGACCTATGCTTGACTCTAGAGAGTGTTATGGATGTGGAGAGACTGGACATATTAGGAGGAATTGTCCAAAACAGAGTTATAGACCCAAAATAGCTAGAGGTAGAGGTGGTCACGGTAGAGGCTGTTATTCTGGAGGACGTGGTGGTCGAGGAAATGGTGGTCACCAAAACGGCGGGGGTGATGGGCAAACTGGAGCCACTACATCACAACATGGTAGGGGCAACGGACAGACAAACGATAGGGCCCATTGTTACGCTTTCCCTGGGCGGTCTGAAGCGGAGGCATCTGATGCTGTCATCACAGGTAATCTTTGGGTTAGTGATTGCATGGCTTCTGTATTGTTTGATCCCGGATCCACATTTTCTTATGTATCTTCCTCATTTGCTAATGGTCTAAATTTACATTGTGAATTACTTGATATGCCTATTCGTGTTTCTACTCCGGTGGGTGAGTCTATAGTAGTTGAAAAGGTATATAGGTCTTGTTTGGTGAATTTTGTGGGGAGCAACACTCATGTAGATTTGGTTATCTTAGAAATGGTTGACTTTGATGTAATTCTGGGCATGACTTGGCTTTCTCCGCAATTCGCGATCTTGGATTGTAATGCTAAAACTGTGACGTTAGCCAAGCCTGGGATAGACCCGATAGTGTGGGAGGGCGACTACACTTCCAATCCGGTGCGTATCATCTCCTTTCTTCGTGCGAAGAAAATGGTTAGTAAGGGTTGTTTAGCTTTCTTGGCACACCTCAGGGATGATGCTACCCAAGTACCTTCGATTGAGTCGGTTTCGGTAGTCCGTGAGTTTTTGGATGTGTTCCCTGCAGATCTTCCTGGTATGCCACCGGATAGGGATATTGACTTCTGTATTGATCTTGAACCGGGTACTCGCCCCATTTCTATACCCCCATATAGAATGGCTCCCGCGGAGTTAAGAGAGTTAAAGGCCCCACTTCAAGAGTTGTTGAGCAAAGGCTTCATTAGACCAAGTGCATCTCCTTGGGGTGCTCCGGTTTTGTTTGTGAAGAAGAAGGATGGGATTTTTCGGATGTGCATAGATTACCGGCAGTTGAACAAGGTAACTATTAAGAACAAGTATCCTCTTCCTCGCATTGATGACTTGTTCGATCAGCTACAAGGTGCGTGTGTCTTCTCTAAGATAGACTTGAGATCCGGTTATCATCAGTTGAAAATACGGGCAACGGATGTGCCAAAGACTGCTTTTAGAACCAGGTATGGGCATTACGAATTTTTAGTGATGTCTTTTGGTCTTACGAATGACCCTGCTGCGTTCATGAGCTTGATGAACGGGATATTTAAGCCATATTTGGATCTCTTTGTGATCGTATTTATTGATGATATACTGATATACTCTAAAAGTAAGAAGGAACATGAGGAGCATTTGAGAATGGTATTGGAAATGTTAAGGGAGAAAAAGCTTTATGCCAAGTTCTCTAAGTGTGAGTTTTGGCTAGATGCAGTGTCCTTTTTGGGGCATGTAGGTTCTAAGGATGGAGTGATGGTGGATCCTTCTAAGATTGAGACAGTGAAGAATTGGGTAAGACCTACTAATGTGTCATAAATAAGGAGCTTTGTTGGGTTAGCTAGCTACTACCGCCGATTTGTCAAGGAATTCTCTTCTATTGCTTCCCAATTGACGAACTTGACTAAGCAGAATGTTCCATTTGTATGGTCGGATGAGTTCGAAGAAAGCTTTCAGAAACTCAAGACTTTGTTGACTACCGCACCTATCCTTACCTTGCCGGTAGAGGGTAATAACTTCATTGTTTATTGTGATGCATCCTATTCTGGGTTGGGTGCCGTGCTAATGCAATAGAAGAATGTGATTGCTTATGCTTCAAGACAATTAAAGGTGCATGAACGTAACTATCCGACCCATGATTTGGAATTGGCCGCGGTAGTATTCGCATTAAAGCAATGGAGACACTATTTATATGGAGTTAAGTGTGAAGTCTATACAGATCATCGTAGCCTACAGTATGTCTTTACTCAGAAAGATTTGAACTTGAGACAAAGGAGATGGATAAAACTACTGAAGGACTACGATATCACTATTTTGTATCATTCGGGAAAGGCGAATGTTGTGGCGGATGCTTTAAGTAGAAAGGCGGGAAGCATGGGAAGTCTAGCTCACTTGCAAGCTTCTAGACGCCCATTGGCTAGAGAAGTTCAGATTCTGGCTAAAGACCTTATGAGGTTAGAAGTAAATGAGAAGGGAGGATTGTTAGCTTGTGTGGAGGCAAGATCTTCCTTCCTTGACAAGATTAAGGGAAAGCAGTTTAATGATGAGAAACTGATCCGGATCCGAAATAAAGTGTTGCAAGGAGAGGCTAAAGAAGCAAAAATCGATGAGGAATGTGTTTTGCGAATTAAGGGAAGGGTATGTGTACCCCGCATCGATGATTTGATCACCACTATTCTGACAGAGGCTCATAGTTCAAGGTATTCTATACATCCTGGTGCAACCAAGATGTACCGTGACCTAAAACAACACTTTTGGTTGAGTAGAATGAAGCGCGACATTGTTGATTTTATTGCCAAATGTCCAAACTGTCAGCAAGTAAAGTATGAACATCAGAGACCCGGAGGAACCCTTCAGAGAATGCCCATTCCTGAATGGAAGTGGGAGAGAATTGCCATGGATTTCGTGGTTGGTCTTCCAAAGACATTGGGTAAGTATGACTCTATTTGGGTAATTGTTGATAGTTTAACTAAGTCTGCTCATTTCATTCCGGTCAAGGTGACTTACAATGCAGAGAAGTTAGCCAAACTTTACATCTCAGAAATTGTTCGGTTGCATGGGGTTCTACTCTCCATTATATCAGATAGAGGTACGCAGTTTACTTCTAAGTTTTGGAAAACACTGCATGCGGAATTGGGTACTAGGTTGGACCTTAGTACCGCATTTCACCCTCAGACCGATGGTCAGTCTGAGAGAACGATTCAAGTGTTGGAGGATATGCTTCGTGCATGTGTGATAGAATTTGGTGGTCATTGGGATAACTTCTTACCCTTAGCGGAGTTTTCATACAATAATAGTTATCACTCAAGTATTGACATGGCCCCATTTGAAGCATTGTATGGTAGGAGATGTAGGTCTCCCATTGGGTGGTTTGATGCATTTGAGGTTAGACCTTGGGGTACTGACCTTTTGAGGGATTCGATAGAGAAAGTGAAATCTATTAAAGAAAAGCTTCTAGCGACGCAAAGTAGGCAAAAAGAATATGCAGATCGAAACGTTAGAGACTTAGAATTCATGGAGGGGGAGCAAGTCTTGTTGAAGGTTTCGCCCATGAAAGGGGTGATGCGGTTTGGTAAAAGAGGCAAGCTAATCCCAAGGTACATTGGTCCCTTTGAAGTACTTAAGAGAGTAGGGAAGGTGGCTTATGAGTTAGCCTTGCCTCCAGGGCTGTCCGGAGTGCATCCGGTATTTCATGTGTCTATGTTGAAAAGATACCATGGGGATGGAAACTACATCATTCGTTGGGATTCAGTTCTGCTTGATGAAAATTTGTCTTATGAAGAGGAGCCTGTTGCTATTTTAGATAGAGAAGTTCGCAAGTTGAGGTCAAGGGAGATTGCATCCATCAAGGTGCAATGGAAGAATCGGCCGGTTGAAGAAGCTACTTGGGAGAAGGAGGTCAATATGCAAGAAAGATACCCACATCTGTTTAAAGATTCAGGTACTCCTTCTCGCCCTTGTTTTTCTTCTTGTGATCGTTCAAGGACGAACGATGGGTAAATTGGTATCTATAGTAACGACCTGTTTAGTCGTTTTGAGCAGCAGATTTTATTTCTGGAAAACTGGCTGAGATGACGGACCCCACGACGGACCGTCATGGGCACGACGGACCATCGCAGGGTCTCGTTTCAAAACACTTAGAAATTCTGAAATTGGGTACAGAAAATAGACTCTCTGAACTTCGTAATGGACTGGCAGGACGGACCGTCACAGGCGTGACGGACCGTCACAGATTCTTCAGTGGAAATCCAGTCTCTGAACTTTGCGACGACCTGCAGGACGGACCGTCGCAGGCACGACGGGCCGTCACAGGTTGCGTAATCCTAGTCTGGGTCGGATTTCTTTACACGTTTTAAGGGACGTTTTGGACTATTCCTACTTCAATTATAAGGTTAGAGGGATAAGGTTAATAAGTCTAATTACTTGGGGGTTAAAAGAGGTAACCTTAAGTTAATTAGTGGGTTATTATTGCCATCTTTTATTCTTAATTACATTCTAATTAGGGTAAGAGAAAGAGAGTTTGAATAAGAAAATAGAAAGAACAAAGAGAGAGAGAGAGAGAGAATTGAACGATAGAGAGAGGATCGAACGAGAGGAAAACACAAAGCTTGGGAATTTGCTTGCTTGATCACTAATCTTCGGTGGAGGTAGGTTATGTTTTTTTTTACGATATTCGTAGTAAACTCTTAATTGTGAATGATATGTATTGATAGTATTGTAAACCCTGCTATGTGCTTAATTGTATGCTTGCATGATTGTGATTATATAAGCATGATGAAGTTATTGAATCCCAAATCTTGCAAAACCCTAATCTCTTTGTTAATGATAATGCCTTGGTATGAGAGAAGGCTTGATAAACTAAAGTAATGAGAACGATATTGCCTTGGTGTAAGAGGAGGCTTGATGAATTGATAGAATGAGATTAGGAGATCGGAGTGTCACGTTCCGACACATAGAATTAAAGGATCGGGTGTCACGAACCGACACGTAGTATTAGGGGGACCGGGTGTCACGAACCAACACGTAGATTTAGGGGATCGAGTGTCACGAACCGACACGTAGATTTAGGGGATCGGGTGTCACGAACCGACACGTAGATTTAGGGGATCGGAGTGTCACGTTCCGACACATAGTAGTAGGGGATCAGAGTGTCACGTACCGACACAAGAGGACTTATGAATATGAGGGAGCGGAGTGTCACGTACCGACACAAGAGAAATAAAGATAATGAATCTTGAAAGATGTTAATATACTCAATCTAATGAACATAATTCCTAAATGAGTATGGTATTGAGGTTTGAGTCCTCATGTGTGAACTTGACGGTAATTGTTAATGATATAGTACTTGTTGTTGCTACATGTTGAGTATCATAGTTGATTTTATGATATTACTTGGTATATACTGTTTTCTATTTTGAGTTGGCCGATGATATCTACTCAGTACCCGTGTTCTGTACTTACCCCTACTTTTCTGTTTTCTTCTTTGTATTTGTGGAGTGCAGCAAACGTGCCGTCGTCTTCGACTCAACAGTAATTCTAGCCAGTCTTCACTACATCGGAAATTCAGGGTGAGCTAATGCTTCTAGCTTGGACTGGATCTTCTTCTTCAAGTCTTGATGCCTAGAACTTTCGGCATGGACTAGCTTTCATTTGTTTTAGTTTCTTAGACATTTTTAGTTTAGAAATTTGAGGATAGATGTTCTTGTGATGATGACTTCCAGATTTTGGGGAATAATAGTTATTGAATTGGTTTTTATTAATGAGTTTAAGTCTTCCGCATTATTTTCTGTTGATATTATATTGAAATGATAAGAGTTAGATTGGTTGGTTCGCTCACTTAGGAGGGTAAGTGTGGGTGCCAGTCGCGGCTCAGTTTTGGGTCGTGACAATTATTTACTCTGAAATATCAAAAATACATCGGTAATTGAACAAATTTTACTAAATACATACACAAACATAAATTAAATTGAACATATCTACATGAGCTTCAAATTACTTTTCTTTTCTCTTCGAGAATCTAGAGTATTATTTCAATTCCCAAAAATTAAATATCTTCACATAAATTGAGACAAGAAAATATGAATTTAACAAGACATTTGATTTTTTATTTTAGAAGACATAAAAAGGCTAAGATGTGACCTATAAAGTGGAGTACATGTATAGAAAGAAATAGAGAATGCAAGTGATGAAAAACTTAGGAATAAATAAAAGATTTTTAGATTTTGTGGGACTGAATCTACAAAAATCAATATCATAAAATAGGTAATTAAATTTTTGCTATTGTTTAGTAATCAATTTTTGGGCAATCAACATGTGTTAAAGTGGTGTTCTAAACTTCTAGTAGTATCTATATACATTAATATTTCGACGACTCAAGTGCTTAACTTTTATTCTATTGTATTAATCTTGATAATTCAAATTATATATTTTTAGTTATAACCTGATCTTTTTATTATTTTGTCTTTAATTAAATTATCATAATTTATATATATAAAAAAAGTGAAAACTCCAAAGTGTGTAGTTGAATTATCACTTATTTAGCGCTATACATTTTTTTTTATTTTATTTTTAAGTATAAGTTATAGTTTAAAATTTATATTTTATAAATATGCATGTCTTTTAATATGCTAATTTTGAAAAATGTATATAGAAAAGAAAACAGATACTATAACTTAATTTGCATGTGCGATTTTTGTAGCAACTTTATAAAATATATTCATATAAAAGAAAACTGATTTAAGATTTGAAGTAACAAGACTTCCTCCTTTAAAAATAGGCAGTAAAATTAATCAACACCCAACGTTAATTAAGTTGCTCCCTCTATATAAAATTAAAATGTTACAAAATATTTAATTAATTAAATCAAATAATAATTATATCATATTAGGCATTATCTCTCTCCAATTAGTAAATCTGTATTTTATTAAATTATAGATAAATGTATACAAATATTGAACGGAAAAATGAGAAATGAACTTTAAATATTTCAGGGGAAGCTATACAAATTCCATTTAGTGCTATTGTACTTCGAAATGACAATAAAAATCAATTGAACAAGGGTTATTTTTCATATTTTCAAGCTTGCGTTTTCAATTTCAAATTATGCGTAACTCATCAAATACTTTTTATAATAAACTTTACATAATTTATCAATATTTATACTATAGGACACACGTACAACACATGTACCCATAACTAATAATCTTCAAAAGCAGGCAACATTCTCCTTTTAACTCTGTTATTTTATGTTGCAAGTCCACATAAAAATTTGAAGTTACAAAAACTAGTGTCCATGACTTCAATTTTATTCCTTAACATTCCAAATAATTTTTTTAAATTTTTTTTCTTTACTTCGTTCAAATTTTAAGACATTATGCTGAGTTAATGTCACGACCCAAAACGAGCCGCGAGTGGCATCCACACTTATCCTCCTAGGTGAGCGAACTAACAAATCTAAGCCCCAACATTTACCAGTATATCAATTATGAATAGTAAAAAAATAATGCGGAAGATCCAAAACTTATTAACGTAATCAATTATATAAACTTCTAAAGTTTAATACTTATTATTCCCAAAATCTGGAAGTCATCACACCAAGAACATCTATCCTCAAATTTCTAAATCTAAGAGTATTTAAGAAGCTAAAATAAGTAAAAAGATGGTCCATGTCCGAACTTCAAGTCATCAAGACGTGAAGGAGAGAATCCAGCACGAGCTAGGAATAATAGCTCACCCTGAACTCTGATGTGCTGAACACTGGCTAGAGCTGAGGACGAGTCGAAGTCGACGGCACGCTTGCTGCACTCCACAAATAACAAAGAAGAAAATTACAAGTTGGGGTCAGTACAAGGAACACGTACTGAGTAGGTATCATCGTCCAGCTCAACATAGAAAGCAATATATACTGAATAATAATATAAAATCAACCACAATACTTAACAGGTGACAATCAACAAGTACAAGAACCATTAGCAACAACACCAAGCACACCTATGAGGACTCAAGCCTCCACACCATACTCATTTGGGAAATAGGTTCTTCGAATTTGAGTATATTAACATAATTCAAGATTACTTCTCTATATTATTATCGTGTTGGAACGTGACACTCTGATCCCATATACCATGTCGGAACGTGACACTACGATCCCCTAATACTACCGTGTCGTAACGTGACACTCCGATCTAATATTACCGTGTCGGAACGTGACACTCCGATCCATTTATCTCATTATTTTTATTTCGTCAAGCCTTCTTTATGTCAAGGCGTCATCTTAATAGAGAGGATTTAAGATTGAAGATTCAACAGTATCATCATTCTAACCCACCACAATTACACAATCAAAACATACAAACACACAATCAAGCACATAGAAGACTTTACAATACCACCCAATACATATCGATCGCTATTTAGAGTTTATCTATCACCTAGAAATAAACCATAACCTACCTCCACCAAAGAATCGTGATCAAGCAAGCTACCTTTCCACCAAAGAATCGTTGTCCTCTTCGTTCTCTCTCTCTCGCTCGTCCCCCCCTTTCTGTTCTTTTTAATTTTCTTTTGCAGATTCTTTTTCTTTTACCCTAATTATCATATAAGCAATTATGATAAAGTAACCCACTATTTATTCCCTATTATCTTCTTTAACCCCCAAGTAAATAAATTATTAAACTTACCCCACTAATTTCATAATTATAATCATGAATAGTCCGAAACACCCCTTTAAAACTTTTAGCGGATGTATGACCAAGTCGGGGTTACGCAGCTTGTGACGGTCCGTCATATCTATGACGGTCCGTCCTGCAGGTCCGTCACAAAGTTCAGAGAGTTAAATTCAGTAGTGAGGTTACGCAACTTGTGAAGGTCCGTCGTATCAATGACGGTCCGTCCTGCGGGTCCGTCACAAAGTTCAGAGAATTGATCCTCGTACCTAGATTCCAAGAGTTGAAGTGTTTTGGAACGGAGATGCTCGACGACCGTTGTGCCTATGACGGTTCGTCCTACTTGTCGTCGAGGGTAATGAGGAGAGCAGCAGAAGAAATTACACAAGTATGGGACGACGGAGTCCATGACGGTCCGTCGTGACCATGACGGTCCGTCGCATGATCCGTCGACCCTGTCAGTTTTTATCAAAAATAATTCTACTGCTCGAACCGACTAAACAGGTTGTTACAGTTAATGATCCATCATCGCTATTTTTACCATAGTGATTGGATACACTAAATTTCTTTTATTATTTGTTTGTCATAATTTAACACATCTGTATAACATATAAATTTGAAAAGTGACCCTCTTCTATATAGCTTCATGAAATTAAAATTTAATCAATGAATCATTATGAAGCAAAGGTACAAGAATGAAATTGATGTCAATGGTGAAATTAAAATTCAATATCTAGTTTACTAGCTATAAATGGTATGCTTAATTCTATTGAAAAAATTATAACACTTATTTTAATTCCATAAAAAATGGAAAGATTTAATGCTTTTTTACATAATGTCTTATTTTGTTTTTTTGGATTTTTAAGAAAAAAATACGCTTATAATTTATGAACTTCCTTTATTTTTTTCTTCATGTGAGTACTCTTTCTTAACATGATTCTGTCAATAAAAGATACAACATATAAATTTTTTGTTTAATGAATGTGTGAGTATCAAATTAAAGTGAGTGCAAGTAAGAATATATATATATATATATATATATATATATATATATATATATGTATATGTATATATATATATATATGTATATGTATATATATATATATGTATATGTATATATATATATATGTATATTTCTATATATATCTATATATATATATATATATATGTATATATATATGTATATGTATATATGTATGTGTATCTATATATATGTATATGTATCTATATATATATATATATATATATATATATATATATATCTATATATATATATATATATATATATATATATATATATATATATATATATATATATATATGAGGATAACAAAATTTATAACATAAATGTACAAAGTTACTGTACATAGTGTGAAAAGTCCTAAATGAGACTCAAAAATGAGCCATCAGGCAATACTTAATGACCAATGTATTATACATTAATTTGTGCTTTTCAAGTTCATGTGTATTTCGTAGGAAAGATGTTTAAAGAATGTTCGATATTACTGCTAAAAATTTCTTATTTTAAGAAGCATTTTAAATAAATATAATTTTTCAAAAAGTGATATTGAAAAAATACATATATGACTAATCCATTTGGAAAATGCTTTTGATAAGAATATTGTGTATTTGACTAATATATTATTGTAAAAAGTTTAATTATTTTTTTATATTAAATTAAAGTGTACATATTCAATTTTTAACTAATTTTATACACATAAAATTTAAAAAATAAATTAACTATTGATATTATATTAACATGATGATTTAAATATAAATTTTTTAAAAATATTCTACAAATTAATATACTACTTGTAAAAGGTCACCATTAAAACAATTAATAGAAATGATATATTGATAAATATAAATATATGACAAATATATTATGATCTTTAAAAAAATCTATTTATGCATTTTTTTTTAAGAATCAGAAATTTTTTGCTTTAAAGTTGTTTTACTGATCGGCCAAACACCTTAATTTTTCAAAAAAAAATATGGAACTATTATTAAATAGGAGGAGTAGTAGTTTTTCTGATGTTAAGAACAAACTAAAATTTTTTACTTCTTCAAAAAAATAGCAAAAATAGAAAATTATCTTTTCTAGACCAACTATCCTTGTTATATATACTCCCTCTGTCCCATTTTATGAGGCATCATTTGTTCAGCCATGGAGTTTAAGAAATAACGAAGACTTTAAAATATTTATCAAATTGCCCTTAAAATAAGTAAGCTCATTTTTCTTTCGCCTCATTAATGTATTAGGTACTATCTATAAAATTAAGTGGGACTAACAAGGGGTAAAAAAAGAACTGTACCTTTAAATATTTACCATATAAGAAAACATGACATTCTTTTTGCGATTGACCAAAATGGAAATGATGCCACATAAATGGGACGGAGGGAGTACATATTTACCAATATATTTCTTATAATTATTCATTTTTGTGGTTAATTTTCGTTTGTAGTGATTTAGTTTGTGGAATAATTTTTATTTTCAGGTATATTTACATTGTTATGTTCATACTTAATTTATTTTTTTATTTATCTATGTAAAATATTTAAAATTTTAATATGTACTTATCAATGAATATAGAAATTAATTTAATAAAAACAAAAATTTGATGAAAAATTTAATAAAAAATATTCAAAATAATTTCTTTGTTTTAACAATAATCTTTATATTAAAATTTGTGTTGATATTATCTTTTTTCGTTATTTGACTCTTAAAAATAATTTTTTTTCAAATGATGGTCAAAGACAATTTGCTTATTAAAAAAAACTTTTTGAATAACTAGTCAAACAGAAATTGCTATTTGTCAAAATCACTTTTCTAAAAACATATTTAAATATATTTGTTAGTTGTTGTTTAGTAATGTGTCACACACACACACACAGACACACACAGACACAGACACAAACACAGAGACACGCGCGCGCACACGCACACGCGCCCATTGCTGCAAAGGCCCTTTTCATTGAGATATCTGCCTCTTGAGTTGTCATTCTTCTGTTTGAAGGAACAAACTTATCTTTCTTAATGTCTTTTCCCTTCTCAGAGTTTATCTTTTTCTGCTCTAAGGCCCAAAGTGGACAGAATTTGATGAAGTGATCCGGACTTTCGCACTTATGACAAACCTGGTCTTTAGTGTTTTCATCGGATTTTTGAGGAGTTTTCTTTTGGAATGTTTGTCCTCTTTTAAGCATTCTGGTGAACCTTTTGGTTATAAGGGCAATATTTTCATCCTCAAAATCATCTGATGCAGTTGCCTTCAGAACCAGGTTCCTTTCCTTTCTCTTTCCTCCGATTTCTTTTTCTTGGTTTTTCTTGAGTTCATATGTGATGAGATTACCAATCAACTCATTCATGGCCAGTGTATCTAGGTCGCGGGCTTCAGTGATAGCCTCGACTTTGCTTTTCCAGGTTTCAAGAAGGACACTCACGAGTTTCCTTACTACCTTTCCATTGAGAATTATATTTCTCAAGGAACATCTCGTTGATGATTGAAGTGAACCTGGTATGCATATCTTGTATAGTCTCTCCTTCTGCCATTCTGAATAGTTCATATTGTTTGTTTAAGTTATCAATTTCGGACTTCTTGACTTGCGTTGTTCCTTCATGAGCGGTTTGTAGTGTTTCCCATATGGCTTTGGCATCTTGACAAGACGAGATACGATTGTATTCGTCTGGTCCTATACCACAGATCAGAATTTTCTTGGCTTTGACATTGTTTTGTATTGCAAGCTTGTCTTCAGCATTCCATTCTTTTCTTTCCTTTGGGATTTTTGTGATTCCATCAGTTGCAATTTTCATAGGTATAGTTGGTCCATCTAGAATTACTCCTCATAGATTAGGATTTTCGCCAATAAGATGATCCATCATACGATTTTTTCACCATCCATAGTATTTGCCATTGAATCGTGGTGGTCGTGTTTGTGAAGCTCCCTTATGTGGGGTAGGTGGTGCTGCCATCGAGTCTTTTCAAGGTGTGAATATTTTTATCGAAAAGGCCTACTCTTATACCAATTGAAGAAACCTATCCCCTAAAACAAGAACTAGGTTCTTGTAAGTTGGTTTTAAGTCAGAACACAAACACTAGTTAAATTAAAAATCTTCCTCAATCAAGGAAGGAAAAACCTCATTTTATTAATTTAACTAGATAATTTTATGATTACAACTCAATAATCAATAACCTCACCACTATAACAACTCTTGATTAACTATAATCGACTACTTCTACTCTCCAAAAGGCCAAACCCACCTTTTGTTACAAACCTCACCAAAGCTCAACTCTACAAGAAGCCAAACCCACTTCTTGTATAAAGAAATGTAACTAACAACTCAACAATGAATCAAGAAAATAGTTTTAAACGTTTACGACTTTCTAACTCAAGAACTTCTTGAACTTAGCAAACCTGTCGATCTTGAAGGCTTTTACCTGATGAATAACGCTCGCTTTTCTCTCTATGTAAAAGTCGTGTTTTGCTCTTCTGCGTTTGATCTCCCTTTATAGATATTTCTGCTGCTTTATCGCGCCTTGAGTCCTTATCAAATAAGGTAAGGAAATTGTAATTGTATTTAAACAAGGACTACTGATTTTACCTTTTATTGTACAATCCTTTTTATATACAACTTCCTTACTTAATAAAATATATTAAGGTTTCCTTATTTGTATCAACGAGTATCTTCAGCATCTTTAGCACTTGTACATTTAATTAATTTTGGCTGTGACAATTAATTCCGATGGCTGCAATACTTGGCTGCGTCAATTTGCTATGACAATTATTTGCATTTCTTGTCTATCATCAAAACACCAATTTTATGTTCTTGTAGAATTATCAGATTCTATCAAAAATCCTTTAGAAGATGGCAATTACCAAAGTTAAAAAGGTTGAAACACACATAAAGACAATAATCACCACAACACAGACCTGAAGATCGACTCCCAAAACAATTTAGGCTTCAAATTAGAGTAATACTTAACAAAATGGCAAACCAAACCAAAAGCACAGATTGATTTAGATGAAATCCAAGCATTTCATTGTGTCCTAAGTAGAGTGTCACCTGAAACTGTAAACAAGTGCTAAACTCGGGACAATCCAAAGAGACAAGATGGTCTAAGGAAGTTCACACAAGAGCTGAATTTACATATTTCAACATTGTTCTCACTCTTTCTGTGATCTTCTATCCTACATAAATTCCATGGCAAGCTTCTCTCTTTAATTCATACTGATGAATGAAGCATAAGCAGTCATGAGCTACGTCAATGTAAGATAAGATCAATCTTCTACTCTTAACAAAAACAATAAATAGTTATAATTATTAGCGTCAGCAAGTCATTTCAGAGTTTCAGTATCTCTTGCTCAAGCACCGCGAAATGTGATAGCCCTTTGTAAGAGGTTTCATCTCATATTAGATACTTTTTGCGCAACTTATGAACATGAATCTTGAGATTGAGACATGACAATCACCTGAAGTTTCATGCATATATAGTACCTCTATTTTCTTTTTTGACTGCTTTAATTCATTTAGTATATATCTAAAAAGAAGTTGAACAACAATAAGCTTTGGCTTAGACGTCAAAGAAAGAATCTAGTAATTAACAACAATTTTCGTTGCTTGGTTCCACTTGGAAGAAGATCTGCAAGAAAGAATTCTACAAGGATGAAACTTGTGATTTGTAAGATAATAAAAATAAAAACAAGTTAAAGAATGCTCTATACTGCTTGCCGGTAAAACTCACCTCCCTTTTGCTTTAAAAATTGGTGCTCGAATAGATGTTTTAGACTACACTCTATAGTATCTATATACCAAAACAAATTAACTCTATGTAGTATTTTCAGAAAAAACAAATCTATTTGATAGATTTGTTAAACCTTGGTTATGACAGAAAGAGAATGTGGTTCTAAGTGTTGAACTTGCACTGGAGCTAATTATAGTAACAGGAACACTGGTATTCACAACAACATATGTGATCATTAAATCTCATTAGTTGTTCTCTAGAGTGGACCATGAACAAGTAGTTAAATAAAAAGAAAGCAGACCTCATTATCGTTGACTTGAACACAGTTAGTGATCCATTTAACTTGCTAGCAAGTAACGATATTCCCTTTCATACAACACATAACCATTATGATTTGGGTATTAATGTACAGAATTAAACAAAAAGAGAATCAATTTGTGTTGATTAGGTGCTTCAATCTAATTGTTAAATGAAACTAACAGTACTGTACTGTATTTTTGAAGAAAAAAAAGGGCATACAATGTATGTAATCTAGAAACACAACTCAATTGAAGAGATAAAAATTTACAATAGTGTCGCTGGTTTAGAGAATTAAAGAAATAACTAAGAGAAAAATGAAACTGAAAAGGAGAACCAAAATGATGAACAATGAAACATGAAGGAACTGTCTGCCAGCAACTAACCCTTGACTTTTTATTTTTAAATGAATTTTCAACTTAAAGTTTCAGTAGTTCCTTCCATCGATAGAAAAAAAATGTCAAGCAAAGACCATGAAATGAGAGAGTTTGAAGAGGCTCTGCAAGAAATCTGTTTATAGAATAACTTAACTGTTGTTTTTATAATTCGAGCAGAGTTAGCAAACGACAACTATTGAGCTAAATGACTCATAAAACTAATGTCAACGCTCTATAGAATAGCTGTAGATTTTTCCCCAACTCCTCTAACTCCACGTACGTCTCCCATAACTATTATAAGGATGAGACATCTTATATTTGTACTACTTAAGCAAGCAAATAGAACTGATATCAATTTTGTATAGAATTTTTGTACATTTTTTCCCTAACTCTTCCAACTCCACATCTCCTATAACTATGATAAGGATGAAACATCTTATATTAATATCATGTCCTTTTTTGTACTACTACATGAGCAAGCAAGTAGAATTGATATAGAATTTTGCTAGATTTTTCCACAACTCCTTATCCCCATCCCTCCTCTTCCATAGCTATGATTTAAGAAAAAAAATTACAATGCAACTCTTCAAATGCTTGCAGTCCACTTAAAATTATATGCACGTATGAGACAACAACTTATTTTTACTATTTATTTGAAAGAACATGAAGTCATATGTAAATTATTATTCTTTTTTTGTATGCTATTCGCCGGAAAACATTCGCAAGGCAGCAAAGATCAAACAATATAGATTACAATCACACAAATCATTATTTTCCAAAATTGAATAAAAAATAAAGAGTGAAAGAATAGAAAGGAAAAGGAACTTACCAGTTAACGGTACAAGAGAACAAAGGAAAGAAGAGTGAACTTGGTTGGTGCCTATTTATTTGTGTCAAACACCTAGTAATTCTAGAAAAATCACTTAAGTTGTGGTTTCTAGAAAAATCAGGTGACTTATCGAGGAAATATACCACAACGGTGGTAGAATTTTTATAATAAAATAAAATAGATGTGAAATACAAAAATTGCCTTTAATGTACTGTTCATCCTTTTAACAGGATTAGACATTGTTCTGCATAATTTAAACATCACATCCAAATAAACATGTTGATCACTGACATTAAAACTATGTTCTTAAACGGAGCATTACAAGACTCATTCTTTTTAAAAAAAACTCATAATATATGCTGAAAAATCGTTGGTTATAAAAATATCTTAAAATATAACTTGAAGATCTTAAATCTCTCATAACACAGAATCAGGAAGTACATATATTGTATTGATATCAACTACTGAAAAGGAAAAAAAAAAGTAAACACCTTTTTACTTGAAATCTTTTGTAATTGAGTGCGACTTGTTTAGAAGCACCTTTCTTGGATGCTAATATTATGATATATTAATGCTTAAGAAGAGTTTTTTTTGGGTTTTATTTGTCCTAATTTCTTACCATAAATAAGTTTTCCTTTTAGGAAAAGACTTTGGATTGACTAATCCTTTTTCTGGTAGGAAAAGGTTTAGGACTTTATAAATAGAGGAATGTTTCTTCTAACTTAATCAGCATTCACAATGTAGTCTTAATGTCTTTGAGAGTTTTAGTTAGGGGGAGAAATTATGGATCACAAGCTTGATACGTTATCACTTGTGTGAACATCCCATGTATTCTGAGTGAATTTGGTTGATGTTGTTTCCCTCTATATTTTGTACTCTTATATTTATAGTGGATTTCTCATTTCCTTTGTGAACGTAGGTCGATTGACTGAACCACGTTAAATCTTTGTGTCTTTTGGTATATTTCTCGTTGTCTTCTTATTCGTGGTCTTTTGAGGTTTGCTATGCTAGTTTTCGCATTTACACCTGCTTATTTTCGGTTCTAACAAGTGTTATCAGATCCAGATTCAATTAGGGAGTCAAGTTCAGTGGTTCGATAATCGATGATTAAATCAGATTAGAAGAAGGTGTTCATCTTGACTGGTGTAGTTCTAGCCGCAACCTTTTTGACAGTAATGAAGATTTTGTTGGAGAAATTGTTTCAGAGAGGTTCTCTATGTTGAGACATAAATTTTTCAAAGGAGATTTTAGAGAGGAGAAGCAAGTTGTTGAAGATTACGTAAAGAAGGTGGAAAAATTTATTTTGTCAGAAATTCAGGCCAAGGGGGAGATTTGTTGGGTTTTATTTGCCCTGATTTCTTACCATAAATGATTTTTTCCTTTTAGGAAAATTTTTTAGTTTGACTAATCCTTTTTCTGGTAGGAAAAGGTTTGGAACTGTATAAATAGATGAATGTTCATTTTAACTTAATCAGCATTCACAATGTAGTCTTAATGAATTTGAGAGTTTTAGTTAGGGGGAGAAATTATGGATCACAAGCTTGATATGTTATCACTTGTGTGAACCTCCCATTTATTCTGAGTAAATTTGGTTGAGCTTGTTTCCCTCTGTATTTTGTACTCTTATATTTAGAGTGGATTACTTATCTCCTTTGTGGACTAGGTCAATTGACCGAACCACGTTAAATCTTTGTGTCTTTTGGTATATTTCTCGTTATCTTCTTACTCGTGGTCTTTTAAGGTTTGCTTTGCTAACTTTCGCGTTTACACCTGCTTATTTTCGGTCCTAACAGTTTTGATAAAAAAAATTGAACATTTTGAAAAGCTAGAAGAGCCAGAATAGAGTTATAGAAGAATAGGATCCTAAAAGAAATGAGATTCCAAAAAGTATGGCTAACAAGAGAAGAAAACTTATATATATGTATAGACTAACATGTGAAAATGACCACGGTCACTGGCGTTTATTGGCTTCACAGTTCTATAAGTAGAAAATTGTCCACACACATGATTTTTAATCCTTTCAGTTTATGTTGGTGATTATGTAATGAGTATTCCGAAGTTATTAACTGGTGGGATACTGTGTGAATATGTAAGTTACAACTTGCAGCTTATTCACAAGTGTATATAAGTGAAAAATTAGATGGGATGTCCAAACACAATGTTAGATAATAGAAACATGAATATCAAACAGAAGTTAGCTAAATACAACCAAATTGAACAGAAGAAGAAATAAGAACAACTGAGCAGTAGATCAAAACAAACCATTTCCAACTATAAACCTACCAACAAATCAAAGAAGTTGCAAATAAACACATTTAAGACTGATCAATTCTATAACTTTTGGATATCCTGAAACACAATTGCTCATCCTAAATCCAAATACAACAGTTACAACTATTTTAAATCTAATAAAACTATCAATGCGTAAACAAGATAACAGATACAAATAGTCAACAATGAACTTATTAAACATCTATTTAATTAATTCATTTTTATTTATGTATTTTAAGATTATTACTTTTTTAGTTAGAAAACAAACTAAAAATATAAAATTTTAACGAAAATCAAACAAATTCAAGAAGAGAATCAAAAAATTATGAATAACTTACCAAAATTAACTGAACCCCAAGAATAGATGAAGCAAGATCTAACACTTTAATAAGCAATATGATGAAATCTTTGGAGAAGGTGAAACCTAAAAATTTATGTAAAGCAGAAGTGGAAATTTCTAGAAAGAGATATTTCGGTACTTGTGTTTAACATTTCTCCACGTGGAGAGAAGTTTGTGAACAAGTACAACAAAATTAAATATCACAGAAAATGACAATTATATCCTTCAAGATCATTCCAGATCTACTCGCCTTAAAAGATTATGTTTCTCCAATCAGCCTTTTCCTCTTCCTCCAACTCCCCCAAATAACTCGTTCATTCTCTCTTCTTTCTTATCTATTGTTATATTATTTCCTTTGTTCAATAATAATTGTTCTGTTATAAAGTATTTGTATTATAGTGAATGTCTATCATGTGGAGTCTTTTTTATGATATGATTAAAGAGTCCTCCTATTTGGGGACCAAGTTAGATTTCTCCTATAAATAGAGAGCTCCTCTTCAATGTAAATCAATTCATCAAGAGAAATAACAAGTCTTCTATTCTTTTCTCTCTAGTTTCTTCTTCTTATTCTATAGTTTTATAACACGTTATCAGCACGAGACTCTAATTTCTCAAAAGTGAAGGTTAGATTTGAAGAATTAATAAAGGTATTATTTATTCTTTTGTTTTTAATTTTAATGGTCAATCTTACAAAACTAGAGTTCACTGCCCTTCAAAGTTCTGGCAGGACTACCTCTCATGGGTGTTGGATGCTGAAATCATCTTGATGCAATGGGTCTTGGAGACACCATAAAAGAAGAAAATAAGGCATCAAATCAAAACTGTGCACGAGCAATGATATTCTTGGGTCATCATCTTGACGAGATTCTGAAAATCGAATATCTGACAGTTAAGGATCCACTTGTTTTGTGGAAAAACCTAAAAGAAAGATTTGACCACTTCAAGATGGTCATACATCCAAAGGCACGATATGATTGGATGCATCTAAGGCTACAAGACTTTAAGTCTATACATGAGTATGATTCTGCCATGTTCAGAATCACTTCTCAATTGAAATTATGTGGAGAAACGGTTAGTGAGATTAATATGATGGAAAAGACATTCTCCACTTTCCATGCCTCGAATATGCTCTTGCAGCAACAATATCGAGAGAAAGGTTTCAAAAAGTATTCTGAACTAATTTGTCATCTTCTTGTGGCTGAGTAAAATAATGATTTATTATTGAAAAATCATGAGAATCGACCTACTGGATCTGAACCACTTCCTGAAGTGAGTGAGGCGTACGCCCACCATGCTAGGCGTCGAAAAGGTCGCGGTCCTTATCGTGAACGTGGACGTGGTCGTGATTATGGTCAAGAACGTAATTCTATTCCTGGCATTAATCATTCATCAAATAGAATGGAAAAAAGAAAGGATGAGAAACGTGAAGCAACTAGGGAAGGTTGTTTTCGATGTGGTGGAAGAGGTCATTATGCACCTGATTGTCGTACTCCCAAACACTTGGTTGAGCTTTATCAAGAATCACTCAATAAGAAAGAGAAAAATCCTGAGGAAAATTTTATCTCTTAAAATCAAGTTGACATCACGCACTTGGATGTAGCAGATTTCTTCGCAAATCCTGAAGGAAAAATAGATCACTTAATTGGTGATAGTTTTGTGAACATGGAAGAGTAATATTATTTTTTGTAGTATTTATTAATAAATTTCATGTAATGATAGTTGTTTGCATGACTATTAGTATTTTAAATTAGTTTAGTCGTTCATTAGCTTGTTCCTTAATTCTTAATGAAATAATATATATTTTTCATTGATTTATTTATATGATTCTAATATGATAGAGTTAGTCAAATACTAAACTTTATCACGTGTTTGTATTATATTAGGTCTTTAACTTGGTCTAATGTTAAAAACATAAATTCTGATATAACTAGGATTTATCATGTGTTTATATTATATTAGGTCTTTAATATTATCTAATGTTAAAAACATGCAGTCTGTTATTAACTAGGACTAAATAATGATTTTATTTTATTTTCCTAACAATTCGTTTTTGACTTATAGGAAACAATTAATTAAGGCTTAATTTCTAATATTTAATTATTAATTTATTCCTTTGAATATATTGTACCCTTTTGACAACACTAATATTTAATATATATTTATTTTGTGTATGTCATTTCATGTGAAAATATGGATAATTCTAAGAACATATTATCGAAATATGAAGATATTTGTTCGATTGATTCTGGTACAACACATACGATATTAAAAAATAAGAAATATTTTCTCATTTAAGTATGGGTAAAAAAATGTTACTACAATTTTTGGTAGTACTAATATGATTGAGGGTTTCAGAAGAGCCATTGTAATTTTGCCCAAAGGAACTAAACTCATCATTGATAATGCTATGTCTCCAAAATCTAAGAGAAACTTGTTGAGTTTTAAAGATATCCGTAAAAATATTTATCATATCCAATCAATGGATAAAATAAATCTTGAATATCTTGGTATCACCAAGAATGTCTCTGGGCAGACATATGTTATAGATTTGTTCTCTGCCTTATCTTCTGGCTTGTATTGGACAAAAATTAGTGCAATTGAGGCACATTTTATAGTAAATAAGAAGTTTACTGATTCCAATACATTTGTACTTTGGCATGATCGTCTAGGACATCCTGGTCAATAATGATGAGACGAATTATAGAAAATTCGAATGGACATCCACTAAAAGACCTAAAAGTTTTTTTAAATGGCAAATTTTCTTGTACTGCTTGTTGTCAAGGCAAGTTAATTGTGAGACCATCACCAATGAAAGTTAAGATTGAGTCCCCTGCGTTCTTGGAAAGTATAAATGAGGATATTTGTGGACCTATTCACCCACCTAGTGGGTTATTTAGATATTTTATGGTTCTAATAGATGCTTCTTCTAGATGGTCTCATGTGTGCCTATTGTCATCACGTAACTTGGCATTTGCAAAATTATTGGCAAAAATAATAAGGTTAAGGGCACACTTTCTTGATAATCATATTAAGTCCATTCGTCTTGATTATGCTGCAGAGTTTTCATCCCAATCATTTAATGATTATTGTTTAGCAATTGGGATAAGAGTTGAACACTCTGTTTCTCATGTTCATACTCAGAATGGTCTCGCAGAGTCATTAATTAAACGTTTGCAATTAATAGCAAGACCATTGCTTAATGAAAACAGAGTTGCCCACTTCTTTGTGGGGACATGCAATTTTGCATGCTGCAACACTTATTCGTCTCAGACCGACAAGTTATCATAAGGTTTCTCCATTGCAATTGGTTATGGGTCAAGAACCTAATACATCCCATCTAAGAATTTTTGGAAGTGTTGTACATGTGCATGTGGCACCACCAAACCGCACTAAGATGGGCTCTCAAATAAGGTTAGGAATATATGTTGGGTTTGAGTCACCCTCCATTATTCGCTATCTTGAATCATTGACTGGAGACATGTTTACTGCTAGATTTGCAGATTGTCGGTTTGATGAGACAGTTTTCCCAAAATTAGGGGGAGAGACTAGTGAAATAAAACGAGAAATTTTGTTGAAAAATTTATCATTGTCTCATCTTGAGCCATATTCTTCTACTTGCGAACAAGAAGTACAAAAGATTATTCATCTGCAGAAAATTGCAAATCAAATGCCAGATGCATTTATAGATTCTAAAAGGATTAATAAATCACATATTCCTGCAGAGAATGTCCCAATTTGAATTGATGTCCCTAAAGGACCATCAACTAGTGTCATAGCTAATGAGTCAAAAACACACCTAAAGCGTTGTAGACCATTGGGGTCTAAGGATAAAAATCATAGAAAAAGAAAGATTAAATGTCAAGATGACACTATGAGAGAATCTCATATGGAAGTTCAAAATTTGAATAAGTCTGATATTCATGAAAGAATCAATGAACTTGAAACTCAAGGAAATAATGAACTATCCATAAATTTAAGAGATGTTGAAACTAATATGAATCGATCAGAAATAGTGATTGATTATGTCTTTGCATATAATGTTGCAACAAATATCATGCAAAATAATGAGGATCATGAACCTCAATCTGTTATAGAATGTCGACAACGAAATGATTGGCCATAATGGCAAGAAGCAATTCAATCAGAGTTGAATTCACTTGCCAAGCGTGAAGTTTTTGGGCCTATAGTTCAAACACCTAATGGGATTCTATTGGTTACAAATGGATTTTTGTGCGAAAAAGAAATGAAAAAAATGAAGTACAAAGGTATAAAGCACGCCTTGTGGCACAAGGATTTTCTCAAAGGCCTGGCGTCGACTATGAACAGACATACTCACCCGTTATGGATGCAATAACATTGCGTTATCTCATTTGTTTCACAGTCCATGAGCAACTTGAAATACATTTGATGGATGTGGTTACATTCTACCTTTATGGATCACTTGATAATGAGATATACATGAAAATTCCTGAAGGATTTGCGATGCCTAAATCATGTAATTCAAAATCTCGAGAAATGTATTCAATTAAATTGCAAAGATCATTATATGGTTTGAAGCAATCTGGGCGCATGTGGTATAACCGTCTCAGTGAGTAATTTATTAAGGAAGGTTATACAAATGATGCAATTTGTCCATGTGTCTTTATAAAGAAAACAATATCGGAATTTGTTGTACTTGCTATTTATGTTGATGACATAAATCTTATTGGAACTCCAATAGAGATTCAAAAGGCAATTGATTATTTAAAGAATTAATTTGAGATGAAAGATCTGGGAAGAACAAAATTATGTCTTGGTTTGCAAATTGAGCATTTGACAAATGGTATTTTTGTTCATCAATCTGCCTACACAGAAAAAGTGTTGAAAAGATTTTGTATGGATGAAGCGCATCCATTAAGTACTCCGATGGTTGTTCGTTCACTTGATGTGAATAAGGATTCATTCTGACCTCAAGAAAAGGATGAAGAAATTCTTGGTTCTGAAGTACCATATCATAGTGCAATTGGTGCACTAATGTATATTGCTAATACTACGAGGCCTGATATAGCTTTTGCTGTTAACTTGTTAGCAAGGTATAGTTCTGCTCCTACTAGGAGACATTGGAATCAGATCAAACACATTTTGCGATATCTTCAAGGGACAACAGATATGGGCTTATTTTATTCTGTTAATTGTAGCCCAAATCTTATTGGTTATGGTGATGCAGGATATTTATCTGATCCACACAAAGCTCGATCCCAAACAGGCTATGTGTTTATATGTTGGGGGACTACCATATCTTGGAGATCTACAAAGCAGTCCATCGTAGCCACTTCATCAATCATGCTGAAATAACAGCTATTCATGAAGCAAGTAGAGAATGTGTGTGGTTAAGGTCTATCATACATCTCATTCGAGACAAATGTGGTTTGAAATGTGATAACGTACCCATCACTTTATATGAAGATAATGCAGCATGCATAACACAACTTAAGGGAGGATTCATAAAAGGAGATAGAACAAACCACATTTCACCGAAGCTTTTCTATATACATGAACTTCAAAAGAATGGTGATATAAATGTGCAACAGATTCGTTCAAGTGACAATGTGGCTGATCTATTCACCAAGTCTCTACCAATTGCAACTTTCAAGAAGATGGTGCACAAACTTGGAATGCGAAGATTCAAGTCTCTGGATTGATGTTCTCATTAGGGGGAGTTAATACACGTTGTACTCTTTTTCCCTTACGAGGTTTTGTCCCACTGGGTTTTCCTTGTAAGGTTTTTAATGAGGCAGCCTAGATGCGTATTAATAGATATGTGTACTCTTTTCCTTTACTAGAGTTTTTATTTTCTTAAAGTTTTTTTTAGTAAGGTTTTTGACGAGGCACATCATCTATGAATTAGACATTCAGGGGGAGTGTTATAAAGTATTTGTATTATAGTGAATGTCTATCATGTGGAGTCCTTTTTAGGATATGATTAAAGAGTGTCACGACCCAAAGCGAGCCGCGAGTGGCACCCACACTTATCCTACTATGTGAGCGAACCAACCAATCTAAACCCAACATTTTAACCATAACAAACAGAATATAATGCGGAAGACTTAAACTCATTAATGAAAATCGATTAATTAACTTCTAAAAACACAATACTTATTATTCCCAAAATCTGGAAGTCATCACCACAAGAACATCTATCCTCAAATTACTAAATCTAAGAGTATCTAAGAAGCTAAAATACGAAAAGAGATAGTCCATGCCGGAACTTCAAGGCATCAAGACATGAAGAAGAAGATCCAGTCCAAGCTAGAAGCAATAGCTCACCCTGAAATCTGGCATGATGAAGACTGGCTAGAGTTGCGGTTGAGTTGAAGACGATGGCACGTTTGCTGCACTCCACAATTAACAAAGAAAAACAAATACAAGTAGGGGTTAGTACAAGGCATAAGTACTGAGTAGGTATGATTGGGCAACTCAAAATAGAAAGTAGTATAGGTCAGATAATAACATAAAATCAGCTAATATTCTTAACAGGTGACAATAACAATTACCATGACCCTTGGTCACAACACCAAGCACATCTATGAGGACTCAAGTCTCCACAGCATACTCATTTGGGAAACAGATTCTTTAGATTGAGTATATTAACATATTTCAAGATTTATTCTCTTTACTATCCTGGTGTCGGAACGTGACACTCCGATCCACTACTATCCTGGTGTCGGAACGTGACACTCCGATCAATCTACTATCCTGGTGTCGGAACGTGACACTCCGATCCATATACTATCCTGGTGTCGGAACGTGACACTCCGATCCATATACTATCCTGGTGTCGGAATGTAACGACCTGTTTAGTCGTTTTAAGCAGCAGATTTTATTTCTGGAAAAACTGGGTGAGACAACGGATACCACGACGGGCCGTCAGGGGCACGACGGACCGTCGAGGGTGTCTCGTTCCAGAACACTTAGAGTTCTGAAAATTGAGCATTAAAATCGACTCTCTGTAATCTGTGATGGACCTGCAGGACGAGCCGTCACAGCCACGACGAGCCGTCGTAAGCTCTCGTTGCAAAACACTTCATTTCTTGAGAATTTGGTACGGGAAACGAGTCTCTGACCGTCATGACGGAGGTGCAGGATGGACCGTCACAGGTGTGACGGACCGTCACAGTCTACTTAGTGAAAAATGGAGTTCTAAGATGCTGCGACGACCTGCGTGACGGACCGTCGCAGGCACGACGGGCCGTCACAGGTTGCGCAAATCCCAGGCAGAATCGGATTTCTTTACACGTTTTAAGGGACGTTTTGGACTGTTCTTTTCTTAATTATAGATTTTGTGGGTTTAAATTGATAACTCAAATTCTTGAGGGATAAAAGAGGTAACTTTGGGTTAATTAGTGGGGTATTATTGCCATCTTTTACACTTAATTATATGTTAATTAGGGTAAAAGAAAGAGGATTTGAATAAAGAAAATAGAGAGAACAAGGAGAGAGAGAAATTGATCGATCAAGAGGCAGAGGGAATATCAAAGCTTGGGAAATTTCTTGTTGATTCCAATTCTTCGGTGGAGGTAGGTTATGGTTTTTACGATAGTCATAGTGAACTCTTAATAGTGAATGATATGTATTGGTGGTATTGTAAACCTGTCTATATGCTTAATTGTATGCTTGCATGAATATGATTATGTGAATTTGATAAAACAAGCATGATGAAAACCATTGAATCCCAAATCTAGAAAGAAACTTTAATCTACGTTATTAATGATGATGCCTTGGTATAAAAGAAGGCTTGAGGAATTAAAGTAATGGGATTGGTGATGCCTTGGTATAGAGAAGGCTTGACGAACGAATAGAATGAGGTTAGTGGATCGGAGTGTCACGTTCCGACACATAGTATTAGTGGATCGGAGTGTCACGTTCCGACACATAGTATTAGTGGATCGGAGTGTCACGTTCTGACACATAGTATTAGTGGGACGGGTGTCACGAACCGACACGTAGAATTAGGGGATCGGAGTGTCACGTACCGACACATATAGGGGATCAGAGTGTCACGTACCGACACATATAGGGGATCGGAGTGTCACGTTCCGACACATATAGGGGATCAGAGTGTCACGTACCGACACATATAGGGGATCAGGTGTCACGAACCGACACGTAGAATTAGGGGTCAAAGTGTCACGTACCGACACATAGTGATAGGGGATCGGAGTGTCACATACCGACACAAGAGGCAGAAAGATAATGAATCTTGAAAGATGATAAATATACTCAGTCTAATAAACTTAATTCCCAAATGAGTATGGTATTGAGGCTTGAGCCCTCATGGATGAACTTGATGGTACTTGTTGATGATTATAGTACTTGTTGTTGCTACATGTTGAGTTTATAGTTGATTTATAATATTACTGATATATATTATCTTCTATTTTGAGTTGGCCGATGATATCTACTCAGTACTTGTGGTTGTACTGACCCCCTACTTTTATGTTTTCTTCTTTGTTATTTGTGGAATGCAGCAAACGTTCCGTCAACTTCAACTCAACAGTAGATCTAGCCAGTCTTCACTACCTTCGGAAATTCAGGGTGAGCTAATGCGTCTAGCTTGGACTGGATCTTCTTCTTCAAGTCTTGATGCCTTGAACTTCCGGCATGGACTAGCTTTTATTTTTTTTAGCTTCTTAGACATTTTTAGTTTAGTAATTCGATCATAGATGTTCTTGTGATGATGACTTCCAGATTTTGGGGAAATAATAGTTATTGAATTGTTTTTTTTTATTAATGAGTTAAGTCTTCCGCATTATATTCTATTGTTATACATTGAAATGTTAAGGGTTAGATTGGTTGGTTCGCTCACATAGGAGGGTAAATGTGGGTTCCAATCGCGTCGCCGATTTGGGTCGTGACACGGAACGTGACACCCGATCCATATACTATCCTGGTGTCGGAACGTGACACCCGATACTCTATTACTATCCTGGTGTCGGAACGTGACACCCGATCCTCTAATCTCATTACTTTAGTTCATCAAGCCTTCTTTTATACCAGGTCATCATCAATAACAAAGTAAATTTAAGATTTAAGATTCACAGCCTCATCTTCCCACTCCATTACAATTACATAATCACATCATGCAAGCACACAATTAAGCATACAGAAGACTTTATAATACTACCCAACACATATCATTCGCTATTAAGAGTTTACTATGAGATAGTATAAACCATAACCTACCTCCACCGAAGAATTGTGATCAAGCAATCTACTTTCCCAAAGCTGCGTTCTTCTTCGTTCTCTCTCTCGCTCGTCTGTTCTCCCTTTTTCTCTGTTCTTTCTATTTTACTTATTCAAACACTTTTTATTTTACCCTAATTAGCATATAATTAAGTATAAAAGATGATGAAATAACCCACTATTTATTTCAAGGTTATCTCCTTTAACCCCCAAGTGATTGAATTATTAACATTAACCCTCTTACTTTATAATTTATAAGCATGAATTGTCCAAAACGCCCCTTAAAAATTTTAATAGAAATCCGACCCAGTCAGGGTTACGCAACCTGTGACGGTTCGTCATGACTGTGACGGTCCGTCCTGCAGGTATGTCACAAAGTTCAGAGAGTTAATTCTGTGGAAATATTTGTGATGGTCCATCGTGCCAACGACGGTCCGTCCTGCCATTCCGTCACGAAGTTCCGAGAGTCGATCTCAATACCCAATTTTAAGAATTCTAAGTGTTTTGGAACGAGACTCCCTCGACGGTCCGTCGTGCCCTTTACGGTCCGTCGTGGGATACGTCGACCTTGACAGTTATTACCAGAAATACTCTACTGCTCAAAACGACTAAACAGGTCGTTACAATAGATACCAATTTACCCATCGTTCGTCCTCGAACGATCACAAGATGAAAAACAAGGGCGAAAAGGACCTTCTCCCAAGTGGATTCTTCAACTGGTCGATTCTTCCATTGAACTTTGATGGATGCAATCTCCCTTGTCCTTAACTTGCGGACTTCTCTATCTAAAATAGCAACAGGATCCTCCTCATAAGACAAATTCTCATCAAGCAGAACTGAATCCCAACGAATGATGTAGTTTCCATCCCCATGGTATCCTTTCAACATAGACACATGAAATACCGGATGCACTCCTGACAGTCCTGGGGGCAAGGCTAATTCATAAGATACTTCCCCCACGCGCTTCAGAACTTCAAATGGACCAATATACCTTGCGCTTAGCTTACCTCTTTTACCAAACCGCATCACCCCTTTCATGGGCGAAACCTTCAGCAAGACTTGCTCACCCTCCATAAACTCCAAGTCTCAAACCTTTCGATCTGCATATTCCTTCTGCCTACTTTGAGCCGCTAAAAGCTTTTCTTGAATGCATTTCACTTTATCTAACGATTCCCTCAGAAGGTCAGTACCCCAAGGTCTAACTTCAAATGCATCAAACCAACCAATGGGAGACCTACATCTCCTCCCATATAGTGCCTCAAATGGGGCCATACCAATACTTGAGTGATAGCTATAATTGTATGAGAATTCTGCTAAGGGTAAAAAGTTATCCCAATGACCACCAAATTCTATCACACATGCACGAAGCATATCCTCCAACACTTGAATCGTTCGCTCAGACTGACCATCGATCTGAGGGTGAAATACGGTACTAAGATCCAACCTAGTACCTAATTCAGCATGCAATGTTTTCGAAAACTTAGAAGTAAACTGCGTACGTCTATCTGATATGATGGAGAGTGGAACCCCATGCAATCAAACAATTTCTGAGATGTACAGTTTGGCTAACTTCTCTGCATTGTAAGTCACCTTGACCGGAATGAAATGAGCAGACATAGTTAATCTGTCAACAATTACCCAAATAGAGTCATACTTACCCATTGTCTTTGGAAGGCCAACCACGAAGTCCATTGAAATTCTCTCCCACTTCCATTCCGGAATGGGCATTCTCTGAAGTGTCCCTCCAGGCCTCTGTGTTCATACTTTACTTGCTGACAATTCGGGCATTGAGCAAAAAACTCAACAATGTCACGCTTCATTCTACTCCACCAAAAATGTTGCTTTAGGTCACGATACATCTTGGTTGCACCAGGATGTATAGAATACCTTGAACTATGAGCCTCTATAAGAATAGTGTGAATCAAATCATCGACGCGGGGTACACATACCCTTCCCTTAATTATCAAAACACCTTCCTCATCGATTTGAGCTTCTTTAGCCTCTCCTCGCAACACCTTATCTCGGATCCGGATCAGTTTCTCATCAGTAAACTGCTTTCCCTTAATCTTGTCAAGAAAGGAAGATCTTGCCTCCACACCGGCCAAAAATCCTCCCTTCTCATTTGCTTCTAGCCTCATAAAGTCATTAGCCATAGTCTGAACTTCTCTAGCCAATGGGCGTCTGGAAACCTGTAAGTGAGCTAGGCTTCCCATGCTCCCTGTTTTTCTACTTAACGCATCTGCCACCACGTTAGCTTTTCCCGGATGATACAAGATAGTGACATCATAGTCCTTCAATAGTTCCATCCACCTCCTCTGTCTCAAATTCAAATCTTTCTGAGTAAAAACATACTGTAGGCTATGATGAACCATATAGACTTCACACTTAACCCCATATAGATAGTGTCTCCATTGCTTTAATGCAAATACTACCACAGCCAACTCCAAATCATGGGTCGGGTAATTATGTTCGTGCACCTTTAATTGCCTTGAAGCATAAGCAATTACATTCTTCTCTTGCATTAGCACTGCACCCAAACAAGAATAGGATGCATCACAATAAACAATGAAATTCTTGCCTTCCACTGGTAAGGTAAGAATTGGTGCAGTAGTCAACAAGGTCTTGAGTTTCTGAAAGCTTTCTTCACACTCATCCGACCATACAAATGGGACACTCTGCTTAGTCAAATTCGTCAATTGGGAAGCAACAGAGGAAAATCCCTTGACAAATCGGCGGTAGTATCTAGCTAAACCAACAAAGCTCCTTACCTCTGTAACATTAGTAGGTCTTTCCCAACTCTTCACTGCTTCAATATTAGATGGATCCACCATCACTCCATCCTTAGAAACTACGTGCTATAAGAAGGACACTGAATCTAGCCAAAACTCACACTTGGAGAATTTGGCACAAAGCTTTTTCTCCCTTAACATTTCCAATACAATTCTCAAGTGCTCCTCATGTTCTTTCTTGCTCTTTGAGTATACCAATATATCATCAATGAATACAATGACAAAGACATCCAAATATGGCTTAAAAATCCCATTCATCAAGCTCATGAAAGCAGCAGGGGCATTCGTAAGCCCAAAAGACATTACTAAGAACTCATAATGCCCATACCTGGTCCGAAAAGCAGTCTTGGGCACATCGGTTGCCCCTATTTTCAATTGATGATAACCAGATCTCAAATCGATTTTTGAGAAGGTACAAGCACCTTGTAACTGATCGAACAAATCATCGATGCGAGGAAGAGGATACTTGTTCTTAAAAGTTACCTTATTAAGTTGTCTGTAGTCTATGCACATCCAAAAACTTCCATCCTTCTTTATCACAAACAAAACAGGAGCACCCCAAGGGGATGCACTTGGTCTAATGAAGCCTTTTCCTAACAATTCTTGAAGTTGAGCTTTTAACTCCCTTAAATCTGCTGGAGCCATTCTATAAGGGGGTATGGAAATGGGGAGAGTACCCGGTTCAAGATCAATGCAAAAGTCAATATCTCTATCCGGTGGCATACGAGGAAGGTCTGCAGGAAACACATCTAGAAACTCACGGACTATCGAAACCGACTCAATTGAAGGTACTTGGTTAGTATCATCCCTGAGGTGTGCCAAGAAAGCTAAACACCCTTTACTAACCATTCTCTTAGCACGAAGAAAGGAGATGATACGAACTGGAGTGGAAGTGTAGTCACCCTCCCACACTAACGGATCTGTCCCAGGCTTGGCCAACGTTACAGTTTTAGCATTACAATCTAAGATTGCAAAATTTGGAGAAAGCTAAGTCATACCCAGAATTACATCAAAATCAACCATTTCTAAAATAACCAAGTCTACATGAGTATTTCTCCCCACAAAAGTCACCAGACCAGACCTATATACCTTTTCAACTATCACAGACTCACCCACCGGAGTAAAAATACGAATAGGCATGTCAAGCAATTCACAATGTAAATTAAGACCAGTAGCAAATGAGGAAGATACATATGAAAACGTGGATCCAGGATCAAATAATACAGAAGCCATGCAATCAAAAACCAAAACATTACCTGTGATAACAGCATCAGATGTCTCCGCTTCTGACCGCCCGGGGAAAGCATAACAATGGGCCCTATCGCCTGTCTGCCCGTTGCCCCTACCATGTTGTGCTGTAGTGGCTCCAGTTTGCCCGTCACCCCGTCCGTTTTGGTGACCACCATTACCTCGGCCACCACGTCCTCCGGAATGACGGCCTCTTCCATGATCACCTCTACCTCTAACTATTGGAGGTCTGTAACTCTGTTTTGGACAATACCTCTTAATGTGTCCAATATCCCCACATCCATAACACTCTCTGGGTTCAAGCATAGGTCTCTGTGAGAACGACAGAGTCTGGGGATAACCTCCAAACTCAGAGAAATGTTGACCCGTCTGCGGTGGACCCCCAACTACAGCCTGCAGTGAAGACTGAATAGGTCGGGCTGGATAACCTCCTGAACCCTGCCCTCTGGAGTAAGAATCATTACGCTCACCTCCCTTACGAAACCTTTTATATGTCAATGATGTGGTGATGTCATCTGGCTTCACTCCCTCCACCTCTATCACGAAGTCTACTACTTCTTGAAAGCATTTTGCTGTAGCCGCTACCTGTAAAGCTGAAATCCGCAAATCTGACCTCAACCCCTTCACAAAACGGCGAATCTGATCTTGTGGACTGAAGCAAAGCTGGGTGGCATACCTGGATAATGGACGGAACTTAGCCTCATACGCAGTGACCGTCATCCTACCTTGCTCTAGGCTCAGCAACTCATCTCTCCTCCTATCCCTCAAGGTCCGGGGGATATACTTCTCTATAAATAAGCTAGAGAATGACGCCCAAGTCATAGGTGGTGCCTGTGCGGGTTGACACTCAACATATGATCGCCACCACATTTTGGCATTTCCTTGAAACTGATAGGTTACAAACTCAACGCCAAATCGTAACACTATGCCCATTTTATGTAGTAACTCATGACAATCAACCAGAAAATCGTAGGCATCCTCAGATTCAGCACCCTTGAAGACTAGAGGTTTCAATTTCAAGAACTTACTGAAAAGTTCATGCTGATCACTTGTCATTATAGGCCCTGTAGTCAAACAAGGACACGTGCCTATTTCCAATGAGGCATCCATGCGGGGAGCCACAGCAGCTGCATGTTGTACTTTCGGAACCTGAGGTGCTGGTGCAGAATACACTGGAGGTGTCTGGCCTTGATCAAATAACCCGCTAAGATAAGCAATAACCTGGTAAATCATCTCTGGGGTAGGTTGGGGTGGTAATTCCTCATTCTGCACTTGCTCATTCTCCCCTTCCTCACCCTCTCTTACTACTTCCTCAGTCGGTGGAGGAGTCACCGCCCTAGTATTAGATGTGGTAGGTGCTTGTCCTCTTCCTCTAGAGGACGTCCTCCCGCGACCTCTTTCACGGCCTCTTGCCACTGCTCCTCTTCGAGCTACAGCCCTAGTGGCTGGCTCAGACGCATCTTGTCTTACCGGTGTTGGTGTTGGCGCAGTTGTTGCTCTAGTTCTAACCATCTGCGAAATAGAGTAAAGATGGTCAGATACCAATTTGTATCACCTAGATACCAATTGGATCCAAGTAATAGCACGAAAGAAAGAAAGAATGGGATTTTCCTGAAGTCTTATAGCCTCTCAAAGAAAAGTAAAGGCGTCCCCCTACGTTCCTTAAGACTCTACTAGACTCGTTCTTGTGTGATGAGACCAACGAACCTAATGCTCTGATACCAAGTTTGTCACGACCCAAAACGAGCCGCGAGTGGCACCCACACTTATCCTACTATGTGAGCGAACCAACCAATCTAAACCCAACATTTTAACCATAACAAACAGAATATAATGCGGAAGACTTAAACTCATTAATGAAAATCGATTAATTAACTTCTAAAAACTCAATACTTATTATTCCCAAAATCTGGAAGTCATCACCACAAGAACATCTATCCTCAAATTACTAAATCTAAGAGTATCTAAGAAGCTAAAATACGAAAAGAGATAGTCCATGCCGGAACTTCAAGGCATCAAGACATTAAGAAGAAGATCCAGTCCAAGCTAGAAGCAATAGCTCACCCTGAAATCTGGCGTGATGAAGATTGGCTAGAGTTGCGGTTGAGTTGAAGACGATGGCACGTTTTTTGCACTCCACAATTAACAAAGAAAAACAAATACAAGTAGGGGTCAGTACAAGGCACAAGTACTAAGTAGGTATCATCGGCCAACTAAAAATAGAAAGTAGTATATGTCATATAATAACATAAAATCAGCTAATATTCTAAACAGACAATAACAATTACCATGACCCTTGGTCACAACACCAAGCACATCAATGAGGACTCAAGCATCCACACCATACTCATTTGGGAAACAGATTCTTTAGATTGAGTATATTAACATATTTTTAGATTCATTCTCTTTACTATCCTGGTGTCGGAACGTGACACTCCGATCCACTACTATTCTGGTGTCGGAACGTGACACTCCGATCCATCTACTATCCTGGTGTCGGAACGTGACACTCCGATCCATATACTATCCTGGTGTCGGAACGTGAAACTCCGATCCATATACTATCCTGGTGTCGAAACGTGACACCCGATCCATATACTATCCTGGTGTCGGAACATGACACCCGATCCTCTATTACTATCCTGGTGTCGGAACGTGACACCCGATCCTCTAATCTCATTACTTTAGTTCATCAAGCCTTCTTTTATACCAGGGCATCATCATTAACAAAGTAAATTTAAGATTTAAGATTCACAGCCTCATCTTCCCAATCCATTACAATTACATAATCACATCATGCAAGCACACAATTAAGCATACAGAAGACTTTATAATACTACCCAACACATATCATTCGCTATTAAGAGTTTACTATGAGATAGTATAAACCATAACCTACCTCCACCGAATAATTGTGATCAAGCAATCTACTTTCCCAAAGCTGCGTTCTTCTTCGTTTTCTCTCTCTCGCTCATCCGTTCTCCCTTTCTCTCTGCTCTTTCTATTTTTCTTATTCAAACCCTTTTTCTTTTACCCTAATTAGCATATAATTAGGTATAAAAGATGATAAAATAACCCACTATTTATTTCAAGGTTATCTCCTTTAACCCCCAAGTGATTGAATTATTAACATTAACCCTCTAACTTTATAATTATAAGCATGAATAGTCCAAAACTCCCCTTAAAACTTTTAACAGAAATCCGACCCAGTCAGGGTTACGCAACCTGTGACGGTCCATCATGACTGTGACGGTCCGTCCTGCAGGTCCGTCACAAAGTTCAGAGAGTTAATTCTGTGAAAAGATTTGTGACGGTCCGTCGTGCCAACGACGGTCCGTCCTACCATTCCGTCACGAAGTTCAGAGAATCGATCTCAGTACCCAATTTTCAGAATTCTAAGTGTTTTGGAACGAGACCCCCTCGACGGTCCGTCGTGTCCTTGACGGTCCATCGTGGGATCCGTCGACCCTGACAGTTATTACCAGAAATACTCTACTGCTCAAAACGACTAAAAAGGTCGTTACAAAGAGTCTCCTATTTGGGGACCAAGTTAGATTTCTCCTATAAATAGAGGGCTCCTCTTCATTGTAAATCAATTCATCAAGAGAAATAACAAGTCATCTATTCTTTTATCTCTAGTTTCTTCTTCTTATTGTATAGTTTTATAACATGTTCATTATTAATTTGATACACATTTTGAAGAGCAACAAATAATAATATTACTTTGGAAATGTACTAGAACTGAATAGCGGTAAAACACACAAATATTTTATTACAGAGCAAGTATATTTTACCTCAAATGCACCCCTTCATTGATATTGAGGAGCAAAACTACAAAGTAATTGAAAAAAAAAAACTTAGACATGAAAAAAAGGGCAATTATTATGGGTATTGATACTTATACCTTGCGAATCCAGAATATTTTTTTTGGAAAAATAAAGTAGGAGAGGAAATTGAAGATTTGCATGTGAATAAAACGGAAAAAAAATCAAAAGAAAGAAGTGTTGGAAACTTGAAAGGAAAAATTGATAAAAGAAAGGAACTTTGAAGTGAGTGTGCTTCTAAATTTGAATTATCTGAAAGAGAACAAACCTCAGATGGAAGAGCTCAACTCTTTCTTTACTGTTCCATTATAATATATGAGGCGAAATTACTATTTTACCCTTGTATATACCTATTTTATCAAATGTGCCAGTGGTCGTCCTCTCACCACGCTATGTAATCAAAATATATATAAACTTGTGAACTCATGTCTCATTTTTCGTTATTCTTTTTACAAATTTGCATGTTTGATATTCACACACATTTAAATATTGTATATCTTATTATGATAATCTTGTTAAGAAATATATCTCAAATTCAAAAAGAAATAAAAGAAGAACTTTTTGAAGATATAACGTTTTCTAGTATGTAAAAAGCTTTGTCTAGGCCGAAAGCAACATATATTTTTGTCTGAATAAGAAATCAATAAATATGGAGCTTTTGTTGATTCCTTACAGAGTTTTCAACATATAAGAGAACATGACTTATTCATAATACTTATCTTTTGTGGACTTCCTTTCACTCTATCAAAATAAAAAATACGATGTATAAATTTCTTATTGAATGAGTGTGTGAATAAGTACATATTGCATTTCATATTTTGGTCCATAAAGTTTCAATCGCCAATTGTCTCTCGAATTTGTTGCATTTGTAACAATTTAATCTCTCAATCCCATTAAAAAAACCTCTAGTTCACGATCCATATCTCATTTGAACTTATTAATACCTATAATTATCCAATCAAACTAACATACATAATTTATTAAATCATCATAAATATCCACAAAATATTCTGGGAAAAAACTACATGAAATAAATTTGTGCCTCTTTAGAAGGCAAACAATGTATACTATCATATCTTTTAGTACGTTATAAATTAGGCGAGTCATGACATATGAAAATTGCAGGTCAATGAATTTTCTTTCAAATGTGACGATTTTTGTATCATTTAATGTTTAAAATAAATCATTATGACAATTTTACAATAGACTAGTGTAATTGGAAATAAGTGAAATTTCGAACGTTCATAATTTTGGCTTTAGATGTTAGTTTCGAGAATAGAAAAACTGTATTTCACGGTCCATACTTCATCCGAACTTATTAATACTTATAGTCATCCATTCGAATTAACACACATAATTTTTTAAATCATCACAAACACCCACAAAAAAAGTTGGTCAAAAACCTACATGCAATCAATGTGTGCCTCTCTAGAAAGCAAACAATGTATACCACCATATTTTTTGGAAAGTAATGAAATAGGTGAACCATGATATATGAAAATTGTTGGTCGATGAGTTTTCTTTAAAAAGCCATCAATTTTGTATCGTTTAATGTTTAAATTGAATAATTATGACAATTTTCTAGAGACTAGTGTAATTGTAAATAGTTTAATTATTGAATGTTCATAATTTTGGCTAATAGATGTTAATTTTGGGTATAGAAAATTCTCTTTCACAGTTCATACCTCATTTGAACTTATTAATACCTATAATTATCCACTTGAACTAACACACATAATTTATTAAATCATCACAAATACTCACAAAAGATTTGGTCAAAAAATAATATACAATGAATATGTGCCTCTCTAGAAGACAAACAATATAGACTACCATATATTTTGGAATGTAATGAATGAAGTGAGCCATTACATATGAAAATTGTAGGTCAATTAGTTTTCTTTCAAATTTCGCAAATTTTGTATCATTAAATCGCTAAAGTAAATCATTATGATCATACTAGAGCCTAGTGTTATTGTAAATAAATTAAATTTCAGACGTTCATAATTTTTTCTTTAGATAGAATTTTCGGATATATATAAACTCTATTTCAGGGTCCATACCTTATTTGAACTCATTAATACCTTTAATTATCCATTCTAACTAATACACAAAATTTATTAAATCATCACAATCACCAACAAAAAATTTTGATAAAAAAGCTACATGCAATCAATGTGTGCCTCTCTAGAAGACAAACAATGTATACTATAATATCTTTTAGTACGTAATGAATTGGTGATCCATGACATATGAAAATTGTAGGTGAATAAGTTTTCTTTCAAATGCACCAATTTTTATCATTTAATGTTTAAAGTAAATCATTACGACAAATTTACTAGCAATTAGTGTAATTGTAAATATGTGAAATATCGAATGTTCATAATTATTGCTTTAGATCTTAATTTCAGATATAGAAAAACACAATTTTATGATCCATGCCTCATTCGGACTTATTAATATCGATAATTATCTATTCGAATTAACACAAATAATTTATTAAATCATCACAAACACCCACAAAAAATTTTGGTAAAAAAATTACATGCAATCAATGTGCATGTGCCTCTAGAAGTTAAACAATGTATACTCCCATATATTTTAGTATGTAATGAATTAGGTAAGTCATGACATATGATAAATTGTAGGTCAATGAGTTTTCTTCAAATGCCACCAGTTTTGTATCGTTTAATGCTTAAATTAAATCATTGTGACAAATTTTCTAGAGACTAATGTAATTGTAAATAAGTTAAATTTTGAAAGTTCATAAATTTGGATTTAGATTATAATTTTTTGGTATTGAAAAATTTTATTCCACGGTCCATACCTCATTTAAACTTACTAATACCTATAATTATCCATTCGAACTAACATACATAATTTATTAAATCGTCACAAATACCAACAAAAAATTTTGATCAAAAAACTATATGTAATCCATATGTGTCTCTCTAAAAGTAACACAACGTATACGACTATATCTGTATGTAATGAAGTAGGTCATCTAAAAAATATGAAAATTGTAGGTTAATGAATTTTTATTTCATATGTCACCAACCTTGTATCGCTTAATGTTTAAGTAAATTAATATGACCATTTTACTAGAGACTAGAGTAATTGTAAATAAATGAAATTTTGAATGTTGATAATTTTAGCTTTAAATGATAATCTTGGGTATAGAAAAATTCTATTTCACCGTCAATACCTCATTTGAACTTATTAATATCTATAATTATCCATTCGACCTAACATATATAATTTATTATATCATCACAAAAACCTACAAAAATTTTTGGTAAAACAATTACATGCAATCAACGTGTGTCTCTCTAGAAGACAAACAATGTATACTACAATATATTAGTACGTGATGAATTAGGTAAGTAATGACATATGAATATATGAAAATTGTAGGTCAATGAGAGTTCTTTCAAATGCCACCAATTTTGTATCATTTAATGTTTAGAGTAAATCATTATGACCATTTTACTGGAGACTAGTGTAATTGTAAAGAAGTGAAATTTCAAAACGTTCATAATTTTCTCTTTAGATATTAATTTCGAGTGTAGAAAAATACTATTTCACGATCCATACCTTATTTGAACTTATTAATACCTATAATTATCCATTCGAACTAACACACATAATTTATTAAAATAATCACAAACACCCACCAAAATATTTGGTCAAAAAATTACATGCAATCAATATGTACCTCTCTAGAAGGCAAACAATGTATACTACCATATCTTTTAGTACGTAATGAATTAGCTGAGTCATGACATATGAAAATTGTAGGTCAATGAGTTTTCTTTCAAATGCCACAAATTTAGTTTTATTTAATAACTAAAGCAAGTCATTATGATTATTTTACTAGAGACTGGTGCAATTGTAAATACGTTAATTTTTTAACGTCCATAATTTTGGCTTTAGATGATATTTTTGGGTATAGAAAAACTCTATGTTACGATTCATTCCTCATTTGAACTTATTAATAAATATAATTGTTCATTCAAACTAACACACATAATTTCTTAAATTATCTCAAACACCCACAAAATATTTTGGTGAAAAAACTACATACAATCAATGTGTGTCTCTCTAGAAGGAAAACAATGTGTACTACCTATATGTTTAGTATGTAATTAATGAGGTGATCCATTATATATGAAAATTTTATGTCAATGAGTTTTTCTATCAAATGCCACCAATTTTGTATCATTTAACGTTTAAAGTAAATTACTATGACACATTTACTAGAGACTAAACTAATTGTAAATAAGTGAAATTTGGAATGTTCATAATTTTTGCTTTTGATGTTAATTTTGAGTATAGAAAAATTCAATTTCACGGTCCGTACCTCATTTGAACTTATTAGTACCTATAATTATCCATTCGAACTAACAAACATAATTTATTAAATCATCACAAATATCCACAAAATTTTGATCAAAAAACTACATTGAATCAATGAGTGCATGTGTACTTACCATATATTTTAGTATGTAATGGATTAGGTGAGTCAAGACATATGAAAATTGTAGGTCAATGAATTCTTTTTTGAATTTCACTAATGTTGTATTATTTAATTCTTAACATAAATCATTATGATCATTTTACTATAGACTAGTATAATTCTAAATAAATGAAAATAATTTCAGGTATAGAAAAGCTCTATTTTACGGTCCATACCTCATTAACACTTACTAATACTTATAATTATCTATTCGAACTAACACACATAATTTTTCAAATCATCAGAAACGCCCAAAAACAAATTTGGTCATAAAACTACATGCAATTAACGTGTGTTTTTTTAGAAGGCAAACAATGCATACTACCATATCTTTTAGTACATAATGAACCATGTGAGCCATGCGATATGAAAATTGTTGGTCAAACATTTTTCTTTCAAATGCCACAAATTTTATATCATTTCATGTTCAAAGTTAATCACTATGACCATTATACTAGAGACTTGTGTGATTGTAAATAAGTGAAATTTCAAACGTTCATAATTTTGGCTTTAATGTTAATTTTGGGTATTAAAAAATTCTATTTCATGGACCATACCTACTTTGAACTTATTAATACCTACAATTATCTATTTGAACTAATACACGTAATTTATTAAATAATCACAAACACTGAAAATAAATTTTGGTAAAGAAACTACATGCAACCAATGTGTGGCTCTCTAGAAAGCACACAATGTATACTACCATATTTTTTAGTACGTAATTAATTAGGTGAGTCATGATAAATGAAAATTAAAGGTCGATAAGCTTTCTTTCAAATTCCACAAATTTGTATCATTCAATGGTTAAAGTAAAATACTATGACCATTTTACTAGAGACTAGTGTAATTGTAAATAAGTGAAATTCTAATGTTCATAATTTTGGCTTTATATGTTAATATCTGGTATACAAAAACTCTATTTCACAGTTTATACCAGATTTGAACTTATTAATACCTATAATTATCCATTCAACTAGCATACATAATTTTATAGATCATCACAAACATCCACAAAATATTTTGGTTAAAAAACTACATGCAATCAATGTGTCTCGAGAAGACAAACAATGTATACTCCCATATCCTTTAGTAAACTAGGTTAGGTTATTACAAATTACTAGGAAAGGTATTTTCTGGCCCCAATTCTTTCTTCATTGACTTTTCCATAATGGCAGAATCAGGTCATTACATTAAAAAAATATTAAAAGGTATTTTTATAGCTTTCTTTCCAACATTAATTAGTACTGATCCTAGTACAAAATTTTGTATAAATAAAATGTTTAAATAACCATCAAATATAATGCATCAACATTAATTGATGTTGCTTCTCTCATAATCAAATATCTTGATTTTGACTTTTGGATATGAAAAAATATCTGGATAGGGAGCACTATATCCGAATAGGCCATTTTCGACGCAAAGTATAATTAATCGAACTCCCATATGAATATCGCATAATTATTACTAAATAGTAACCAACATAAATTTATTTACTATTTTACCAATGTATTGATTTCATGGGTTTCGATTCTTAACTTCTTATTTGAGACAAAAGAATAACCATATTAAGTAAATAAAGTAACTATAACCAAAGAACTATTTTTTTTATAATTTAGTAGGATTCTTAGTTTACTTTAATTTCATTTTGTTAATCTATCCATTTTATTTATTATTTATTATTTTCATGCTCCCTAATTAAATATTTTTTTACTGTCTTTTGATACATTTTAAATCATATTCATTTTAGTGCAAAAAGAAAAAGTGTTAATGAAACATAAAACAATAATAACTGAACTCTTCTGAAAAAATGGGTCCCACCATTTTAAGATGGACACATGGTCATCATAATAACAACTTTATATTACTCTTGAATTTAAAATATTTACAACCTTGATTGACCCTCAATTCACTCTTCTATATAGTAATAATAATAATGAGTTAGGTGAGCATTACATATGAAAATTGTCGATCGATTAGTTTTTTTTCAAATGCCACCAATTTCGTATCATTCAATAATTAAAGTAAATCATTATGACCATTTTACTAGAGACTAGTGTAATTGTAAATAAGTGAATTTTTGAACGTTCATAGTTTTGGCTTTAGATGTTAATTTCGGACATACAAAAACTCTATTTCTTGGTCCATACATCATTTGAACTTATTAATACTTATAATTATCAATTAGAACTAACACATAATTTATTAAATCATCACAAACACCCACAAAAAATTTTGATAAAAAACTACGTACAAGCAATGTGTGCCTCTCTAGAAGACAAACAATGTATACTACCATATGTTTTAGTACATAATGAATTAGATGACCCATGACAAATGAAAATTGTAGGTCAGTTCGAATGCCACCAATTTTGTATCATGTATTTTTCAGAGTAAATTATTATGACTATTTTACTAGAGACTAGCGTAATTATAAATAAGTGAAATTTCGAACGTTCATAATTTTGACTTTAGATGTTAATTTCGGTTGTAGAAAAACTTTATTTCACAAACCATACCTCATTTGAACTTTTTAATACCTATAATTATCCATTCGAACTAATATACATAATTTATTAACTCATCACAAAAACCCACAAAATTTTTGATAAAAAAACTACATGCAATCAATGTGTGTCTCTCTAGAAGGCAAACAATGTATACGACCATATCTTTTAGTACATAATGAACTAGGTGAGTCATGACTTTAATAATTCTAGGTCAATTAATTTTTCTTTAAAATGCCACCAATTTTGCATAATTAAATGTTTAAAGTAAATCATTATGATCATTTTACTAGAGACTAGTGTAATTGTAAATAAGTGAAATTTTGAACGTTCATAAATTTGGCTTTAGATGTTATTTTCTGGTATACAAAAACTTTATTTCACGATCCATACCTCATTTGAACTTATTAATATCTATAATTATCCATTCGAATCAACACACATAATTTCTTAAATCATCACAAACACCCACAATCCATTTTAGTCAAAAAATTACATGCAATCAGTGTGTGCCTCTCTAGAAGGCAAACAATGTCTACTACAATATCGTTTAATATATAATGAATTAGGTGAGACATGACATATGAAATTGTAGGTCAATGAGTTTTCTTTCAAATGCCACCAATTTTGTATCATTTATTATTTAAAGTAATTCATTAAGACCATTTTACATGACATGCGAGTTTGTTTATTTATTTGAAAGATTTTAAAGTAAGATAAGTAAAGATCTAATAGTTGTTTCTAGGATGAAATTAGCTAAAAATAGTGGCTAATTGGAGACTCACTATTAATAAATATCTAATAGTTGTTCCTCAGCTTGGGATTGCTATTAATTAATTCATAAATAGCCCTCCAAACCTAATGGAAGGGTAAAAACTCAATTCCAAGTTCTCTAGTCCAAAATATTCACCTTTATCAAATTTATAATTTTCAAGCCCTAGAATTAGATATTCTTCCTCGAAACGTATATTCATCACCTAAGGTATCATCCATCCATACCGCAAGTCATAAATCAGAATATAAATTTGAGAGAAGGCTTTTATAGGGTTACATGTCCACATACTTTAAATGACGGTATGAGTCATTACATTTATATTAAGAAGGCGGGCATTATAATTATGTTATAGCTAATTAAACGGTTATGGTGTCCTAGATATTTTAGAATGATATGTTTATCGTACAAGTTACTTTATATATATATATATATATATATATATATATATATAATTTATATATATATATATATATATTTATATATATATACACAAATTATGTGATTTATGACAAAATATATTATGGAAAAAAATTATTTATGCATTTGGTTCTTTTAAGAAACAAAAAATTTTAGCTTTAAAGTTGTTTTACTGATTGGCTAAACATCTTGATTTTTTTGTTTAAAAAAACTATTTTTTTCTCAAAATAAGTGTTTTTAACCTCTTTATAGCAATGTCAAACAAACTCTTATTTTATTCTCGCATTATTTTTTAGAGACCAGAACACTTACTTTGAGGAAAAATAGTTTTTTATTTTTTTATAAATAAGGTATCTTTTCTAGACCATCTATCCTTGTTTTTTTTTTTGAATCAACTATCCTTGTTATATATACGTATTTACCAATATATTTCTTATACTTATTTATTTTTGTGGTTCATATTCGTATGTAGTGATTTAATTTGAAGAATGATTTTTTATAACATCTTGTAATCCGAAATAGTTAGGATTAAATGAGAGAAAATAAAAATATAGTTATTTTTTGAAAGAACATGAAAAATCGGAAAAATTTCCGAAGTTTAAAAAGTGAGTTTTGATCATTTTCAAATGACCGTAATTTCTAGCTCAGGAGGAGTTAGGATCAGTTCTTTATATGGATGAAAATCCCTTGGGACGATCCTTCCAACGGCGTTGAGTTTGCTCATTTTTGATGTAGTATGAGGAAGATATGCCTTTCGGAAGTTGGTTTTTGGACTGACAATCGGATTTTAGTAAGGGTAAAGTAGTGTTTTTGCCCTACTATTTCCTAATCTTTTAAAAGGGTTTAATTGGGGTAAACCAACTTTTAGTTCAAATTAGAAAAATACTTTTTACGCTTAAAGTTTGGGAGAAAAGAGAAGAGAAGAAGGAGAAGGAAGAAAGAGCAAGATTTCACCAAGAACGCCAAGACGTTCTAGTGGAATTCGTCAGGGTTGATCCCTAATCAGGTATGTGAGATCTTTCTGTGTTGGTCCCTTCCACCCACACACCAATCTGATTTAAATCAGCAAGTTTAGTGTAGATTGAATGATAAACATTGAAGTTCATGATGAAAAATTGTTGAATTCTTGTTGGTTGAGTTGTAGCATACCTTTAGTTGTTTTGATTCATGTTTCTAGACTTTTTTACGAGTATAAACTATTTGGGTATTGAGGTATTTAGTGATCCTAAATGTTTGAGGTGAGATCCATGGAAATTTAGAAGGTCAGAGTTGAAAATCGAAGAAGAAAAGTCAAAAATTCCGTCTGAAAACCTTTGGGGCGACGCGCCTGCTAGAGCCCATCAGGGCAGGCTCTATCTGATAGGCCCTAACGTGCCGACCAGCCAAAGCTCCTGCGACCAGAGTCTGTCCGTCAGATCGCCATGGTCACCTGGAGCCCCCATTCATTCCCTATCTTTTCGTACTAGTTCCTAAGTGATTTACCCACGTTCTTTGGTTGATTCCAACACTCTAAGGTACATCTAAACACCAAGAAATCATCCATAAACATGAGATAATTGTCACGACCCAAAACGAGTCGTGAGAGGCACCCACACTTACCTCCTTAGGTGAGCGAACCAACACATCTAAACCCCAACATATACCAATAGTTCAACTATAAATGATATAAATAATGCGGAAGCTCCAAAAGATACTAAGCAATCAATTTAAATAAGTTTCGAAAGTTTAATACTTATTATCCCAAAATCTGATAGTTATCACGTTAAGGACACCAATTTCAAATTTCCTAGTCTAAGAGTGTTTAAGGAACCAAAATAAGCAAAAAGATGGTCCATGTCCGAAATTCAAAGACATCAAGACGTGAATGAGAGAATCCAGCACGAGCTAGAATTAATAGCCCACCCTGAACTCTGATGCGCTGGAGACCGGCTAGAGCTGAGGGCGAGTCGAAGTCGATGGTACACTTGCTGCACTCCACAAAAGAACAGAGCAGAAAATACAAGTAGGGATAGGTACAAGGAACACGTACTGAGTAGGTATCATCGGCCAACTCAAAATAGAAATCAATATATATTGAATAATAATATAAAATCAACTACAATACTTAACAGGTGGCAATCAACAAAACACATGAACCATTGACAACAACACCATAACAGGTAGACCATCAATAACAACATCAAGCACACCTATGAGGACTCATGCCTCCACACCATACTCATTTGAAATATAGGTTCTTTGATGTTAAGTATATTAAGTTACTTCAAGATTTCTTTCCTTTAATGTTATTGTGTCGGAACGTGACACTCCGATCCCATATACCGTGTCGAAACGTGAGACTCCGATCCCATAATACTGTGTCAGAACGTGACACTCCGATCCAATTATCTTATTATTTTATTTCATCAAACCTTTTTTAAGGCGTCATTTTAATAGAGAGGGTTCAAGATTAGAAATTCAACATTTCATAATTTTAGGCCAACCACAAACCACACAATCAAAACATACAACCACACAATCAAGTACATAGGAGACTTTACAATATCACTCAATACATATCAATCGCTATTTAGAGTTTATCTATCACATAGAAATAAACCATAACCTACCTCCACCGAAGAATCGAAGTCAAGCAACTACTTCTCCAATGACTCCGATTATTCTATGTCCAGCCTATACCCATCAATTTACCTAATTCTATAATCAATCTCTTAATGTTTAAGCCTAACGATAAGTTTCAATTCCAACAATTAGCATAACTTTAGTGGAATTTAAATAACTCGATACACCTAATATTTAATTACCTAACTCAATATTTTAAAACTTGGCTCATAACAAGATAACTATAGAAAAAGATTGAAATTTAAGGTTACGTTTATGTCCAGTAACCTCTACCAGGGAAAACCAAAACAAAATATAACATAATTTAAAACACCCATATGCAAATATTCCCAATTTTATCATATAAATACCAGAGTTTATTACCCCACCTTACTCTCTTACTGCTTATATATTTGGACACAATTTTACAATCAATAATTACATAAGAATTTTAAACCTTCCTATTGTTAATTGTCTGTTATTCTTCAATCGACCATTACGCCATCATTACAGGCCATTAAAAACAAAGGTATTTGCCATTTAATATAATAACTTGAATGGCAAAGAACGTGCTAATACATAACATACGAAATTCATTTTAAAATAGTAAACATATGACGGTAACAATTTAATCCTCCATGAACTAATTAAATTTTCTATATATAACTTTCACTTGCCACCCATCCACCAACTTTAAGCCAATTCGACCAAACATTACAGTAACACATATATTAAAATATACGCTTGTTCCCTCTTCACAACAACATAGTACTAATATATATATATATATATATATATATATATATATATATATATATTCTTTTCCCTTCCAATCAAGAACATAACAATAGTAATAATAATATTCACAAGCAGTTTTTGTACAACCCAATACGACCCCACTAATTTTTTTAGTGTTTATTGAATATCCCTCTTTTCCAATTCAAGTATTATAATTAAGATAATAAAACTAACACAATCATTCTAATACATTCAAAATCCAACTCTAAATTTGATTACATGATGGAACAACCGCTTCGTGATTGCTGCAGATATGGTTTCTCTTGGCAAAATCCTTATTCCCCTTCTACAGAATATTTCTTCCTAAATATTATATAACTAATTATAAGAGTGATGAAAGTGACCTATTATTTATTTCACTATTATCCTCTTTAATCACCAACTAAATAAATTATTAAAATTACCCCACTAATTTCACAATTGTAATTATGAATAGTCCAAACCCAATTAGAACCCATCGAAAAAATATATTATGAAACATAAGGCTTTAGCACTCGAAACGACCAAAAGGGTCGTTATAATAATGAAACTTGAATCAATTCAATTCAAGAAAAGCTAGGATAAAACACAAAGAAATTAAGGAGTTAAGTCTAAAGCTGTGAAGTAAGTTAAAGTAGAGTTTTCTTAAAGTTTTAAAAAGTCTTATTTAAACGTTTAAAATTAATTTTAAGGCTCAAGTTTTGAGTTAAAGAAAGAGTAAAAAGTTGAAGTATTTCCTTCAATGAAGTATAAGGGAACTAAGTATTCGCTAAAGAGTAAATCAAGATCAAAAGTTTCTAGTTAAGCAAAGAGTGAGTTCATTTCTCAAAACATATAAGGGAACTAAGTATTCCCTAGAAAGTTATTAATGTTTTTACATTTACGTTAAGAGGGAACTAAGACTTTCCAAAAGAGTTTTGAACAAGAAAGGAGAACATTAATTCCAAAAGAGCTTTTGTAAAACTAAAGTGTTGAGAAAATTATCTCAACCCAAAGAAAGGAAGTTATTCTAAAAGTATGAGCTAAAGTATATCTTGGGAGTAGTATTGAGCACCTGTGGGGATAAGAAGTTATATTAACTCAAGTCCCCATCTAAACCATCTAGCCAGCATGAGCGTTAACAGGTCATACTTTTTAGACAATCACATAATTTAAACTAGTTGATCCACTAAGTTAAGTAAGGTCCTATATCGATGGCAAGGTATAGGATGGCCCTTGGCAGGGTGAGGCAAAATGTTGTACCATCGGTTAGCCTCATTGTGATAGTTGTCGGTTAAAAGAATGTCCCACAGAAGTTTATGTATTTTTATACACATAAGTTATTTATATTTTCATATACATCAGTTTACTTGTATTTTTATATACATGACATAGTTAATTGTATCTTGCATACAGTCAAAGTTTGGGTATGATTCAGACAGTTTTCTTTATATTGCATATCACTTTTAAATAGAATTATAATGAAATAAGTAGTTAATCATGAGTTAAACAGAGTCAAGATACGTGTTCTTCCTTACTCCTTTCAAGCCTAAGTGTGGGTTTTAGCATTCCAACTAGCATACCCATACATTCAATGTAGTGATGTCAGTTGTCCTGTATCGTTATATGATGCAGACGCAGGTAACCAAGATCAACATCCAGCACATTGTTGATCCAGATCGAGCACTAAGAGTAAGTGGTGAGTCTCCTTGCTTTCCGGAGGATCCTTTTTATATGTTTTCCAGTCTTTCAATTTCAGAATGTTGTGAGGGCTCTCCTAAAATAAATCATAATATATTTAGAGGCTTCCTAGATGGATGGTTAGTTAATTCAGTTGAGTCGCTTTTATTTTAAATACAATGTTTTGTGACTTAACTGTCATTTATGCCAGACTATTATGTTTTAAGTATTTCTTTTAAAAATGTTCTTATTTCATAATTGAGTTAAGTTAAATCTTTCACTGAGTTAAGTAAGCCAGATCAAGGGTTCGTTCAAGACTAGCAATGGGCATTGGGTGTCGGCCACGTCCAGGGTGTAAGCTTTGGCCATGACATTCTTAAATTTATTTTGTTTAATATTTTCAAGTATATTTAAATTATTATGTTCATACTTAATTTATTTTTTTGTTTATCTATATAAATTACTGAAAATTTTAAAATATACTTATTGATAAATATACATATTAAATTAATTAAAAAATTTAACTAAAAATTTAATAACAAATATGTAACGACCTGTTTAGTCGTTTTGAGCATGTAGAGTATTTTCTGGTAATAACAGTCTGAGTCGATGGATCCCACGACAGACCGTCATGGGCACGACGGACCGTCGAGGGTGTCTCGTTCCGAAACACTTAGAATTCTGAAATTTGGGTACTGAGATCGACTCTCTGAACTTCGCGACGAAGTGGCAGGACGGACCGTCACAGGCATGACGGGCCGTCACATACTCTTCAAGGAATTGAGTCTCTGAACTATGTGACGGAAGCAGCAGGACGGACCTTCGCAGGCACGACAGGCCGTCACAGTCTGCGTAACCCTGCCTGGGTCGGATTTCTGTTAAATGTTTTAAGGGGCATTTTGGACTATTCCTGCTTATAATTATAAAGTTAGTGGTTGAATGTTAATAATTCAATTACTTGGGGGTTAAAGGAGATAACCTTGAAACAAATAGTGGGTTAATTTATCATCTTTTATACTTAATTATATGCTAATTAGGGTAAAAGAAAAAGAGTTTGAATAAGGAAAAATAGAAAGAACAGAGAGAAGAGGGAGAAACAATCGCGCGAGAGAGAAACGAAGAAGAAAGCAAAGACTTTGAGGATAGCTTGCTTGATCACAAATTCTCCGGTGGAGGTAGGTTATGGTTTATGCTATTTCATAGTAAACTCTTAATAGCGGATGATATGTATTGGGTAGTATTGTAAACCCTTCTATATGCTTAATTGTGTGCTTGTATGATGTGATTATATAATTGTGATGAAATAAGCATGATGAAGCTATTGAATCCTAAACCTTGAAACCTCTTTGTTAATGATGATGCCTTGGTATAAAAGAAGGCTTGATGAACTAAAAGAATGAGGTTAGAGGATCGGGTGTCATGTTCCGGCACCAGGATAGAATATGGATCGGAGTGTCACGTTCCGACACCAGTATAGTATATGGATCGGGTGTCACGTTGCGGCACCAGGATAGTATGATGAGGATCAGAGTGTCACGTTCCGACACCAGGATAGTATGATGAGGATCGCAGTGTCACGTTCCGACACCAGGATAGTACGATGAGGATCGACGTGTCACGTTCTGACACTAGGATAGTAATGAGAATGAATCTTGAAATATGTTAATATACTCAATTTAATGAACCTATTTCCCAAATGAGTATGGTAAGTAGGCTTGAGTCCTCATGGGTGTACTTGACGTACTTATTAATGATTATAGTACTTGTTGTTGCTACCTGTTGAGTGTTGTAGTTTATTTATGACATTAGTTGATATATACTGTTTTCTATTTTGAGTTGGCCGATGATACCTACTCAGTACTTGTGTTTTTTACTGACCCCTACTTGTATGTTTCTTTCTTTGTTATTTGTGGAGTGCAGCAAACGTACCGTCGTCTTCAACTCAACCGCAACTCTAGCTAGTCTTCATTACACTAGATTTCAGAGTGAGCTAATGCTTCTAGCTTGGAGTGGGTCTTGTTCTTAATGTCTTGATGCCTTGAAGTTCCGGCATAGACTAGATTTTTATTTATTCTAGCTTCTTAGATACTCTTAGATTTAGTAATTTGAGGATAGATGTTCTTGTGGTGATGACTTCCAGATTTTGGGGATAGTAATTGATAAATTTTAGAAGTTAATAATTGATTTTGTTAATGAGTTTTAAGTCTTCCGCATTACTTTCTGTTTATATTATATTGAAATGTTGGGGTTTAGATTGGCTGGTTCGCTCAAATAGTAGGATAAGTGTGGGTGCCACTCGCGGCTCGATTTGGGTCGTGACAAACTTGGTATCAGAGCATTAGGTTCGTTTGTCTCATCACACAAGAACGAGTCTAGTAGAGTCTTAAAGAACGGTAGGGGGACGCCTTTACTTTTCTTTGAGAGGCTATAGGACTTTAGGAAAATTCCATTCTTTTCTTCTTTCATGCTATTACTTGGATCCAGTTGGTATCCAGGTGATACAAATTGGTATCTGACCATCTTCACTCTATTTCGCAGATGGTTTGAACTAGAGCAACAACTGCGCCAACACCAACACCGGCAAGACAAGATGCGTCTGAGCCAGCCACTGGGGCTGTAGCTCGAAGAGGAGTAGTGGCAAGAGGCCGTGGAAGAGGTCGCGGGAGGACGTCCTCTAGAGGAAGAGGACAAGCACCTAGCCCATATGGTACTAGGGCGGTGACTCCTCCACCGACTGAGGAAGTAGTAAGAGAGGGTGAGGAAGGGGAGGATGAACAAGTGCAGAATGACGAATTACCACCCCAACCTACCCCAGAGATGATTAATCAGGTTCTTGCTTATCTTAGCGGGTTATCTGATCAAGGCCAGACACCTCCAGTGTTTTCTGCACCAGCACCTCAGGTTCCGGAGGTACAACATGCAGCTACTGTGGCTCCCCGCATGGATGCCTCATTTGAAATAGGCACGTTTCCTCGTTTGACTACAGGGCCTATAATGACAAGTGATCAGCATGAACTTTTTCAGTAAGTTCTTGAAATTGAAACCTCCAGTCTTCAAGGGTGCTGAATCTGAGGATGCCTACGATTTTCTGGTTGACTGTCATGAGTTATTACATAAAATGGGCATAGTGGAACGATTTGGTGTTGAGTTTGTAACCTATCAGTTTGAGGAAAATGCCAAAATGTGGTGGCGGTCACATGTTGAGTGTCAACCCGTACAAGAACGACCTATGACTTGGGCGTTGTTCTCTAACTTATTCATGGAGAAGTATATCCCCCGGACCTTGAGGGATATGAGGAGAGATGAGTTCTTGAGCCTAGAGCAAGGTAGGATGTCGGTTACTGCGTACGAGGCTAAGTTTCGCGCATTATCCAGGTATGCCACCCAGCTTTGTTTCAGTCCACTAGAGCGGATTCACTGTTTTGTGAAGGGTTGAGGTCAGAGTTGCGGATTTCAGCCTTACAGGTAGCGGCTACAGCAAAATCCTTTCAGGAAGTGGTAGACTTCGTGATAGAGGTGGGGGTGAAGCCAGATGACTTCACAATGGCATCGACATCTAAAAGGTTTCGTAAGGGAGGTGAGTTTAATGGTTCTTACTCCAGAGGACAGGGTTCCGGAGGTTACCCAGCCCGACCTATTCAGTCTTCACTGCAGACTGTAGTTGGGGGTCCACCGCAGACTGGTCAACATTTCTCTGAGTTTGGTGGTTATCCCCAGACTTCGTCATTCTCACAGAGGACGATGCTTGAATCCAGACAGTGTTATGGATGTGGGGAGACTGGACACATTAAGAGGTATTGTCCAAAACAGAGTTACAGACCTCCAATAGTTAGAGGTAGAGGTGGTTATGGAAGGGGTCGTCATTCTGGAGGACGTGGTGGTCGAGGTAATGGTGGTCACCAAAACGGCCGGGGTGACGGGCAAACTGGAGCCACTACAGCACAACATGGTAGGGGCAACGGACAAACAGGCGATAGGGCCCATTGTTACGCTTTCCCTGGGCGGTCTGAAGCGGAGACATTTGATGTTGTTATCACAGGTAATCTTTTGGTTTGTGATTGCATGAATTCTGTATTATTTGATCCTGGATCCACATTTTCATATGTATCTTCCTCATTTGCTACTGGTCTTAATTTACATTGTGAATTGCTTGACATGCCTATTCGTATTTTTACTCCGGTGGGTGAGTCTGTGATAGTTGAAAAGGTATATAGGTCTGGTCTGGTGACTTTTGTGGGGAGCAATACTCATGTAGACTTGGTTATTTTAGAAATGGTTTATTTCGATGTAATTCTGGGTATGACTTAGCTTTCTCCAAATTTTGCAATCTTAGATTGTAATGCTAAAACTGTAACGTTGGCCAAGCCTGGGACAGATCCGTTAGTATGGGAGGGGGACTACACTTCCACTCCGGTTCGTATCATCTCCTTTCTTTGTGCTAAGAGAATGGTTATTAAAGGGTGTTTAGCTTTCATGGCACACCTCAGGGATGACACTACCCAAGTACCTTCAATTGAGTCGGTTTCGGTAGTCCGTGAGTTTCTGGATGTGTTCCCTGCAGATCTTCTTGGTATGCCACCGGATAGAGTTATTGACTTTTGTATTGATCTGGAACCAGGTACTCGCCCCATTTCTATACCCCCTTATAGAATGGCTCCCGCTGAGTTAAGAGAGTTAAAGGCCCAACTTCAAGAGTTGTTGAGCAAAGGCTTCATTAGACAAAGTGCATCCCCTTGGGGTGCTCCTGTTTTGTTTGTAAAGAAGAAGGATGGGAGTTTTCGGATGTGCATAGACTACAGACAACTGAATCAGGTAACAGTTAAGAACAAGTATCCTCTTCCTCGCATCGATGAATTGTTCGATCAGTTACAAGGTGCTTGTACCATCTCAAAAATCGACTTGAGATCTTGTTATCATCAATTGAAAATACGGGCAACGGATGTACCCAAGACTGCTTTTCGGACCAGGTATGGGAATTATGAGTTCTTAGTAATGTCTTTTGGGCTTACGAACACCCCTGCTTTTTTCATGAGCTTGATGAATGGGATTTTTAAGCCATATCTTGACCTCTTTGTCATTGTATTCATTGATGATATATTGGTATACTCAAAGAGCAAGAAAGAACATGAGGAGCACTTGAAAATTGTATTAGAAATGTTGAGGGAGAAAAAGCTTTATGCCAAATTCTCCAAGTGTGAGTTTGTTTAGATTCAGTGTCCTTCTTGGGGCACGTGGTTTCTAAGGATGGAGTGATGGTGGATCCATCTAAGATTGAAGAGTGAAGAATTGGGAAAGACCCACTAATGTTACAGAGGTAAGGAGCTTTGTTGGTTTAGCTAGCTACTACCATCGATTTGTCAAGGGATTTTCCTCTGTTGCTTCCCGTTTGACAAATTTGACTAAGCAAAGTGTTCCATTTGTATGGTCGGACGAGTGCGAAGAAAGCTTTCAGAAGCTCAAGACCTTGTTGACTACTGCACCAATCCTTACCTTGCCAATGGAAGGTAAGAATTTCATTGTCTATTGTGATGCATCCTATTCAGGTTTGGGTGCAGTGCTAATGCAAGAGAAGAATGTAATTGCTTATGCTTCGAGGCAATTAAAAGTGCATGAACGTAACTATCCAACCCATGATTTGGAGTTGGCTGCGGTAGTGTTTGCATTAAAGCAATGGAGACACTATCTATATGGGGTTAAGTGTGAAGTATACACGGATCATCGTAGCCTACAATATGTCTTTACTCAGAAAGATTTGAATTTGAGACAGAGGAGATGGATGGAACTACTGAAGGACTACGATATCACTATTGTGTATCATCCGGGAAAAGTTAATGTTGTGGCAGATGCTTTAAGTAGAAAGGCAGGAAGCATGGGAAGTCTAGCTCACTTGCAAGTTTCAAGACGCCCATTGGCTAGAGAGGTTCAGACTCTGGCTAATGACCTTATGAGGTTAGAAGTAAATGAGAAGGGAGGATTTTTGGCCTGTGTGGAGGCAAGATCTTCCTTTCTTGACAAGATTAAGGGAAAGTAGTTTACTGATGAGAAATTGATCCGGATCCAAGATAAAGTGTTGCGAGGAGAGGCTAAAAAAGCAACAATCGATGAGGAAGGTGTTTTGAGGATTAAGGGAAGGGTATGTGTACCCCGCGTCGATGATTTGATTCACACTATTCTTACAGAGGCTCATAGTTAAAGATATTCTATACATCCTGGTGCAACCAAGATGTATCGTGACCTAAAGCAACATTTTTGGTGGAGTAGAATGAAACGTGACATTGTGGAGTTTGTTGCCAAATGTCCAAATTATCAGCAAGTAAAGTATGAACACCAGAGGCCTAGAGGAACACTTCAGAGAATGCCCATTCCGGAATGGAAGTGGGAGAGAATTGCAATGGACTTCGTGGTTGGTCTTCCAAAGACAATGGTAAGTATGACTCCATTTGGGTAATTCTTGATAGGTTAACTAAGTCTGCTCACTTCATTCCGGTCAAGGTGACTTACAATGCAGAGAGGTTAGCCAAACTTTACATCTCAGAAATTGTTCGATTGCATGGAGTTCCACTTTCCATCATATCAGATAGAGGTACGCAGTTTACTTCTAAGTTTTGGAAAACATTGCATGCTGAATTAGGTACTAGGTTGGATCTTAGTACCGCATTTCACCCTCAGACCGATGGTCAGTCTGAGCGAACGATTCAAGTGTTGGAGGATATGCTTCGTGCATGTGTGATAGAATTTGGTGGTCATTGGGATAACTTCTTACCCTTAGCAGAATTCTCGTACAATAATAGCTATCACTCAAGTATTGGTATGGCCCCATTTGAGGCACTGTATGTGAGGAGATGTAGGTCTCCCATTGGTTGGTTTGATTCATTTGAAGTTAGACCTTGGGGTACTGACCTTCTGAGGGAATCGTTAGACAAAGTGAAATGCATTCAAGAAAAGCTTTTGGCGGCTCAAAGTAGACAAAAAGAATATGCAGATCGAAAGGTTAGAGACTTGGAGTTTATGGAGGGTGAGCAAGTCTTGCTGAAGGTTTCACCCATGAAAGGGGTGATGCGGTTTGGTAAGCGAGGTAATCTTAGTCTGAGGTACATTGGTCCATTCGAAGTTCTAAAGCGCGTGGGGGAGGTAGCTTATGAATTGGCCTTGCCCCCAGGACTGTCAGGAGTGCATCCGGTATTTCATGTGTCTATGTTGAAAAGATACCATGGGGATGGAAACTACATCATTCGTTGGGATTCAGTTTTGCTTGATGAGAATTTGTCTTATGAGGAGGAGCCTGTTGCTATTTTAGATAGAGAAGTTCGCAAGTTTAGGTCAAGGGAGATTGCATCCATCAAAGTTCAATGGAAGAATCGACCAGTTGAAGAAGCCACTTGGGAGAAGGAGGCTGATATGCAAGAAAGATACCCACACCTGTTTACAAATTCAGGTACTTCTTTTCGCCCTTGTTTTTCTTCTTGTGATCGTTCGAGGACGAACGATGGATAAATTGGTATCTATTGTAACGACCTGTTTAGTCGTTTTTAGAATGTAGAGTATTTTCTGGTAATAACAGTCTGAGTCAACGGATCCCACGACGGACCGTCATGGGCACGACGGACCGTCGAGGGTGTCTTGTTCCAAAACACTTAGAATTCTGAAATTTGGGTGTTGAGATCGACTCTCTGAACTTCGCGACGAAGTGGCAGGATGGACCTTCACAGGCATGACGGGCCGTCACAGACTCTTCAAGGAATTGAGTCTCTGAACTTTGTGATGGAAGCAGCAGGACGGACCGTCGCAGGCACGACGGGCCGTCACAGTCTGCGTAACCCTGCCTGGGTCGGATTTTTCTTAAATGTTTTAAGGGGAGTTTTGGACTATTCCTGCTTATAATTATAAAGTTAGTGGCTGAATGTTAATAATTCAATTACTTGGGGGTTAGAGGAGATAAGCTTGAAACAAATAGTGGGTTAATTTATCATCTTTTATATTTAATTATATGCAAATTAGGGTAAAGGAAAAAGAGTTTGAATAAGAAAAAATAGAAAGAACAGAGAGAAGAGGGAGAAACGATCGCGAGAGAGAGAAACGAAGAAGAAAGCAAAGACTTTGAGGATAGCTTGCTTGATCACAAATTCTCCGGTGGAGGTAGGTTATGGTTTATGCTATTTCTTAGTAAACTCTTAATAGCGGATGATATGTATTGGGTAGTATTGTAAACCCTTCTATATGCTTAATTGTGTGCTTGTATGATGTGATTATATAATTGTGATGAAATAAGCATGATGAAGCTATTGAATCCTAAACCTTGAAACCTCTTTGTTAATGATGATGCCTTGGTATAAAAGAAGGCTTGATGAACTAAAAGAATGAGGTTAGAGGATCGGGTGTCACGTTCCGGCAACAGGATAGAATATGGATCGGAGTGTCACGTTCCGACACCAGGATAGTATATGGATCGGGTGTCACGTTCCGACACCATGATAGTATGATGAGGATCGGAGTGTCACGTTCCGACACCAGGATAGTATGATGAGGATCGGAGTGTCACATTCCGACACCAGGATAGTATGATGAGGATCGGAGTGTCACGTTCCGACACCAGGATAGTAAAGAGAATGAATCTTGAAATATGTTAATATACTCAATTTAATGAACCTATATCCCAAATGAGTATGGTATTGAGGCTTGAGTCCTCATGGGTGTACTTGACGTACTTATTAATGATTATAGTACTTGTTGTTGCTACCTGTTGAGTGTTGTAGTTGATTTATGACATTATCTGATATATATTGTTTTCTATTTTGAGTTGGCCGATGATACCTACTCAGTACTTGTGTTTTGTACTGACCCCTACTTGTATGTTTCTTTCTTTGTTATTTGTGGAGTGCAGCAAACGTACCGTCGTCTTCAACTCAACCGCAACTCTAGCCAGTCTTCATTACACCAGATTTCAGGGTGAGCTAATGCTTCTAGCTTGGACTGGGTCTTCTTCTTAACGTCTTGATGCCTTGAAGTTCCGGCACGGACTAGCTTTTTATTTATTCTAGCTTCTTAGATACTCTTAGATTTAGTAATTTGAGGATAGATGTTCTTGTGGTGATGACTTCCAGATTTTGGGGATAGTAATTGATAAATTTTTAGAAGTTAATAATTGATTTTGTTAATGAGTTTTAAGTCTTCCGCATTACTTTCTGTTTATATTATATTGAAATGTTGTGGTTTAGATTGGCTGGTTCGCTCACATAGTAGGATAAGTGTGGGTGCCACTCGCGGCTCGATTTGGGTCGTGACAAAATATTTAAAATAATTGTTATCTTAAAATATTGATACTTGTCCTTTTTCGTAATTTCTCTTTAAAATAATTTTAAAAAACTGATGGCAAAAGACAATCTGCTTATCAAAAACACTTTTTTGAATAATTAGGCAAACACAAATTGCTATTTGTCAGAAGCACTTTTCCAAAAACCTATTTTAAATCTATTCCTTAGTAGTTGTTTTTAGCAGTTGTGTCAAACACATTCTAATTATTTGAAAATAATAAGCTATTTAGATGAAATAAATAAGGAATATTAGAAGTCAACATTTTAACTAATTGAATGATAGAACAATTGAGAGGAAAATGGTGTCTGTGATTGTGGGGGAGGGGGAGGGGTGGGGTGAACTAGGAAACCGATAACATTAATTAAATATTATTAGTTACTTAATGATAAAGGGTAAAAAGTTCATCAACTTTTAATGAATATTCTGGTAACACTATAATATATACATAGACCTATAGCTCATTCAATATTCTTTTCCCAAATTGTGGAAGATGAAAAGAATTCTATTCACGCAACTTGTTAAGATCTAATTACATTTTTTTTTATTCTTTTTCAAAAAAAAAAAGTTAAATTTGGTGGAATCCATATATGTCCCAAAGCGCTCCTATACATCGTGTTTCGGTTTCAGATATATTTCTCAATATCTCAATACATCAACTCCTCAATTTTGGCAGCATCACTAAACGCCTCAATACCTCAATCTTGTAGATATACAAAAGTTCCTTTTAAATTTATAAACATCACCAAATTTCATTCTTAATATGTTCAATTGGTAGCAATTTCAAAAAAGTTCTAATTATGTGAAAAATCATAACCTATTTTAATGAATATTAAATAAGGAAGATTAGATATCAACATTTTAATTAATCGAATGATATTGTGAAAGATGCAAACTAGTTCTATTCACATAAATTTTAATAATGGCACGGAGAAGTGAAAATTATTTACAAAGAGTATAAGGAAGATAGAAATGATATATTAACAATAACGATAGATAGCCACATGTCCACGATAAATAAATAAATAAAATTATATTTTACCACCATGAATTATTCTATTTAATGTAAACATTAAATATAACACATTCATTTCATATTATGGCATAACTTCTGTAATTCTATTTTCAGCAAAAAGAAAAAAACTTTTAAAATTCTATGCTTACATTGTTTAATTCCGTTATTTATGTTGCAATTTATGATATTTTTGAAGTAGAATGAAGTAATAAATGTGTGTCTTTTCACAGACTTATAATACGGTAGAAGGTTTTCGAGGACATGATGGCTTCTATCGTGCATATATACACAAGTTCCTTTTATTGAATTTCGTATCTTACTTATCGATAGAATAAATTTTATACCTTGATTATCTCACAATGATTAGCAAAACACATGTACCTAAACGTTGACCAGATCAAATGATTGTCCAAAAAAACTTTTAGGCGTGTTTTTCCATTAGATATCCATCTACCTACACATATAACAACTCTATTTGTTGCCATATTAATTTTTAAAAAATATTTTTAATTATTCTCTTTAAAATTCTAAACTCTGCGCTTTCAAGTCGGAGATATTAATTTCATGACAGAGACGAGACACAAATAAGAAGGTGGAGAAGAAGATGATGGATGTAACTGTTGTAACAATTTAATTTATACGAAGATAGTTTTAACATTTAAATTATCTTTTAATCTAATATTAATTTTTTTAGATTTGCCATGCTGGAAAATTTTTTCCACCTAGAGTATCACTTGACAAAATTTTTAAACAAAAGAGAGTGTGCACACATCATCAACAATTCGTCCAATTGTGTTTCACTAAATATTTATTACACTTACAGTTCTTTTTTTTGTACATAAATTATATAGAAATATTTTAAGATTAAAGCGTAAAACAATCATTTAATTCTTGACGGACAAATTGATCTTTCAACTTTTTAAACTTTGGGGCCCGCATTTTGAATAAATTTGATTGATATAATAGATAGAAGATATATAAATTATAGATATCGATATGGTGAATATTAATTTATTGGGAATTTTATTTACTATAAAGGTAACATGACAATCAATCATTGCATTTTGAAGCTTTTCACTTTCAATTTTATATATATATATATATATATATATATATATATATATATATATATATATATATATATATATATATATATATATATATATATCAAAAGTTTAATTAAAGCAAACCTACAAAAATCATCATCTTAGTAAAGAAAATCAAAATCATAAACTTGGTAACTAATTTATTATTTTAAAAAACTATATCATTATTTTTTCAATGTATATTTATGAATTTTGTGTTCGGGCTAGTTTTGTAACACCTAAATTTGCAAAAAGAGGAACAAAAGTTTGTAGGACTAAAGTTTGATTTTACAGGTCTCATCTACAAACTGTAAAAACTTCTACATGATGTGGATGTCAACCGTAGAAAAAGGGAAAATATTTTTTTTTCTCAAAACAAGTCCCAATATCCTTTTTATGGTTCACCAGAACGGTCCCGCCACCCTATGTATGAGTTGTAGATATATATCGTAGGTAAGTTCCAATCTTAGTGAATTTTAAGAGTCAAAGTTGATTTCTATAGACCGTAGAAAGTCCTACGGACGTAGAAATGTTCTGTCGAAGGATAGGTGAAATCATGGTCCTAGTACTTGGTCTATGGTTGACTAGTACGAACAGTAGAATGAAATACGATCCGGAAGGTGAGTCGGTGGTTATTTTTAAAATGCTTTTGGGCCTTTTCACTAATCATTTTAAATCAAAATTATGTCGTTTTACCTTCTATCCTAAGATCCATACAACTTTTCTAACCCCCAATTTTACAATTTTTTATTTATTCTCCTAAATCCCCTAAAACTACTACCCAAATTCTCTCATAACTAAGAAAGTAGTAGAAGAATTGTTAGGGTTTTATTCAAGTCTTCAATTCTCTATCATTTTTTTGTCTTAAAGGATCATGATATGTGGGTATTCACCCATGGAGTCCTTTCCTTCATGAGGTCCTAAGGTTTCCAAGTTCTCCCTTCGATTTCAAATGATTCATGTTAGGATTTCAATTCAATATCATGGGTTCCATTTAATTATCATTTTTTGTTGTTGATTAAGTCTTATAATGCATAACTTCATGTTAGTTCGTGATGTTTTATTGAAATTATCTTGACCTGTGCATGATTCTTGATTTTTTTATTAAGAACCCATATAAAGGTTATGAACTATAAATTATAAATCTATAAAGATATACATATTTATATGAAGTTATTATGAACAATCTAATGATTCTTTGAAAGGAAAGTATAAATGATATTATAAAAGGTTCTCACATGTTATCATGATCGTGATTGTGAAAGATATTTCTCACATAATGATTCTCATTGGTTAAAGGTTTTCTCTAGTAGCAATCTCTAGTCCTAAACTATGTGCCTCTATAGGATTTCTTAAATGACCAGGCTCATGGATCCATTTTAAAAAATGATGTTATGTACATATTCTACCTTGGAAAGTATATTCTCCCTCTTTTGGTCTGAGGGATATACTGAATTTTCCATGATATATAATTTTCATGGTCTTATTGTCGGTTAGAGCTAGAATCTCACAAATGACTGTTTTCTTCAAGCTTTCCTTATGTCCTTTATGTTAATGTATTTGACTATGTTATATTATTTTCATGTCATTTCTTCTCTAAAAGCTATTAAATGTTTTATTGTAATCATGTCCATACATTTTAAGTCCATTATGTTGTCATGTCTATGTTTATGCATCTTGTCTTATATTTAGTACATTTCATGTATTAATGCATATTTGTTCTTACATTATCTCGTGAATGTAAGGTCTGGCATTCCTGTCTTGAACACTCATGGATAGACATATAATAGGTACGAGTTACGTCTCATTCACTTTCTTTATACGACTTTAAGACTTAAGTTAGACTTTCATTTGTTGTCAAACTCTTTTGATGTATAAAATGTTATCCTTAAAAGTTTTATTTCTATTATCTTGTATGATGCATGCTCAGTGTCTTGTGTAAGGCTTCTCGGGGTCCTATACGCCATGTTATGTGTAAGATATACTTTGGGTTGTGACAAGTTTTCACACACGTTTATTAATTCTACAATACATCAGACACTTCACACTAAAAACAGGTAGCAGGTAACTCTGTCCAACAAAACTAGGACAAATGAGAAGATTCACCCAACGATTTTGTTTTCGCTAAAATTTAAACTTGAGACTTTAGTTCTCTAACTACTTCACTGACCACTAGGACATACACTGGGTGCACTAAATTAATATTGTGTAATGACCATTTTTTTATCGCTTTGAGCACTAGAACTTTTTATGTCAGAAAGTACTTTCCAATAGATTATAATGAGTGTTTTGGACTATTCATAATTATAATTATGAAATTAGTGGGGTAATTCTAATAATTTATTTAGTTGGTGGTTAAAGAAAATAACGTTAAAATTAATAAGGGTCACTTTTACTATTTTTATTATTAGTCTTATAAAATAACTAGGGAGTAAATATTTTATAGGAGGAATAAGGGTTTCAAACGAGAAAATAACACGTGCAGCATCTAACGAAGAAGATCGATCCTAGTAACAATTCCTCTATTGCTTTAAATAAATTGTAATGGAGAACAATTAGAAGGTCGCATGATTATTAGTGGGTGGAGGAGTAAATTATAGTCCTTGGAAGTGTTTGTTCTTTAAGCAGTAATGTGTACTGCACGTGATTCTTTCATATGTTGGAGAATTTTTATAGTTAATTAAGAGTATATGTCAGACGAATTGCATATGGTATCAAACTTAATCACAAGCATTGAAAGTATTGGATTTTGGGTCTTTATAGGATTATATTTTGTTAGTTTTCCGTAATGGAGGTTACTCAAGGTAGAACTTAACTCAAATTTTTAATTCTTTATATAGTTTTCTTATTTTGATTCAAGGTTTAATATATTAACCTAAATATTTGAATATTAGGTGTATTGTATTATTTGAATACCATTAAAGTTATAGTAATGCGAGGAAATAAAAACTTACCCATAGGTTTAAACATTAGGAAATTAATTTTAGGTGAGTTTTAGGTCTAGGCTGGACATATAATAAGAGTATTTATGGGCTTGTTAACTTACACCTTATGTATATATACTTGATAGATTGGAACGGTTCGGGGGAAATAAGGAAAGGAAAGGCATTGGAGAAGTAGTTGCTTGACTTCGATTCTTCAGTAGAGGTAGGTTATGGTTTATTTCTATTTGATAGATAAACTCTCAATAGAGATTAATATGTGTTAAGTGATATTGTAAAGTCTCTATGTACTTGATTGTGTGATTATATGTCTTGATTGTGTGGTTTGTGGTTGGCCTAAAATTAAGAGATTGTTGAATTTCTAATCTTGAACCCTCTCTAGTAAAATGACGCCTTGAATAAAGAAGGCTTGATGAAATAAAATAATGAGATAATTGGATCGGAGTGTCACGTTCCGACATGATATTATTGGATCGGAGTGCCCCATTCCGACATGGTATTATCACATCGGAGTGCCACGTTCCAACACAATAACATTAAAGGCAAGAAATCTTGAAGTAACTTAATATACTTAATCTCAAAGAACCTATTTTCCAAATGAGTATGGTGTGGAGGCATGAGTCCTCATAGGTGTGCTTGATGTTGTGATTGATGGTGTACCTATTATGGTGTTGTTTTCAATGGTTCATGTGTTTGTTGGTTGTCACATGTTACGTATTGTAGTTGATTTTATACTATTGTTTAATATATATTGATTTCTATTTTGAATTGACCGATGATACCTATTCAGTACGTGTTGCTTGTACTGACCCTACTTGTATTTTCTTCTTTGTTCTTTTGTGGAGTGCAGCAAGTGTACCATCGACTTCGACTCTCCCTCAGCTTTAGTCGGTCACCAGCACATCAGAGTTCAGGGTGAGATATTATTTCTAGCTCATGCTGGATTCTCTCATTCACGTCTTGATGTCTTTGAATTTCGAACATGGACCATCTTTTTACTTATTTTGGTTTCTTAAATACTCTTAGACTTGGTAATTTGAGTATAGATGTTCTTGATGTAATGACTTTCAGATTTTGGGGATAATAAGTGTTAAACTTTAGAAGATTATTTAATTGGTTACATTAATAAGTGTTGAATCTTCCGCATTATTTTTGTTATTTATAGTTGAACTATTTGTAAATGTTGGGGTTTAAATTTGTTGGTTCGCTCACCTAGTAGGTTAAGTGTGGGTGCCACTCACGACTCGTTTTGGGTCGTGAAAAACTTGGTATCAGAGTGTTAGGTTCGTTGGTCTTATCAGACAAGAACAAGTCTAGTAGAGTCTTGAGGAAAGGTATGGGGATGCCTTTACTTTTCTTCGAGAGGCTAAAGGACTTTAGGAAAACTCCATTCATTTTTCTTCCGAGCTATTACTTGGATCCAATTGGTATCTGGGTTATACAAATTGATATATGACCTTCTCACTCTACTTCGCAGATGGTTAGAACTAGAGCAACAACTGTGCCAACACCAACACCGGCAAGACAGGGTGCGTCTGAGCCAGTCATTGGGGCTGTAACTCGAGGAGGATCAGTGGCAAGAGGCCGTGGTAGGGGTCGCAGGAGGAGTCCCACTAGAGGCAGAGGACAAACACCTGGTCCAGCTAGGAATAGAGCAGTGACTCCTCCACCGGCTGATGAGGTAGTGAGAGAGGGTGAGGAATGGAAAAATGAGCAGGTTCAGGATAAGGAAGTACCACCCCAGCCTACCCCAGAGATGATTAATCAGGTTCTTACTATCTTAGCGGGTTATAAGATCAGGGCCAGACACCTCCAGTGTTTTATGCACCAGCACCTCAGGTTCAGGGAGTACAAAATGCAGCTGTTGCGGCTCCCCGCATGGATGCATCATTGGAAGTAGGCATGTTTCCTCGATTGACTACAGGGTCTATAATGACAGGTGATCAGCATGAACATTTCATTAGGTTCTTAAAGTTGAAACCTCCAGTATTCAAGGGTGCTGAATTTGAAGATGCCTATGATTTTCTGGTTGATTGTCATGAGTTGCTACATAAGATGGACATAGTAGAGCGATTCGGTGTTGAGTTTGTGACCTACCAGTTTCAGGGGGATGCCAAAATATGGTGGCGATCGTATGTTGAGTGTCAACCAGCAAGGCCACCACCTATGACTTGGGCATCATTTTTTAGCTTATTTATGGAGAAGTATATACCCCGGACTTTAAGGGATAGGAGGAGAGATGAGTTCCTGAGCCTAGAGTAAGGAAGGATGTATGTTGCTGCTTATGAGGCCAAATTTTGTGCACTATCCATGTATTCCACTCAGCTTTGCCTCAGTCCACAAGAGCGAATTCGCCACTTTGTGAAAGGATTGAGGTCAGATTTGCAGATTCCAGCCTTACAGGTAGCTGTTGCAGCAAAATTCTTTCAGGAAGTGGTTGATTTTGTGATAGAGGTAAAGGGGGTGAAGCCAGACGACTTCACCACATCATCGACATTTAAGAAGTTTCGTAAGGGAGGTGAGTTAAGTGGTTCTTACTCCAGAGGGCATAGTTCAGGAGGTTATCCAACCCGTCCTATTCAGTCTTCATTGCAGGCTTCAGCTGGGGGTCCATCGCAGACCAGTCAATCTTTTTATGAGTTTGGAGGTTATCTCCAGACTTCGTCATTTTCACAGAGACCTATACTTGACTCTAGGAATTGTTATGGATGTGGAGAGGCTGGATATATTAGGAAATATTGTCAAAAACAGAGTTACAGATCCCCAGTAGTTAGAGGTAGAGGTGGTCATGGTAGAGGCCGCCATTCTGGAGGACGTGGTGGCTAAGGTAATGGTGGTCACCAATTCAGTCGGGGTGGCGGGCAAGTTGGAACTACTGCAGCGCAGCTTGGTAGGGGCAATGGACAGACAGGTGAGAGGGCCCATTGTTAAGCTTTCCCCAAAATTTTCAATCTTAGATTGTAATGCTAAAACTTTGACATTAGCCAAGCCCGGGACAGATCCGCTAGTGTGGGAGTGTGACTATATTTCCACTCTAGTTCGTATTATCTCTTTTCTTCGTGCTAAGAGGATGGTGAGTAAGGGTTGTTTAGCTTTCTTAACACATATCAGAGATGATACTTCCAAAGTACCTTCGATCGAGTTTGTTTCGATAGTCCGTGAGTTTGATGTGTTTCCTGCAGACCTTCCTGGTATGCCACTGGATAGGGATATTGATTTTTGTATTGATCTGGAGCCAGGTACTCGCCCCATTTCTATTCCCCCTTATAGAATGGCTCCAGCCGAGTTAAGGGAGTTAAAAGCCCAACTTCAGGAGTTGTTAGGTAAATGTTTTATTAGACCGAGTGCATCCCCTTGGGGTGCTCCTGTTTTATTTATGAAAGAGAAAAATGGAAGTTTTCGGATGTGCATAGACTATAGGCAGCTGAATAAGGTAACTATTAAGAAAAAGTATCCCATTCCTCGCATTGATGATTTGTTCGATCAGTTACAAGGTGCTTGTGTCTTCTCTAAAATTGATTTGAGATCCGGTTATCATCAATTGAAAATACGGGCAACAGATGTACCAAAGACTACTTTTCGAACCAGGTATGGGCATTATGAATTCTTAGTAATGTCTTTTGGGCTTACGAATGCGCCTGCTGATTTCATGAGCCTTATGAACGGAATTTTTAAGCCATATCTGGATCTCTTTGTTATTGTATTTATTGATGATATACTGATATACTCAAAGAGCAGGAAAGAACATGAGGAGCATTTGAGAATTGTATTGGAGTTGTTGAGGGAGAAAAGACTTTATGCCAAATTCTCCAAGTGTGAGTTTTGGCTAGATTCAGTGTCCTTCTTGGGGCACGTGGTCTCTAAGGATGGAGTGATGGTGGATCCTTGTAATATTGAAGTAGTGAATAGTTTGGTAAGACCTACTAATGTTTCAGAGGTAATGAGCTTTGTTGGTTTAGCTAGCTACTACCGTTGATTCGTCCAGGGATTTTCTTCTATTGCTTCGCAGCTGACAAATTTGACTAAGCAGAATGTTCCATTTGTATGGTCGGATGAATGTGAAGAAAGCTTCCAAAAATTAAAGACCTTGTTGCTACTGCACCAATTCTTACCGTGCCAGTGGAAGGTAAGAATTTTTTATTTTTATTGTGATGCATCTTATTCTGGTTTGGGTGCAGTGCTAATGCAGGAGAGGAATGTAATTACTTATGCTTCGAGGCAATTGAAAGTGCATGAATGTAACTTTCCGACCCATGATTTGGAGTTGGCTGCAGTTGTATTTGCATTAAAGCAATGGAGACATTATCTATATGCGGTCAAGTGTGAAGTTTATACAGATCCTCGTAGTTTGCAATATGTCTTTACTAAAAAAGATTTGAATTTGAGGCAGAGGAGATGGATGGAGCTATTGAAAGACTATGATATTACTATTTTGTATCACCTAGGAAAAGCTAATGTTGTGGCAGATGCTTTAAATAGAAAAGCAGGGAGCATGGGTAGTTTAGCTTACTTACAGGTTTTGTAGACGCCCATTGGCTAGAGAGGTTAAGACTCTGGATAATGACTTTATCAGGCTGGAAGTACTAGAGAATGGAGGATTTTTGGCCTGTGTGGAGGCAAGATCTTCTTTTCTTGACAAGATTAAGGGAAATAAGTTTGCTGATGAGAAGCTGAGCCGAATTCTAGATATGGTGTTGCGAGGAGAGGCTAAAGAGGCAGTAATTGATGAAGAAGGTGTCTTAAGGATTAAGGGAAGGGTATGTGTGCCCCGTGTGGATGATTTGATTCACAATATTCTTACAGAGGCTCATAGTTTAAGGTATTCTATACATCCTGGTGCAACCAAGATGTATCGTGATCTAAAGCAACATTATTGGTGGAATAGAATGAAGCGTGACATTGTTGATTTTGTTGCCCAATGCCAAATTTTTAGCAGGTAAAGTATTAACACCATAGGCCTAGAGGGACACTTCAGAAAATGCCCATTCCTGAATGGAAGTGGGAAATAATTGCAATGGATTTCGTAGTTGTTCTTCCAAAGACATTGGGTAAGTCTGATTCTATTTGGGTAATTGTTGACAGGTTAACTAAGTCTACTCACTTCATTCCGGTTAAGATGACTTACAATGCCGAGAAGTTAGCCAAACTCTATGTCTCTGAGATTGTTCGATTGCATGGAGTTCCACTTTCCATAATATCAGATAGAGGTACACAATTTACTTCTAAGTTTTGGAGGACAATTACATGTTGAATTAGGTACTAGACTGGATCTTAGTACTACATTTCACCCTCAGACCGATGGTCAGTCTTAGCGAACGATTCAGGTGTTGGAGGATATGCTTCGTGCATGCGTGATAGAATTTGGTGGTCATTTAGATAAATTTTTACCTTTAGCAGAGTTTTCACACAACAATAGCTATCACTCGAGTATTGATATGGCCCTATTTGAGGCACTGTACGGGAGGAGATGTAGGTCTCCCATTGGTTGGTTTTATGCATTTGAGGTTAGACCTTGGGGTACTTATCTTCGGAGGGAATCATTAGAGAAATTGAAATTTATTCAAGAAAAGCCTTTAGCAGCTTAGAGTAGGCAGAAGGAATATGCATATCGAAAGGTTAGGGACTTGGATTTTATGGATGGTGAACAAGTCTTGTTGAAGGTTTCACCCATGAAGGGTGTAATGCGATTTGGTAAGCGAGGTAAGCTTAGTTCGAGGTATATCGGTCCATTTGAAGTTCTAAAGCGCGTGGGGGAGGTGACTTATGAATTGACATTGCCTCCAGGGTTGTCAGGAGTGCACCCGGTATTTCATCTGTCTATGCTGAAAAAATACCATGGTGATGGAAATTATATTATGCGTTGGGATTCAGTTCTTCTTGATGAGAATCTGTCTTATGAGGAGGAGCCTATTGCTATTCTAGATAGGAAAGTTCGCAAATTGAGATACAAAGAGATTACTTCTATCAAGGTTCTGTGGAAGAATCGGCCAGTTGAAGAGTCCACTTGGGAGAGTGAGGCTGATATGCATGAAAGATATCCACATCTTTTTAGTGACTCAGGTACTCTTTCTCTCCCTTGCCTTTCTTCCTATGATCGTTCGAGAACGAACGATGGTTAAATTGGTATCTAGTGTAACGACCATTTTTTTATCGTTTTGAGCACTAGAACTTTTTATGTCAGAAAATACTTTCCGATAGATTTAAATGGGTGTTTTGGACTATTAATAATTATAATTATGAAATTAGTGGGGTAATTTTAATAACTTATTTAGTTGGTGGTTAAAAAAATAACATTAAAATTAATAAGGGTCACTTTTACTATTTTTATTATTAGTCTTATATAATAACTAGGGAGTAAATATATTATAGGAGGAATAAGGGTTTTAAATGAGAAAATAACGCGTGAAGCCTTTAACAAAGAAGATCGATCCTTGTAACAATTCCTCTATTGCTTTAAATAAATTTTAATAGAGAACAATTAAAAGGTCGCATGATTATTAGTGGGTGGAGGAGTAATTATAGTCCTTGGAAGTGTTTGTTCTTTAAGCAGTAATGTGTACTGCACGTGATTCTTTCATATGTTGTAAAATTTTTATAGTTAATTAAGAGTATATGTCAGACGAATTGCATATGGTATCAAACTTAATCACAAGCATTGAGAGTATTGGATTTTTGGTCTTTATAGGATTATATTTTGTTAGTTTTCCGTAATGGAGGTTACTAAAGGTAGAACTTAACTCAAATTTTTAATTCTTTATATAGTTATCTTATTTTGATTCAAGGTTTAATATATTAAGCTAAGTATTTAAATATTAGGTGTATTGTATTATTTGAATACCATTAAAGTTATAGTAATGCGAGGAAATAAGAACCTACCCATAGGTTTAAACTTTAGGAAATTAATTTTCGGTGAGTTTTAGGTCTAGGCAGGACATATAATAAGAGTATTTATGAGCTTGTTAATTTACACCTTATGTATATATACTTGATAGATTGGAATGGTTCGGGGGAAATAAGGAAAGGAAAGACATTGTAGAAGTAGTTGCTTGACTTCGATTCTTCCGTGGAGGTAGGTTATGGTTTATTTGTATTTGATAGATAAACTCTCAATAGAGATTGATATGTGTTAAGTTATATTGTAAAGTCTCCTATGTACTTGATTGTGTGGTTGTATGTCTTGATTGTGTGGTTTGTGGTTGGCCTAAAATTATGAGATTGTTGAATTTCTAATCTTGAACCCTCTCTAGTAAAATGACGCCATGAATAAAGAAGGCTTGATGAAATAAAAAATGAGATAATTGGATCGGAGTGTCACGTTGCGACACGGTATTATTGGATTGGAGTGCCACGTTCTGACACGGTATTATGGGATCGGAGTGTCACGTTCCGACACAATTACAATAAAGGCAAGAAATATTGAAGTAACTTAATATACTTAATCTCAAAGAACCTATTTTCCAAATGAGTATGGTGTGGAGGCATGAGTCCTCATAGGTGTGCTTGATGTTGTGATTGATGGTGTACCTATTATGGTGTTGTTGTCAATGGTTCATGTGTTTGTTGGTTGTCACATGTTACGTATTGTAGTTGATTTTATACTATTGTTTAATATATATTGATTTCTATTTTGAATTGACCCATGATACCTATTCAGTACGTGTTGCTTGTACTGACCCTACTTGTATTTTCTTCTTTGTTCTTTTGTGGAGTGCAGCAAGTGTACCATCGACTTCGACTCTCCCTCAGCTCTAGTCGGTCTCCAGCACATCAGAGTTCAGGGTGAGCTATTATTTCTAGGTCGTGCTGGATTCTCTCATTCACGTCTTGATGTATTTGAATTTCGGACATGGACCATCTTTTTACTTAGTTTGGTTTCTTAAATACTCTTAGACTTGGTAATTTGAGGATAGATGTTCTTGATGTGATGACTTCCAGATTTTGGGGATAATAAGTGTTAAACTTTAGAAGCTTATTTAATTGGTTACATTAATAAGTTTTAGATCTTCCGCATTATTTTTGTTATTCATAGTTGAACTATTGGTAAATGTTGGGGTTTAGATTTGTTGGTTCGCTCACCTAGTAGGTTAAGTGTGGATGCCACTCACGACTCGTTTTGGGTCGTGACATATTGTTAGTTCAATTTTCATGCAATCAAGGTGTAAATACCATCAAATCATTTTCTCGTGTATATACATTTGTAGGTTACTTTCTCGATTTCTCACCTTTATCTATAACATTAATCTTGATAGTTAAAAATATTGAAACATTTAATTTTTTTAGCTATAACCTAATCATTTTATTGTTTTATATTGATTAAATTATATAATGATAATATGTGATCAGAGAGATTCGAAATTTAGAATTGAACATTTTAAAGTGTTGAATCAAAATAGAAAAGAATCTAAAATCGAGAAGTGATAGAAAATATTTCAAAGAACAATTCAAGTATTTACAAGAACACAATGTTCTAAAGACTTTGCAAGATCCAAGTAATAACACAGATTATCAATAGATATCTTATGTCTTTACTAGAGAAAATAAATCGAAATGATATATTTAGATATTTATCACTTACTAAATAATTTTTTAAAAAATTAGTATGCATCAAAGATATCACAAGAAGAATTACGTTATACTACATCCGTTCCATTTTATATGTCACCTTTCGAATTTCAAGAGTCAAACAAGTCTATTTTTTACCATAAATTTTTCATAGATCTTATTAATATTTTGAATTATTAATTATTATGACTCATAGTACTTTTTACGTAGTTTACAAATATATAAATTTCTTTTTAAAAAACTGAAGATTTTATGCGTAAATTTTTTATCAATCTTAAACTGTTTGACTCTCAAAATATAAAAGGTATCATAGATTGTAATAGAGAAAGTACTATGAAAATAATAAAGGTCGACAATTAAATCCACAATATTATTATTAATAATTTCAATGCAATGTGTCCTTGAGAATGAAAAACACTCTTATTTATATCAAGGCGAAATGGTCTGGTGGCCACTTATACTTGTATCAATTCGTATTTTGAACCCTTGTACTTACCTTTTTGTCATCTGGACCCCTAAACTATATAAAACACAATATATTAAGCCCATCTGAAGACCATACTTATGTGATATTAAAAATAGCTGACTTGGCGAGAGAGTGTGACCACATACATTTAAAGCGAGTGAACAACATTTTTTAAACTTTAAATTTTAAATTACTAAAATTATATAATAATTTTTTTTAAAAAAAATGAATCTATCTTCTTCCCACACCACTTTTTCAAAAAATAATCAAAAACTCCTTCAACGCGCTCAACCCATCGCCGCCACAACCCCTTCTTTTTTCTTATTCTTCTTCAGCCCAATTTTTCATCTTCTTTTCAGCCCCAGATCCCCCACCCACCCACTCCCTGCCCCTATTCGTTCTCTTTTCTTCTCTTTTGACAAATACACCACTAACATAATCATAATAAAAAGCTTTTGTTATAATACAACTCATTCACCTTTTTAAAACTATATTTTTCAAGATCTATTGCTTGATTTTACTTATAAACATATACTTTTTTTCAATTGAAGTTTTCTTGATCTATGTTTTTACCAAATCTAAATAAATAGAAGCGAAAGTATGTGTAAAAACTAAATATAATCTTTCATATTTTGTAAATAAGAAAAATTTTGAGTGTGAGGAAGACCAAAAATGGTGATTTTTAGTTTTTGGGGTGAAGGGTAGAGGTTAGGGAGGAAGAAGATGAAGTGGGAATATGAAAAATGAGTATAGAGAGAGAGAGAGAGAGAGAGAGAGAGAGAATTTTTCACCTTTTTTAAAAATATTATTTATTTTTAAATATTTAATTTCTGATATGTCATTAAATAATAATAATACTACTGATGTGTCATTGAAAAATGATGTGGAATTTCATGTGTAAATTGAAGGTAATACACGCATACACAAATGATGATAAAGAGGTTTGACATATTGTGTTTGAATGAGTTTCAGTTGGCAAAATAAGAAGTACAATGGTCCAACTTACAAACGGAGCCAAGTACGAGGGTCTACCAGGTCATTTCGCTTTTTATATATGAGAAAAGGTGATTGTCAACTTAATAAAACTCTAAAAAAATAATCTAGAACTAATAAAATCGTAATTGATGGAAAACTAGAACTAAAATCCTAATATGTTTGGTTAAATTAAGGCCTTTTTAGGTTGTTTTGGCCATGGTTGCTAGTTTTAGCTCTTCTGAAACTGACCTCTATTTGGGTGTCACTTTGGACCTCTTTAAGGTTGAACTTTTTTAACCCAAATAAAGAAAAAAACTAATTTAGTCAAGCACAAAATTTAACTTTCAAAATTAATTTTAATTCAGTTAATATAGTATGTTAAAAGCTTACACACTTTGTTCTTTTGCTTCCAACCCAAGAACTATATTTTCTATTTACATGTGTGCCCACTTTGGATTATATTTTTGTCTTTTTTAAAGTGTCTAGTAAATGATTCAAATTATCTAAGAGCAATAACTTATTAGAGTACTCATTAAGTAACTTTTAATTTAATTTGAGGCACTAATCATTAGATTTAAAAAATATATATGTGATAACTTATATTTGTTCACAGTAGATAAAAGGACAATTATGCTCAATCATTAACCAAAAAGTAAGAAATAATATAATTCAATTAAGTCAATCAAATGAAATGGTAAAATTTGAATTAAAATGTGAGTCAAAATTATCTAAATTATCAATATTAATATTATTGACTATATGGTATGAAATTGGGAAGTTGACATACTAATGTGTACAGAGACAAGAAAAGGAAATTTATTGTTGACCACACAAAAGTTGACCTAATAATAAAAATATATTTGCCTATTTTAAGAAAATGTTCTTACTAAGATTGTTAATTGTTTTTTCGCAGGTTCTTAAGATTGGTAGATTTGGTTAATTTTGAATTCTTATCAAATCTAATCTAATATAAATGAAAACACTAAACACCAACTATAAAAGCCCTGCTTTTGTTCCATACTTTTTAATCCCTCAATTGCATTCTCTATTTCTCTATACATGTCCTTCACTTCGGAAACTATATTTAATTTTTCTTTTCTATCGTTCAAAAAATATTTTTCAGATTTGTGGACCAAAATCTAGGATGCAATAGGGAGAAGCAATCAACTAGCACCTGCAACTCTCCTGTCGATACTGCTTTAGGACTCAGATGTGAGTTCCCTTGAGCTTCCCCACATATACATAGTAATTTGTGCACTCATGTCTCAGTTTTTGTTTTCCCCTTATATAAATATATATATATATATATGTTTGTTTTTCTCTGTACGAATTCTAGTTCAAGATTCACACAGGATCATCACGATAAAAAAATCAGCAAAAGTAATTTCTTGGTGCCTCTATTTTTTGACCCACAATTTATGTCCAAAAATATTTTTTCAAATTTGTTGACAAAAAATTGGAATGTAATGGTGAGAAGCAATCCATCAAAACCAACTACTCTCTTGTCTGTACTGCCTGAGGGCCCATCTATGAGTACCTTTCAGCTTTCATATATATATATATATATATATATATATATATATATATATATATATATATATATATATATATATATATATATATATATATATATATATATATATACACACACACACACACCCCACACAAAATCTAGTAAAGGGGAATGAACAGGCAACACAATGTCAACAAATCGACTTGTGGTTCCTGTTTAGTCTCTTCTATGATGCTTATACTATTTTTTCGTGGATTCAGTTTATATTTTATACTTACATCATTTATTTTTTATTTGTTCATTTTAAATTTTACACGTTGCTTAATTAATATAAATATGGGTATTTTATCACAATTTTTATATGAATTGATATATAATTTGAGATTTTTTAAAAAAGATTTGGGCTGGGGAATAAGTAATTAATGTTGAAGGTAAGACATGAAATAAATCTCTTGATATACTGAAAGTGAAAAAATATTTTTAATATAATCAACAAATTAAAGTGAATGAACAAAATTTTTGAACACATTCTACTAATTTTCAATGGTAAGGTATACTCAGAAATTCAAAGGACATTTTTTTGTTGTTGTAGCAACTATATTTTCCTTTTTTATTGTCATGAAGAAACAAAAAATTACTTGTGTTGTGCTCATTTTTCTCACTTCTACTTTATCGATTTGACAATAAAAAATATGATTTACATTTTTCTTGAATAGATTTTACTTTATTTGAGAATCATTGTTTGATCGTCAAAATGTAAAATGTAATTTAACGTTGTGTTTTAAATTGAAATAAATCTTATGATAACTTATTTTCTAACTCACTTTTAAAATAATACAATGCACTCAAATATGAATATTATTCTACATATTATAAAAATTATAATCCATTTCTATAAAAATTAATCTTATTGGGTCTATGCACTCTGTTTACAAGGGATATATATATATATATATATATATATTATATTTAAGAGTTATTTATTGCTATGCTTATCACAATAAAAAAAAATATGATGTATAAATTTCTTATTGAATGTGAACAAGCTTGTATTATATCTAAGTTGTTGCTACCGTCAACAATTTAATCTATCAATCCCATTGGTAATTACTAAGTTATTCTTTCACCTAAAATCTGATGATTATTAGATGAGTAAGTATATATTATTTACTCCTACATCTAATATACATCGGTAATTGAAAAGGTATTACTAAACACATCCCGTACGCAAACATAAATTAAATTGAACATGCATGTCTACATGAAGTTCAAATAACTTTTCTTTTCTCTTCGAGAACCTAAATTATTATTTTGATTCCCATAATTTGAATACATCAACATAAATTGAGAGTACATCTAGGATTCAGAGATCATAGAGTACATTTCTTATTTCTGCAATTTGCAAAACACATCGAAATAATCATGTCATTTTTGTCTACATTGAAGAAAAACAAAGAAAATGCTAATAGAAACTTTGAAGTAGAAAACAGAATATTTGATAAAGAAAATTGAAGATATAGAGGTAGCAAAGCTCGAAAAAGAACAAGCTCGAAAAAGAACAAGCTCGTGAAGTTGAAAATGCCAAGGTGCAGAAACTTGACACCAAGTTGGAGCATGATCAAGCAAAGCACAGGGGTTAAATCTTGCGCTCAACCTTTACCTCCTCTGGCATAAGTTTTAGAGGAAAAATATATTTTTATTGTTGGGATTCAAATTTTTTCTAGTAGATAAGTTGCTTTTTCTTTTAGTTATCTACCTGTAATAGATTTTCGTTAATGTTAAAGACAAAATTACTTGTAGAAAAAATAAAATTAATAATTAAAGAGTGGAAAGATAAACTATATGTAATAGATTCTCCTTAAATGCTTTTAGTTTTTAGCTTAAGTTATTGTCAACTTTTATTCTAAGAGAATTTGCTCCTTCTATACATGCCCTCTATTTTAAAGATCATATTTACTACCTTTTTTTATGTCCTCCAAAGAATTATCCCAAATATATAAACTATTTTAAGACAGGTTTAACCAATATTATTAAATATGTGTTCTCATTGTTCCTATTTATGTGAAGGTTCAAAAGAATTACCACTTTAGGTTTTTGAAGATTTAAAAAAATAGTTTAAACTTATGTAGAGATGCTTCATTTTCTTTATGCTAATTTTGACAGAGTGGTATTGATTATTTTTTTCATCCTGAAATAGTGCATATACGAGTTTCTTTATTTATTGGAAAGATTGTCGATTAGTATGATAAATAACTATCTAATAGTTATTTCTAGGATTAATTAGCTAATTGGAGATAACTATTAATAAAGATCTAATGGTTGTTCCTCCGCTTGAGATTGTTACTAATTAATTCATAAATAACCTTCCAGTCCTAATGGAAGGGTAAAAACTCATTTTCAAGTTTGCTGATCCAAAATATTGACCTTCATCAAATTTGAAACTTGTAAGTCCTATAATTAGATATTCTTTCTCGAAACGTATATCCATCACCTCTGGGATCATATCATCGATGCTCCCAAGTCTACAATCACAATATAAAGTTGCGAGAAGGACTTTATAGTGGATTCATGTCTACATACATTAAATGACAGTATGGGTCATTACATATCTATTAAGAAGGCAAACATTATTATGTCATAGCTAATTTAAAGACTATGGTGTAAAGAAATTTTAGAATAATTTGTTTATTGTACAAGTTAAATGAATTTATTCAGTGATAGCGAAATATAGATTTGGGAATGGTGAAGTGCAACTAAGCATAAATTAGTTGCACATATAAGCACTTAAAGTTGTGGTTTATGACCTCAATAATTATTCGGTATTCTAAAAATAGTGTTACATTCTCTTATTCTTATACGTTTTTTTATTGCTTGCTAGTTATAAATTATTTGGTTAAAAAGTAAAAATTTATTACAAATTAATTAGATCTAAATTTAATTTGATTGCATTATCATCATGTTTAAAAAAAGTATCACATTATGTTTGCTTACAATTGCATAAAAAGGACAATTACACTCAATGTTTTTCCTAAAAAGTTAGTTATTATGTAATTCAATCAAGACAAACTAATGAAATAGTCATATTACTATTGAAAAGTAAGTCAAAGTAGTTTAAATTTTCAAGATTAATATAATAGACTATAAAGTTATATGGAATTGAATCGTTAACATAGTAATGTATATGGGGATAAGAAAATCACTTTAAGGTACATAAAGGTTGACTAGGTAAAAGTTAAAGTAATAATGTGCCTGAATTGTTACATATAATGACACACTCTTTGAGAAAAAATATTTAATAATATAAATTAAAGACTACTTTTCACTATTATCTTTTTTATTGTTATCAAGTTATTGTCCTAGAAAATGATAAGTAGCTAAGAACCTCATGAGAAGGAAGGGTAACTATACAAAAGGTCTAAAAAATTCTCTCGAACTTTCAGATATTCACTTATTTTGGATTATGAAAAAAATCTCAACAATTTAATGAATGTTGACCATAAGGACTAATAATCTACGGAAAAGGGCCTAACATACCCGTTAAGTAATTGAAAATGATACGCAAATACCCCCATCAAACAATTGGCCCCAAAATAGCTTTTCCATCCACCTTTGGATTCAAATTTACCCTCTTCATGATAGAGCAAAATTTAAAATAATTAAATAATACTATTAATTACGTGACCCCAACCATGCATTGGTTGTATTTTAATTATTTAATATAATTTTAAATCAACCTATTACCCACCTATTTTTAACTAAACCCACCCAAATGTAATTAAACCCGCCCGACCCACCCAATACAAAAATCCATCTAATTAAAGAATCCTAAAACCCAAATAAACACTCATGTTCTCCCAAAAAAAAATTCACGATCTTAGAAGGGTTTAGAACATCAGTTTTCTTCTCTTCATTTTGTTATAAATGTCAGTTTCTTCTTCGATTTCATCCTATGAAGAACTTCAATATCGTACATGTAAGTGTGGATTTAAGGCAATATATTTTATTGTTGTTTTGTAGTTGCCAAGATGATGTAGTGTGGTGTTATTGTTTGTGTTAAGTTAGTATTATTAGATTATGTTAGTTTTGTGGTTTTTGTTATTACAATGACAGAATTTCGCAGCTTGATAAGCTGCATTTTTTTAATGTAAATTTGTCAAGATGATTTAGGTTGTTGTTCCGTCTACTAATGAAGAATTTTGCAGCTTGATAATCTGCACTTTGTTCCATTTTGATTATGCAGTGTTTGTGCATTTTGTTATTTCTCATGATGGTAATTTTTAGTTAAGATGATGGTAAGTTTAAGTGAGATTGTTGATGGTAATATCACTAAGTTGGTAGGCAATAATAAGTTAAAACAAGATCAATAAAAGGAGCAAGTTGTGTCATAGTGATGAAGTATGCCCAATTGTTACTATTTGTAAATCTGTTAAAAATGGATTGCTGGATTGCTGTTAATACGGTAGAAACATGTTCATTCTTTTCGTTTTGGCAAACTTCAGATGAACTTGTTATAGTGATGAAGTATGCCCCATTGTTAGAAATGTGTATAAATGCAAATGGATTGCTGTCCCAATTCTTCCTTTTACTTTTCATTGCAAACCACTATTCTTTTGATTTTAATACTGTAACTTGTCGAATATTACTTTCTACAAGATTCCGATAAGTTTTGGCTTGGCAGGATGGGGCTTGGGAAAATCTGTGAATATTTCTAATGTGGCAATGTTGATGTACTTTGAGACGATTTGGCAAATGCTAACGTACTTGGATGATCTACTGTTGAAAGCTATGTGTGTACCCAATTCTTGTGGTACACTATAGTTCACAGCAGAAGCAAAAATTTGATCAAAGATTCGAGAAGAACAGGATTTTGTGTCACGACCCAAACCGGGGACGCGACTGGCACCCACATTTACCCTCCGATGTGAGCGAACCAACCCATCTAAACCTTAACATTTCAAGATATTTCAACAGAAAATAATGCGGAAGACTTAAACTCATTAATAAAAACAACTCAAAACTATTATTAATATTCCCAAAATCTGGAAGTCATCACCACAAGAACATCTATCTCAAATTACTAAACTAAGAATGTCTAAAAAGCTAAAAACAAGTAAAAGCTAGTCCATGCCGGAAGTTCAAGGCATCAAGACTTGAAGAAGGAGACCCAGTCCAAGCTAGACGCATTAGCTCACCCTGAATTTCCGATGAAGTGAAGACTGGCTTGATCTACTGCTGAGTCGAAGTTGACGGAACGTTTGCTGCATAACACAAATAACAAAGGGAAACATAAAAGTAGGGGGTCAGTACAACCACACGTACTGAGTAGATATCATCGGCTAACTCAAAATAGGGAACAATATATATCAATAATAATGTAAATCAACTACAATACTCAACATGTAGCACAGCAATTACTTTATCATTAACAATTTCCGTCAAGTTCACACATGAGGTCTCAAGCCTCAACACCATACTCATTTGGGAAATTAAGTTCATTAGATTGAGTATATTCATTATCTTTCAAGATTCATTATCTTTCTTCCTCTTGTGTCGGTACGTGACACTCCGCTCCTCTAATTCTATCCTGGTGTCGGAACGTGACACTCCGATCCTCATATTCATTCTATCCTGGTACCGGAACGTGGCACCCGATCCTCATATTCTATCCTGGTGTCGGAACGTGACACTCCGATCCTCATATTCATTCTATCCTGGTACCGGAACGTGGCACCCGATCCTCATATTCTATCCTGGTGTCGGAACGTGACACTCTGATCCTCATATTCATTCTATCCTGGTACCGGAACGTGGCACCCGATCCTCATATTCTATCCTGGTGTCGGAACGTGACACTCCGATCCTCATATTCATTCTATCCTGGTACCGGAACGTGGCACCCGATCCTCATATTCTATCCTGGTGTCGGAACGTGACACTCCGATCCTCATATTCATTCTATCCTGGTACCGGAACGTGGCACCCGATCCCCTAATTCATCAAGCCTTCTTTTACACTAAGGCATCCTCATTCTCATTATATAATTTATCAAGCCTTCTTTCATACTAAGGCATCATCAATCTTATTATATAATATATCAAGTGAATTAGGGTTCTTTCAAGATTTGGGATTCAATAGCTTCATCATGCTTGTTAATTCATCACAATTTCATAATCATAATCATGCAAGCATACAATTTAAGCACATAGCAGGTTCACAATACTATCAACACATAACATTCACTATTAAGAGTTCACTGCGATTATCGTAATATAAAACCATAACCTACCTCCACCGAAGAATTGGAATCCACAAGAAATTTCCCAAGCTTGCTATTCTCCTCAACCAATTCGATCGATCTGCTCTCTCTCTTTCTGTTCTTTCCCTTTTGTTTTACTCAAACCCTCTTTCCTTTACCCTAATTAATCATATAATTAAGTGTGAAAAAGGACAATGAACCCCTCTAATTCACTTAAGGTTACCCCTTTTAACCCCTAAGTAATTAGACTTATTAATGTTACCCCTCAATCTTTGTAATTAAGGAAAGAATAATCAAAAACGACCCTTAAAACGTGTGGAGAAATCCCAAACTGCCTGGGATTGTGCAGCCTGTGACGGACCGTCATGCCTGCGACGGTCCGTCACACCGGCCGTCGTGTCCTCCCCAGACTCCAGATGGCTGCGACGGCCCGTCACCCCTGTGACGGTCCGTCCTGGCCCCTCCGTCATGACGGTCAGAAACTCGTTTTCTTGCACCAATTTCTCAAAAGTTGAAGTGTTTTGCAACGGGACTCACGACGGTTCGTCGTGGATGTGACGGCACGTCCTGCAGGTCCGTCACAATTTACAGAGAGTCGATTTTCAGTACCCGATTTTCAAACTCTAAGTGTCATGGAACGGAACACCCACGACGGTCCGTCGAGCCTGTGACGGTCCGTCGTTGGGTCCGTGGTTTCAGCCAGTTTTTCCAGAATTTGTTCTGCTGCTCAAAACGACTAAACAGGTCGTTACAATAGATACCAATTTACCCATCGTTCGTCCCCGAACGATCAAAAGAAGAAAGACCATGGCGAAAAGGAGTACCTGAATCTGTGAACAGATGTGGGTATTTTTCTTGCATATCTGCCTCCTTCTCCCAAGTAGCTTCTTCAACCGGTCGATTCTTCCATTGAACTTTGATGGATGCAATCTCTCTCGACCTCAACTTGCGAACTTCTCTATCTAATATAGCAACCGGTTCCTCTTCATAAGTCAAGTTCTCATCCAACAAAACTGAATCCCAACGGATGATGTAGTTTCCATCTCCGTGGTATCTCTTCAACATGGATACATGAAACACCGGATGCACTCCGGACAGCCCTGGGGGCAAGGCTAATTCATAAGCCACCTCCCCTATTCTTTTAAGCACTTCAAATGGTCCAATGTACCTTGGACTTAACTTACCTCTTTTGCCAAACCGCATCACCCCTTTCATGGGTGAAACCTTCAACAAGACTTGTTCACCTTCCATGAACTCCAAGTCTCTAACCTTTCGGTCTGCATACTCCTTTTGTCTACTTTGAGCCGCCAAAAGCTTCTCTTGAATAGCTTTCACCTTCTCCATAGAATCTCTCAACAGATCGGTCCCCCAAGGTCTAACCTCGAAGGCATCAAACCAACCAATGGGAGATCTACACCTCCTCCCATATAATGCTTCAAATGGGGCCATGTCGATACTAGAGTGATAACTATTATTGTATGAAAACTCTGCCAAAGGTAAGAAACTATCCCAATGGCCACCAAACTCTATCACACATGCGCGAAGCATATCCTCCAAAACTTGAATCGTTCGCTCAGACTGACCATCGGTCTGAGGATGAAATGCAGTACTAAGGTCCAACCTAGTACCTAATTCAGCATGTAGTGTTCTCCAAAACTTAGAAGTAAACTGCGTACCTCTATCTGATATGATTGAGAGTGGAACTCCATGCAACCGAACGATCTCTGAGATGTAGATCTTGGCTAACTTCTCTGCATTGTAGGTCACCTTGACAGGAATGAAGTGAGCGGACTTAGTTAACCTATCAACAATCACCCAAATGGAGTCATACTTACCCAATGTCCTTGGAAGACCAACCACGAAGTCCATCGCGATTCTCTCCCACTTCCATTCAGGAATGGGCATCCTCTTAAGTGTTCCTCCGGGCCTCTGGTGTTCATACTTTACTTGTTGACAATTTGGACACTTGGCAACAAACTCGACAATATCTCGCTTCATTCTACTCCACCAGAAGTGTTGCTTTAGGTCGCGATACATCTTGGTTGCACCAGGATGTATAGAATATCCGGAACTATGAGCTTCTGTAAGAATAGTGGTGATCAAATCATCGATGCGGGGTACACATACTCTTCCCTTGATCCTCAAAACACCTTCCCCATCGATTATCGCTTCCTTAGCCTCTCCTTGCAACACTTTATCTCGAATTCGCCTTAGTTTCTCATCGTCAAACTGTCTCCCCTTAATCTGATCAAGGAAAAAGGATTTTGCCTCTACACAAGCTAACAATCCTCCCTTCTCATTTATTTCTAACCTCATAAGGTCATTAGCCAAAATCTGCACTTCTCTAGCCAATGGGCGTCTAGAAGCTTGCAAATGAGCTAGACTTCCCATGCTTCCGGCCTTTCTACTCAAGGCATCTGCCACAACATTAGCCTTCCCCGGATGATACAAAATAGTGATGTCGTAGTCCTTTAGTAGTTCCATCCATCTCCTCTGTCTCAAGTTCAAGTCTTTCTGAGTGAAGACATACTGTAGGCTACGATGGTCCGTATAGACTTCACACTTAACCCCATACAAATAGTGTCTCCATTGCTTTAGTGCAAATACTACCGCGGCCAACTCCAAGTCATGGGTCGGATAGTTGCGTTCATGCACTTTTAATTGTCTTGAAGCATAAGCAATCACATTTTTCTCTTGCATTAGCACTGCACCCAACCCAGAATAGGATGCATCACAATAAACAATGAAGTTTTTGCCCTCTACCGGCAAGGTAAGGATAGGTGCGGTAGTCAACAAAGTCTTAAGCTTCTGGAAGCTCTCCTCACACTCATCCGACCATACAAATGGGACGTTTTGCTTAGTCAAGTTCGTCAATTGGGAAGCAATGGAAGAGAATCCCTTGACGAATCGGCGGTAGTAGCTAGCTAACCCCACAAAACTCCTTATTTCTGACACGTTTGTAGGTCTTACCCAATTCTTTACCGTCTCAATCTTAGATGGATCTACCATCACTCCATCCTTAGAAACCACGTGCCCCAAGAAGGACACTGAATCTAGCCAAAACTCACACTTGGAGAATTTCGCATAAAGCTTTTTCTTTCTCAACAACTCTAACACCAATTTCAAATGCTCCTCATGTTCTTTCTTACTTTTGGAGTATATCAGTATATCATCAATAAACACAATCACAAAGAGATCCAAATATGGCTTGAAAATCCCGTTCATCAAGCTCATGAAGGCAGCAGGGGCATTTGTAAGACCAAAGGACATCACTACAAATTCATAATGCCCATACCTAGTCCGAAAAGCAGTCTTTGGCACATCTGTTGCCCGTATTTTCAATTGATGATAACCGGATCTCAAGTCGATCTTCGAGAAGACGCAAGCACCTTGTAGTTGATCGAATAAGTCATCAATGCGAGGAATGGGGTACTTGTTCTTAATAGTTACCTTGTTCAACTGTCGGTAATCTATGCACATTCGGAAACTCCCATCTTTCTTCTTCACAAACAAAACCGGAGCACCCCAAGGAGATGCACTTGGTCTAATGAAGCCTTTGCTCAACAACTCTTGAAGTTGAGCCTTTAATTCTCTTAACTCCGCGGGAGCCATTCTATACGGGGGTATAGAAATGGGGCGAGTACCGGGTTCCAAATCAATGCAGAAGTCTATATCCCTATCTGGTGGCATACCGGGAAGATCTGCAGGGAACACATCCAAAAACTCACAGACTACCGAGACTGACTCAATCGATGGTACTTGAGTAGTGTCATCCTTAAGATGTGCCAAGAAAGCTAGACAACCCTTACTAACCATCTTCTGGGCGCGAATAAAGGAGATGATACGCACCGGATTGGGAGTGTAGTCACCCTCCCATACTAACTGATCTGCCCCAGGCTTGGCTAACGTCACCGTTTTAGCATTACAATCCAAAATCGCAAAGTTTGGAGAAAGCCAAGTCATACCCAGAATTACATCAAAGTCACCCATTTCTAAGATAACCAAATCCACATAAGTGTTGCTCCCCACAAAATTCACCAAACAAGACCTATACACTTTTTCGACTATCACAGACTCACCCACCGGAGTAGAAACACGAATAGGCATGTCAAGTAATTCACAATGTAAATTTAGACCGTTAGCAAATGAGGAAGATACATATGAAAACGTGGAGCCAGGGTCAAATAATACAGATGCCATGCAATCACAAACCAAGAGATTACCTGTGATAACAGCATCAGACGCCTCCGCTTCAGATCTCCCAGGGAAAGCGTAGCAATGAGCCCCATTATTTGTCTGTCCGTTGCCCCTACCATGTTGCGTAGTAGTGGCTCCGTTTTGCCCTTCACCTCTGCCGTTTTGGTGACCACCATTACCTCGGCCACCACGCCCTCCAGAATAACGACCTCTACCATTACCACCTCTTCCTCTAGCCATTGGGGGTCTGTAACTCTGGTTTGGACAGTACCTCTTAATGTGCCCAATCTCTCCACACCCATAACATTCTCTGGGTTCACGCGTCGGCCTCTCAGAGAAGTGTTGACCGTTCTGAGGTGGACCCCCAACTACAGTCTGTAGTGAAGACTGTATTGGTCGATTTGAGTGACCTCCGGAGTTCTGTCCTCTAAAATAAGAACCATTATACTCACCTCCCCTTCGAAACCTCTTTGATGTAGACGTTGGGGTGAAGTCATCCGGTTTCACTCCTTCCACCTCTATCACAAAGTCTACCACCTCTTGGAAGGATGTTGCTGTTGCCGCTATCTGTAAGGCGGAAATCCGCAATTCTGACCTCAACCCCTTCACAAAACGGCGGATCCGTTCTTGTGGACTGAAACAAAGTTGCGTGGCATATCTAGATAGCGCGCGAAATTTAGCCTCATACGCGTTTACTGTCATCCTTCCCTGTTCAAGACTCAAGAACTCATCCCTCTTTCTATCTCTCAAAGTCCTTGGGATATATTTCTCCATAAATAGGGTAGAGAATGATTCCCAAGTCATAGGTGGTGCCTCTGTTGGTTGACACTCAACATGTGAACGCCACCACATTTTGGCGTTCCCTTGGAACTGATAGCTCACGAACTCGACACCAAACCTCTCTACTATCCCCATCTTGTGTAGTAGCTCATGACAATCAACCAGAAAATCATAAGCATCCTCAGATTCTGCACCTTGAAGACTGGAGGTTTCAATTTCAAGAACTTACTAAAAAGTTCATGTTGATCGTTTGTCATAATAGGCCCAGTAGTCAGACGTGGAAATGTGCCTATTCCCAATGGTGCATCCATGCGGGGAGCCATAGTAGCCGCATGTCGTATCTCTGAAACCGGAGGTGTTGGTGCAGAAACCACTGGAGGTGCTTGACCCTGATCAGACAACCCGCTAAGATAAGCAAGTACTTGGTTGATCATCTCTGGGGTAGGTTGGGGTGGCATTTCCTCATTCTGCCCTTGTTCAGTTTCCCCTTCCTCACCCTCTCTTACTGCATCCTCAGTCGGTGGAGGAGTCACCGCCCTAGCATCAGATGGGCTAGGGGCTCGTCCTCTCCCTCTAGAGGACGTCCTCCCACGACCTCTTCCACGGCCTCTTGCCGCTGTTCCTCCTCGAGCCACAGCCCCAGTGGCTGGCTCAGTAGTTTCTTGTCTTTCTGTTGTTGCTGCTGGTGCGGTCGTTGCTCTAGTTCTAACCATCTGCGAGATAGAATGAAGATGGTCAGATACCAATTTGTATCACCTAGATACCAATTGGACTCAAGTAATAGCACGAAAGAAAGAATGAAAGAATGGAATTTTCCTAAAGTCTTATAGCCTCTCAAAGAAAAGTAAAGGCGTCCCCCTACCGTTCTTTAAGACTCTACTAGACCTGTTCTTGTGTGATGAGACCAATGAACCTAATGCTCTGATACCAAGTCTGTCACGACCCAAACCGGGGACGCGACTGGCACCCACATTTACCCTCCGATGTGAGCGAACCAACCCATCTAAACCTTAACATTTCAAGATATTTCAACAGAAAATAATGCGGAAGACTTAAACTCATTAATAAAAACAACTCAAAACTATTATTAATATTCCAAAATCTGGAAGTCATCACCACAAGAACATCTATCTCAAATTACTAAACTAAGAATGTCTAAAAAGCTAAAAACAAGTAAAAGCTAGTCCATGCCGGAAGTTCAAGGCATCAAGACTTGAAGAAGGAGACCCAGTCCAAGCTAGACGCATTAGCTCACCCTGAATTTCCGATGAAGTGAAGACTGGCTTGATCTACTGCTGAGTCGAAGTTGACGGAACGTTTGCTGCATAACACAAATAACAAAGGGAAACATAAAAGTAGGGGGTCAGTACAACCACACGTACTGAGTAGATATCATCGGCTAACTCAAAATAGGGAACAATATATATCAATAATAATGTAAATCAACTACAATACTCAACATGTAGCACAGCAATTACTTTATCATTAACAATTTCCGTCAGTTCACACATGAGGTCTCAAGCCTCACACCATACTCATTGGAAATTAAGTTCATTAGATTGAGTATATTCATTATCTTTCAAGATTCATTATCTTTCTTCCTCTTGTGTCGGTACGTGACACTCCGCCCTCTAATTCTATCCTGGTGTCGGAACGTGACACTCCGATCCTGGTACCGGAACGTGGCACCCCGATCCTCATATTCTATCCTGGTGTCGGAACGTGACACTCCGATCCTCATATTCATTCTATCCTGGGTACCGGAACGTGGCACCCGATCCTCATATTCTATCCTGGTGTCGGAACGTGACACTCCGATCCTCATTATTCATTCTATCCTGGTACCGGAACGTGGCACCCGATCCTCATATTCTATCCTGGTGTCGGGAACGTGACACTCCGATCCTCATATTCATTCTATCCTGGTACCGGAACGTGGCACCCGATCCCCTAATTCATCAAGCCTTCTTTTACACTAAGGCATCCTCATTCTAATTATATAATTTATCAAGCCTTCTTCATACTAAGGCATCATCAATCTTATTATATAATATATCAAGTGAATTAGGGTTCTTTCAAGATTTGGGATTCAATAGCTTCATCATGCTTGTTAATTCATCACAATTCATAATCATAATCATGCAAGCATACAATTTAAGCACATAGCAGGTTCACAATACTATCAACACATAACATTCACTATTAAGAGTTCACTACGATTATCGAATATAAAACCATAACCTACCTCCCACCGAGAGAATTGGAATCCACAAGAAATTTCCCAAGCTTTGCTATTCTCCTAAACCAATTTCGATCGATCTGCCTCTCTCTCTTCTGTCTTCCTTTTGTTTACTCAACCCCTCTTTCCTTACCCTAATTAATCATAATAATATTAGTGTGAAAAAGGACAATGACCCCTCTAATTCACTTAGGTTACCCCTTTAACCCCTAAGTAATTAGACTTATTATGTTACCCCTCAATCTTGTAATTAAGAAAAGAATATCAAAAACGACCCTTAAAACGTGTGAGAGAAATCCCAAACTGCCTGGGATTGTGAGCCTGTGACGGGCCGTCATGCCTGCGACGGTCCGTCACACCGGCCGTCGTGTCCTCCCCAGACTCCAGATGGCTTGCGACGGCCCGTCACCCCTGTGACGGTCCCTGGCCCCCTCCGTCATGACGGTCAGGAACTCGTTTCTTGCACCAATTTCTCAAAAGTTGAAGGGTTTTGCAACGGACTCACGACGGTTCGTCGTGGATTGTGACGGCACGTCCTTGTCCCATGCAGGTCCGTCACAATTAAGAGAGTCGATTTTCAGTACCCGATTTCAAACTCTAAGTGTCATGGAACGGAACACCACGACGGTCCGTCGAGCCTGTGTGACGGGCCGTCGTGGGTCCGTGGGTTTCAGCCAGTTTCCAGAATTTGTTCTGCTGCTCAAAACGACTAAACAGGTCGTTACATTTTGAAAACTAGACTGTAGTAAATCAAATGGAGATTTTTCACAAGAAATTCAGATTCTGATACCATGATGTGATCAGAACCACCAGATACGGAGGCCTATTTTACTAGGTGTTGGATTTTAAAAAGGGTGTGATTGAAAATGAAGAGTTGCGACTTTTATGAAGAGTTGGACTTTTATGAAATGGTGTGATTTTATGAAAAAGTTTGTGACTGTTATGAAAAGTTGCGACTTTTATAGAAAGTTGTGACTTCATGAAAGGTGACGACCGTTCTGAAAATGTGACTTTTCCAAAGGTTGTGACCTTTCCGGTAAGGCACAATAAGAACCTTTCACACTATCCTTTGTTCTTAAATTGAGGGATTTCCTCTCATTTTAAATAGAATTTAGGACTTCTTCTTCACTAAATAAATCTAGTATTCTAAGTGTATTTTACTGCCGTTGAGTGGTTCGCTGACACCGGAGTTTTGGTATCTATACTCTGGTGATTGAGATCATCTTACCCTGAGAGGTCATATTCCAAATCAAAACTCGGATACTAGAGGGGAATAATTTTTCCTTAAGGGGACAGTGTGAATTCAGTGGACTTGATTTTTTCCTATTAAAATTTTTTCACATTCTGGTACGTGTTTTATAAACTTTAGATTTGTAAATTAATTTCAGTTCTTCTATTCTTTTGTTCTTCACTGGTTCATTAAACTTGGTAACTTCATGTTTTCTGCAAGTTTGTTGGAATAAGTAAAATTCTTTAGACACATATTTACAACAATTCTTCTTAAGAAAAAATTTCGTATATTTTTTTAAAAAAATTGTTTCTGATTCTAGTTCGCTACTAGTTTTAATTTTCTAGTTATGAAAATGTTCTTAAACTTTGATTTCTTACAAAGATGTTCAAAGTTTTGTTCTAAGTATGTTTGGAAGACAAGATGAACAACAATCTTGAGGAAATTATTATGCTGTTAGTATTTTTTTGTATTCTACTGATTGTAAAGAATCTGATCATGGAAGTAGAAGATAAATGCATTACTTCTCCATAATTCGTTGCTTTGTTTAGCAACGTCGAAGTGAGAATGTAAACAGAAATTTTTTATGGTATTCAGTTTAAAGATTACCAGGTAACCTTCTTATTAAATTATCAAAGGAGGAAAATAGTTTCTAAGAGTTATCATCTTTAATTTTTTTTTAATTATATGTATCTTTGGCAAAAAGATCTGCAAACAATATGTTGTGGAATGAATTTTACTTTGCAAATATTGTTGCTTTTAAAATTCTTTAGTTTGCAAAAATGAGGATGCATATTTTTTTTGATAAATTAGTATGTCAATATGTTATAGTTTGAACACTATTTGATAAGAAAAACATTTCTATGTGATAAAGAAATGTGTTATTCTGTTTGGAGAAAAAAAGACTTTTGTAGTTTTTGTACTCCATGAGAAATGTTAGTGTGTATGATTTTTGTAGACTAAAAACTTTGTAATTTTATACTCTGGATAAATTGCACTATGTATTGGATTGAAGAATATGAAAACTTCACATAATAAGTCAGTGTTGTACTTTTGATTTTCTATAAACTTCAATGTAATATAGAAATAAAT